>JAGKPW010000361.1:0-119938 GCA_019926035.1 Melaleuca alternifolia
AGAGACTAAATACGTACTTTGAGCTATTAAACAAATTGATAGGGACATTGATCGAGTTGGCAGATTAGGGTTTCTTCCAAACTAGGGGTCTAGGGTTTGACGTAGATATTTGGGATTGGGTTTTCAAAGGAAGGCGATTTGATATTTCAAGCGATAGAGTCTTATCCGACGGTGTGACAATGTAATTATACTTTTCCCAATCGATTCATTAACCCAACATGGTATAGGAAAAAAGAAAAATTCACTGGTGTCTAATTTTGTTCGCATCACCAATGGAGATTATGGCTAAGGACGATGGAATTTGGTGCAGCACTTTTGCTGGGACAAATCATCAAAAACCAACCTCATCAAACAGTAAGTCTTTTCCTTTTTGCCAACCACCATCCCATCTATCATTGAATCATCGCCTTTGCCTTGACTCCAATCGATTCCACCTCAACTTGCCTGATGCACCAGTGGACCCCTCCTCTCCGAACCCAAATCCCTCCCCTTTTCTCGGAGATCGAGCTTGAAAGGAGAAAGAAAGAAGGAAGAGAGAAGGATCAAAGGAGGGAGACGGGGACATCACGTTGCGGTCGGAGGGTGAAAGCAACGCTGCACGCTTGTCCATCCGCTGCAGATTTTCCACATCTCTGCGTTTGCCCTTTCCTCATTAGGCAGCAGGAACAACGCCTCCAAACAACAAGAGGAACGGACTTGTAAAGGACTCCGAGAAGCTTTCCCTCCTCTATAGTGGAAAAAGAGGGGAAATTAAGAACCACATCTACTATTCTCGTTAAAGTTTTAGTATTGGAGGTGGTAAATTGCATCGGGAAAGCGCATGGTCCTAATCTCAAATAATAGAGAAAATTTAACGTTATCCTCCCTAATCTATCACGCGCTTTGGTTTTAAATCCTGAATCTTAGATCCACCGCTTTACCTTCTTAAAGTCTTGAGCTCTTGCATGATCTATACTGAACTTTACAATCTTTCAGTGTAAGTTTACCCCCCATGAACTTTTGCTTTCTTACGCATCAATTCCTAAAATTTTAAATCCTTATACTTTATTCTCGAAACTTACTAATTACTTCATCACTGTTAACCACCAAAATTTTCCCATTTAATCTATGCAGTATTCGCGATTCTCAAGCTGCAACAGAAAAATTGCACCAGGGGACATTTTCATCCATCAGAAGAATTTAATGTATTGCAGTCGATGTGCTCAGCTTATAAATTTCAATTATACATGGTGGCGCAAAAGGGTGAGAGTTCTGGAGGGTAAAGTGTAAGAACTTAAATTTCAGGGTTTAATGGTGTAAGCGAGGAAGAGCTTGGTGGTAAAGTAACAATTAGCTAAGTTGCTAAATTAGTATTGTTTGGCTTGGCATGGGATGAAAGTAACAATTCCTCGATGACCATTCTTTGAAAAAAAAAACACGAACATATTTAAGTCATCCTATTCACAAAGTTAAAAACTATTCCCAAATCGAGGAAGAGACAGATCAAACGGGTAATCAAGCATAAAGAAATATTAATCCACATCATCTTTGCATGTGTAGACATTGTATGAAGGAGCCAGATAGCCTATCAAACGGCATTGCGATCTATAGAATTGTCTAGACAAAAGTAAAACTAGCTAGAGAGGGGATTTTTTCTTTTGGCAACAACTAGTTGATCTTCTTAGAATTATGGAGTTGGAGCTGCATCCTCATCATGTCGCCTTCATATGCACACGTATAATTCGAAAATAATGGGTCTAGGGGAGGGACAAGAGCAACCAGGCACCGCGCTCGTCGCAGCATCGAACCTTTCACAGCACGACATAATCATGCATTTACACGAAGCTTACCAATGCAAAGGTCTCACCTTCCAGCCGATCCCGTTCAACAGGATCGATGCATTGATTCTATTCCACAATTGTGGCCATAAGCGCCGAAAGACCGTTCACTCATGCCTCCACATCTTGACTCTTGAAGCTGGGGATCGTGCATGCAACACGCATGCACGGGCTACACCTTTTTCTCAAACCCTAATTATGAGTTCATGCGCGCAAATTTTACAGAGGAAAATTGTCACGAGTACTAGTTCACATACTTCTTTTTGTTCATTTGACTGGGTACGTAGACAAGCATGATTCAAATTCACATTTCGGAAGTATGGTCGCCTGTGACGTATATGTCCCGGTGAAGCAAGTGTCTCTATTGAAACATTTTTCTTCTTGTTCGATGGTCGGGTGGCATTCAAGCCGATTGAAATGGCCTTCTTTATTAATTCTTAAGCGAATTTTTAACCGGCTAGACTCCTCGTTACTTCCTTAGACACGACCTCTTTGACCAATTTACTTTCCATTGTTTCCAAGTTACGGCTGATCTTATTGAAACCGGGTGTGGACTGATGCCTTAGATCTAATACCCCATTCACGTGACAATCTATGACTTTTAGGTTCTTTCGTGATCATTTTCACGAAATTCCGAATTATTGTTTCTATTGCCCCCATGGCAGTGAATAATGACCCACAATTGTGAGAAAAGCGCGAAGATCGTGGTCTCTCCAAATCTAGGAAAACTCGGGAGCTGGTGGTCTCTGCTTTTCTATTTTCAGCTAAGATGTGGGATTCATGTTTTCTTTGCAAACGTACATTATTGCGCACTGCAGATGATGTTCCTGATCGAATGTGGTGAAACCATGAGATTAGGATGTTACATGCTAGAGTTATTATTAGATAGTGTGGTTGCGAGACGAAATCCACATGAGGTGCACATATAATAATTCCCCATAATGATAGCAAACATGTTATTATTATGTTTATTCTGGATGGCGTTGGGTATCCATGTTTTTCAGATGGATTAATCACTCTCTACGTACACAAACTTACCCAATGTTTGGACCATGCTTGTACATGGACTTGATACGAGGGCAACGCATTATTTTGCCATGACTCCGTGGAACAGGAATTATTTCATCGGAAAACTTATGGTAGTCAAATGTACGGTTAAACTTCTCAATAATTGAGACCACCAACTTGCATTAGTGCGTCATGATATGGATTGTAATTAGATTCAATTCATGCTGAAAATCTCATAGTTTTGATTTTATAAGCCAATTAGATGACTCGGGATGAAAATGTATCGACCTGTATATGCACACACGCATGCGTGTTAAGTGCCCAGTGGTCTGTTATATTTGGATCCTCTCTATAATCCAAAGTTAGGCTCGTGTCGTGTTTGTGTTGTGTGAATGGGTTGCATCAAGTATTGGTCTTTACTGAATTTAGTGGATTTTGCTTTGATTATATCTTCCTTGCCAAATTTCTTCGGTTAAATTTCCTTGTCTTTTCATCAATGGTGGCTTTGACCGGAATTCATCAACTTTTTTTTTTAAAATATTTGTTTATGAAGTTTCGACCTAACAATCATGTTGTACTCACATGGCGTTCTGAAAATTGGCCACGTATATGCCATTTCAGCAATTGGGCGCAGAAAATATGTAGTATCTATATCAAACTGACCATTGATGAAATGCAACGCAAAGCTTAGAGCAACGGATATCGCATTCTTAATAGATAAACTATAAAAAATAACTCATTCCATGAAATAAGAGAATATGGTGGGTGAACTAAAAAAATTGTATACACCAGGGTCACGTGAATTCGTTATATCTCAACAATTAGATCGCTCAAGTTTCATATAAAATTCAAAATTTTTAGTGACCGAAATAAACCGGGCTTAGATCATTGTGTGTGGCGATTGCATGCGAGAATGTTACCAAGGCCATGTTATGATGTTGCCCAAACACCCACATTGGCCTTTCATAATCTGTTTCTTAAGTAGACCAAAGAGGGAAAAAGGGGGGGAGGAGATTGCAGATTCAAAACTCAACATCGAGAGGGCGATCCGCTGCAGGTGCACACATGGCCATATATTTTAGTTGGCGAGATCGAACATCAGATTCATTTGACAATATGATTAAACTCGAAACCCCCCGCGCGCGCTCTAAAACACCTAAAGAAGTATTAAGAGGGAAGGGGTGGTCGTGAATCGAGAGGGAAGGGAGGGGGTCCACTGGAGGCTCTCTCCAAAGGACGGAAGATCAGAGTCTCGTCACGTGTCCAGTTAATGTTGGGAATGGCCTGGCATGGAATGCAGGGACTTACATAGTTATAAGACAGTCAGTCAGTCTCTCTCTCTCTCTCTCACACGCCCCCCTCCCTTCGCCCTCTCCCAATAAAATCTTTTGCTGGAATCCACGAACATAAAGACAGATCCTTTGTGCCATTGAGCACCGAGCAGTGGTCGCTCGCTCGGGGGAAGAGAGAGAGAGAGAGGAGATGGTTTGAGTCGAACAGTGAAGAGTGTGGTGGACGTTCCTCTGGGTACTCAGAGTAGTCCCCGACCTCTTCTTCTCTAGAGGAAAACGATGATGGCTCGTCAAGAAACGCGCCTGCAAAGTCCTGCTTCTCTCTTCGACTCTCTCTACTGCTCGGAGGAGCCCTGGGAGGCCCAAGAACAAGAACTAGGTAGCGAGGATGACGCCGCTGACGACGCCACTGCGTTCCTGGTGGACCAAGATCTGTTCTGGGAGGACGAAGAGCTGACCCGCCTCACCTCCAGAGAGGAAGCGAACCCTCTGCGCCGGGATCTTGCGACCGACCCCTGCCTCGCCGGGGCTCGGGGCGAGGCCGTCGATTGGATGATGAAGGCGCACGCGCGCTGCGACTTCTCCGCCATCACCGCCGTGCTCGCCGTCGACTACCTGGACAGGTTCTTGTTCGCTTTCGGCTCGCAGACGGAGAAGCCGTGGATGACCCAGCTCACCGCCGTGGCCTGTCTCTCTCTAGCCGCCAAGGTGGAGGAGACCCAAGTCCCTCTTCTCTTAAACCTCCAGGTGCGTTCCATTGTGGATCTCTCGTTCCGCAAATGTTAGTTCTTTTTAAGCTCTTCACTGATGGTATGGTTTGCCGTTTCTTTCAGGGGGAGGAGAGCAATTATGTGTTTGAGGCCAAAACAATCCAGAGAATGGAGCTGCTGGTGCTGTCTACGCTCGAATGGAAGATGAATCCAGTGACCCCGCTTTCTTTTCTTGATTATTTCGCAAGGAGGCTCGGCTTGAATGGCCATCTTTGCTGGGAATTCCTTAGGAGGTGTGAACAGGTCCTTCTTGCTTCTCTCTCAGGTAAAAGTAACCCCATTGAAATGGCAAAAAAAGAAAAAAAAGAGAAGGGAAATTTTTTCTTTGTGAACCCGTTTTGGTCGCATATGCCAATGCCATTGTTGTTTCTTTGCCCGAACAGATTGCAGGTCAACGGCCTATCTTGCTTCTGTGATGGCTATTGCTGTGATACTTCATGTCATAAATGGTCTAGACCCTTGTTTGGGAATGCAATGCCAGGACCAGCTCTTGCCCCTTCTGGGAATCGAATTGGTGAGCCCCATACCCTTCCTCGAACCCCAATGGGTTTGTTTTCCCCACCTCTTTTGGGGTTGAATTATGAATCAAGATCCTAAAATCTTAATGTCATTCCGCTTCTTTTTTACAGGACGTGGTGGATGAGTGCACTAAGCTAGTCTCAGAGCTGGCATCGGCAATTCGCGGACACCGATCGAGCAAGCGCAAGTTCGGATCGGTGCCCGGAAGCCCGGATGGAGTGGTGGACTTTTGCTTCAGTTCGGATAGCTCGAATGATTCGTGGCCTGTCGCGGAATCGGTCTCATCTTCCCCCGAGCCTCTATTGAAGAAGAGCAGGGCTGAGGATCGGCTTAGGCCGAACTCTGCTACTGCTACTGCTAATTCAGAAATTCTCCTCATTCCTCGCTAGTTTACTCTTTCCTAATTTTGCCAATTATAAAGTACTTAACTCATAATAATACACACTTCTTTCTCGTCACTCTTTCATTCATGTGCACAAGTTAGATTGCCCGACGTTGAAACATCTCTTTGTTCTGTAAAACTCAAATCTCCGCGGTCCATTGAATCATGCACATTGAGCTGGCATTTATTGGGGTTTCTAATGAATTAGAGATCGGCATTTTACCCGGATATCGAACTTGCTCAATCAGCAAAGAGAACTTTAAAATATAAACTCAAATCTCCAAGGCTCCAAGTGCGGCTCCTCAATCCTCGTGTGAACAGGGTTCGTCATGTCATTGACACAAACCGGACTTCAGAATGCGTCCTGTCTTTATTAAAGGAGAGGTCTTTTCTCCCTTGGCGTGAAACGGAAGCAACTCGGACCATCTTTTTAACATTTTCGAAAGTGGATGGAATCGTGTTATCCCCATTTTTCTTAGGAGTTTCATTAAAGAGAAGCTCCTGCGAACCCGATTAAACAATCTATTTAATGTCCAGATCTCCCTCCTAATCTACATTGAATATCTAGTGATAAAGCTAGGCATTGACTAAGCGTGACCTTGTCTGGTTCGCAAGCGAGTTTTCGCTCGATTCAACGACAGCAAAGACCAGGACCAGAGAGGTAGGAGGAGATACACTCGCTGGGAATGCGTTGTACATCGCAAGCACGCCTTTCTATGGAGTAGGAGCACAAGTGCAAACGGCATAATGAAAATGTTTGAAAGCTGGAGAGAGGGAAAGACAGGAGAAAGAGAGGGATTTTATTCGAAAAAAGAAAATTTTGGTTGGTCGGCCACTGGGAATCTGGGAGGGCGCTTAAAATCTGTAGGTTTGACCTCGTTGGGAGAGCTTAGGGGAAGGCACGGAGGGCGTCTTTGCGTACGACCTGTGCGCTTCTCTTTTGTTGGCAGGGGACCAAAATGACTTGGTACAGGAAGTGACGAACCGGCCAGGCCTGGCCTGACCAGCTGTTTGACACTCTCCCGATTTGGATTCTCGATGCACTCTTCCGAAGGGAAGGGATGGTTGATCCTCTCCTGCTTTCAAAGATTTGGCTGCCTCGGGCATTTTTAGGAGTTGCCAGAAAAACCGATCCTCATTCTTCAAGCGAATCTCGTTTGTGAATCGTAAAATCTGTGATTTTTGAGTGTTATCTCACGTTGAACCGGAGAGATGAAAAATTATAAGGGGTAATAACATTAATGATCATTGAACTTTAATTCAATGCATAATATTATCCATTAAATTTTTATACAAATCTAAACCATTCGATGAACTATATTAAGGACCACATCGCAAGAAGTTCAAGGATTGTGTTAAACAAATAGAAAGTTAAAGAGCGAGACTGTCAATTGGATTAATTTAAAGATCGTATTGAACATTTAACTCGAATTTATGGATTGTTTTTTTTTTTTAATTTTACCCAAGTTACCATCCGAGGTAGCCATCATAGATGGACTGTAGACTACATTTCGCTGCTCTTTCATGCTATAGGTCACCGTCCCTTCGGTCATCCTTACATATTCAAATTTGAGGCAATTCGATTTAGCCTTGGAATATAAGAGGTGTTTTTTTTCAAGACTTTCGAGTCTCCAATCGCTTGATTATCGTCAAATAAAAAAAGAAATAAACTTCACTTGTTAATAATCATGAAATGGAAATTTGCTTAAGAATTACAAAAAGAAATTGCAATGAATTATGATTTGTTACGATATGCAAATTCATTCCTCTATGAACCACAGAAGATCCATGAAACTACTGCTCTTAAAAGAGTCATTCCTATGTAACCCTTGGCAAAAGTGAAATTATTAATTGAGATACTATTCGATTGAAAAATATCAATCCTCATGTCATCAACAAAGCTATTTTCCTTGCACAACGAAGGTACTTTTTCATTTGAGATGTGATGAAGAAACAAGCTCATCTTCTGATTCAAACACATAGTTTATCGGTATGTATGCGAGAAGATCATTAAAGTTTCTCATGTGTAGGAAATTTCTCCATCAAATCGGATATAATCCATTCTCATGTTAAAGCTGTCCCAATCCAACCCCGTTACCACTTCCCGGGGTCCAAGGGACGGCTGCTCTCCGACACATTTACCGGCACTCGAAAGGATTGACAAAATAAAAAAAAACGATGGCTCATAGAGATAAATTAGCAAATTCGCTTCAACATTTTGGCACATCTCTTGGAAGTCGGGCTGATATTCAACCCCCTCAAAAAAAGAGCAAGAAAACAAAACAATCAAACTGTCAAGCGATGCAGATGCAGATGCATTCGTATCGCTTGCGGAGGCCGATGTGGCTGATGACCAAAAGACAAGAACAAGTTGGTTGCCATAGACTAAACCAACAATGACGATTAACAAATTTGGGTTTCTGTATATCACGCCTGTTTAACCTTCGTCTGTAGTGTTTCTCGACGCATTCCTAGATTTTTGGCTCAGGAACTGTTCGGCAGTGCGCGAAGGGACGCCCCGTTGAAAAGGCCTGAATGCACGTGCCATCTACCCCCCTTCGAACAGAAGAAGGGGGGGAATCATCGTGCCCCTGGATTTCCATTTCCTAATAAATGGTTGATCTACTACGAGCTCTAATTGCAAAGATTAGAAGAAGATGGACCGCCGCGAATGACGGAGGAGGGCTTTGTCTGGCGCGTCGACAGCTGCTGCTTTTTTTGACTGTTTCGTCGACGGCGCTCGGCAGTGAAGTGTGAATTCCATTGGAGATTTTCTGCTTCATTAATGTCCGTGTCATCATCGTCGTTTACCCACCACCCTTTTGGCGTTTTCGATGATATTAGATTTCCTATCTGGAAATAAAATAAAATAAAATAAAACAAGGAAAATAGATAAAATCGCGCTTCTAACCTATTGAGATTGTAATTTACCGTTTTACTTTGCGAAATCTATAATAGTTTTGTTTTCTCTGCCGACCGATTGTTGAACGATCAATACATCAACCCTATTATAGGTCGACTAGCTCTTGTGTTCGATTGACGTGATCCATCCATTATAACTATCTAGTGTTCATAGTTGAGATTTTCTTTTCCTTTGCGGATTAAGCACTAATGCTACGTTTAAGAGGGAGCCCTAAGAAGAAAATGCAAAAATAATTTAAAAACCCAATAATTTTAATTTTCCACCCTTTTTCATCTAGTAAAAAATGTTCAATTTTTTTTTTCAAAATTTTACACTCAATTTTCCAACATTCCCACTTTCGCCCCCACTCAATACAACTCACCACGTTCATTAAAGGTTACAAAATGAATCAGAATCTATTCATACGTCAACAAGAAATATGAAGTGGCAAAAAGGAAATAAGAAATAATGAAGCCGCAAATAAATTAGGGACGCGATGCCCCATGATTTAAAAATTCCTCGAGGTCAAAAAAGAAGAAGAATAAAAATCGCCAGAGAATTTTAGAAATTATGTAATCAATAAACAAAGGCAGCGATGAAAACGGATGAAAATCTCTTTTTGAACTTTTTCCATGGAGTTGTCATTGTTGCGTGCTTCTTTTGTGGCTTGTGCTTTTTAGTTTTTGGGTAGCGTTATTTCAACGTAAAAAAGTGAAAGTAAGAAGATTTTCGTGATAAAAGGTGCGCGATATCATCATCGGTCGAGCGGAAAAGAGCAATTTCGGTGGAAGCATGTGCCGTATGCTAATTCTTTTCATAGGAAAACACCATGAAAAAAATGTTAAATTATGCCCAGCATAATATCAATATCTAAGACTCATTTATGGGTAGCCCAGGTGGTTATGGTGAACTCAAATTTCGATGAGATATTGGATTCAATTCTCCAGAAAAGCGCTTGTGATTTAAGTAGGGTTGCTGTCCTAATCTCCCCTAAGGAATAGTCAAGGTATGCGTAAGCTGCCTCGGACAACTCGGTTACAAAAAAAAAAAATCAATATCTAAGTTTTTTTCTTTTTCTTTTTTATGACGAATCCTCACTTTCTACTTGTCCTTCGAACATAAGTATTCTCGAGTCAATACCTCGGGGGAGAGTAACCTAACAACCTACTTTAAGGGTCTCTAACTTAAATCACGGAACCATATATGGAAGTCGAACACTGAATCCAATTATGGGAAATGAATATCTTCACTAACGCAACCATGCATGGGTAGGTAATATCTAAGTTTTTTTTTATTACTCCAACATGGCAAAATACCTTTTATCTACAAAAAAAAGAGAGTATTCTAAACTCTTAACAGTGTAACAAAAATCATTTTTATGACATAATTTTATAGTATTTATAGCATACACCGTCAATATAAAAGAAAATTATGCTAGGTTTCCTCATCTCTTAATTTGAGGATTATAACTATCAATCTCTCTCACTCTCTCAAGTTTACCCTAAATTCTGTCGTCTTAAAACTCTCCGAAAAGCTCTATCTTTTAACCTTTCGGTTGCTTCAAGTTTCCATCATATCAAGGGATGATGTTCAAAAGCTAACTGACGAATTACCTAAAGAACAAGAAAAATGAAAGGTCGAAGGTCCTCCCCCGATTCCCCCCCACCCTCTCTCTCTCTCTCTCTCTCTTTCTCCTCTTCGGACAATTAAATCACAGTAGTCGCGGTACGACGCTGAGACGTACTTTGTCAGACTAAGATGGTCCGATTCCCGCTTAAGTCATCGGGACCAAGTCAATGGGCATGCGCTTAAGAACTGACCTCAACCTTCGTACGTCTCATACCCAAGTAATGTTCGGCTTCAAATTACTACTTTTCCCAGGAAAAGGACGGACTGAACTCAAATCAAAGCTCCACTTCTTCCGGTCTACAAAATGCTATACTGATCCTCCCATAAGAATTTCAAAGGACGTCGTGTATTATTCGGCATGAACCCAGATAGAAGGAGGTGTTTATTCCGAGCGCGGAAGCCGAGGGAAAATGACGACTTATAAGGCTTATAAGTAATGACACGGTACGAATTCAGAGGGAGGAGGTCCACTGTCCAGGGTGTTGTAATGCGGGCTTGGAACCAGATTCGGTCTGATCGACCTTGCCAGGGGAATGCACACCCCATGCGTGAGTACTATAATGGTGAAACAACACGACCCACACCCTCCTGCGCATTCGATCCAAGAGCATCATGACTGGCAACGAGACTGTCAGATCCTCCGGCTGGAGGAGGACCACCTCGGAGAAGATGGTCGCCTCCTTTATCAGCATCCGATGGGGGCTCGCTGGGCTCGCGCTTATCCCCTGCAACAGTCCCCATCTCAGGTAAATGCCAAATGCGCAGTTCCTCCTCCTCACAGCAATTATTGCTTCGGCAGAGGCAAAAGACGAGCCCCGCATCATTTATCGTTTGCGTGCGCCGTGGCAGTGTGTTATGATATGTTGTTGCAGCGCAGGGAAGGTTTCGCTTGCGGTTGCGTTGCTCGCCATGCCATGGTCACATTTTTGGGTGGTCCTCCCAAAATCATTGCAAGAGGCCAAGATCCCAACAAGATTCAGGTCTGGCTGTTCGCGTAAACGTCCCATGTAAACGCATGTACCGACTGCGGAAGTTCTGGCATTTTGCCTGCAGGGCTTTTTATGGCGACTTGGCCGGCTTGCGGGAGATGGGGTTAAGGTATTTAGGGCTTTTGTTTCTCCTTGGCCCACTGGACATTTGATCACGGGAGAACTTTTTTTCGCGCCAGAGAGATGCGAAGATTCATGTCCTTTTTGTTGTTGAGATCCCTTTCCAGTGGTCTGAAAGAACTGAACAGAAGCATGCTTTGCTCGTTCGCGCTTGTTGTCTTGATTTGTCGGCAGCTTTTAAGGTCGGTTTCTTCTCGGCGATTTTAAGCTCTGCATTCTTTTGCTTTCGAGTCCGGCATGCCTATTCGACTCATGGTGTCTTAAATTGTAGATCTAGGGTTGGGCGATGGTGCGCGCGCGTGCAAGCAGTGACTTACCTTTGAACAACACTATCGGAGTCGGGAGGAGCATTAATAGATCCTTTCGAAGTATACCTGTTTCAACGGCATCTAAATATCAAAACATGAATGAATCTGACCTATCTCGGTTATTCTCTCGACCATCTAAAATATCGACTCTAAGTCGATAAACCTGGCCCCATGAATCTTCTCTAAAAGAAAATTGACCAAACAAGCTCCAATTTTGCGCTTTGGTTCGTGGATTTGTAGGGCATAGCATAGCAGGGGAGGTCATGCGGAGGGGGGCGCACAGCAATTGTAGATGTTCGGTTACGGCCTTACTGGGCCTCGTGTCCCCCACCGTGGCCCATTAAGTTGGGAAGGCCTCACCCGTGTGGAAGTCGGGTGGAGAGGGGTGATTCCTGGTCCACAGACTCTTTCATTTCTCGCTCCTTGGCTTACAAATGGGACATGACTCAGTGTCGTTGTTTTGAACGTCGACAGTCGACACGTCCCGATTGACAAGTGCCAAACCAGATGGACATGGCTTGATTGGTTCGGACGAGTTCGAGCTAGTCCCTATCTTTCTCGTTAGACTGATTATTACGTTTTGTTTCTGAATTTCTGAGAAAACGTGGGGATTGAAAAGTTGGAAGGTTTAAAGATCACTATTGAGTTGAGATTCGTGATGAAAAGAGAGATGTAGCATTCATTTTGTACATTATCAAAGGAAGGGTGCATGGGTCTGATTATAGGGTTACTATCTAAAATAATGATATATCTATCACAATCAAAGAAAAGATAAAGAATCTTCGTATATAGCTCTTAACATTGTGAATGTGAGAAGCAAGATAGATTGAAACCAGGTGCATTTTCCTCTCATTTGTTCACCTCCACTCTATCGAAGATAATAAAGATGGCGAGTGCCACATAGGTCCCATGAGAGCTCAGGCAACAATGCGGATCGTTCGAGATATCCGGCGCCATGTTGTAGTTGCCTAAGAGGGGCAACCATCGTGAGGTGATCACAGCATCTACAGTAGTGGAGCTGATAATGGTCTCATCGCTTCAGCTTCTTAAAACTTTTGCCTTTTTTAATTTTATTTTGAACAGGTTCGTTTATCTAATTGAGTTGAATAATATCTTTCCCGCCCGGATAAGTTATTATCTGATGCTCTATTCGAAGGATGATTTTTGTCCTTTGAACCCTTTTATTTGGGTGACTAGACGTGCCCCCATAGCTCTACATCTACTTCTGATAAGCGAAGTGAGGTGAAATGAGAATCCAATTAGTGATGATGTTCCTCGAGCACTGTATCGGCAGGTTTTCCTGGTTGCACTCTCTCATGCTAAACAGTGCTCATGGCGTTTAAAATGAAAGAACTTCCAAAAATTTGATGGCTGAAAGATTTTCAAAAACCTTCTGAATGATACCTCTTTAGAGACTTATGCGCCCCCTTGAAATTACTATCTTTTTAGTTAAATCCTTCAATCCACCAAGAATGCAGAAAACGAATTGAAAGTTATACCTCTTCAAACGAAAAGTCGCATCACAGTTTGATCTCAGCAAATTAGAAGGTCTTTGATATGCAAGTTAATGCCAAGTACTTCCTCCGTACATCAGAAAAGCTACGGATTTCAAAGAAATCACTCACTGAGAAGAGAGAAAGGCGTCGGCCAACATGGAACCGAGGTGAACTTGACTGGTGGTGGTGAGATGAATATGATCCTTCTTGAGGTCCAAGCCTTTTGCGTCGACGCACTTCACATTGGGCAGTGTTATGCCCAACTGAGCACTCCTCACCGTGTCCACAAATTTCCCTTCTCCTGATGCAAGGGCAACCTGAAATCGAAAACCATTCGTATACTGAATTCGAGGGCAATGAAGCTAGTAAACGTTATTTATGTCACTCGAGAAAAGACTGCCATGCCGATAAATTAGTCGAGTTCAATCTTCTTATGCGTCTATCTTCATGAGGTGTATTGTGGAGGAATACATAAGCACGAATACATCATTAGGACGATTGTGGAGCAATCGTTCATCTTGACAAGATGTAGCTTATGTCAAGAGCTTGGATCGTAGTGTTCTCTATTTAAGAATTCCGTCAACCGCTACTACTTCATTGAGACAATGGGAAGCTAATGGAGTGCAACTCAAAGCATCTGTCAGGATTGTGCGAATCATATTAAGCTTAGTTCCAAGGTCCTGAGATTGACCCCTCTAGACGGAGGCAGCTTCTTGGGAATTTGGATAGTGGTTGCTGCTTAGGAGTAGTAAAACAAAAGGCCGACCCTTCTCCCTTTTTATTATTTTTTCGTAATAACTGGCGATTAAGATATTTCGAATTTCAAACAAGGATTCCAAATGATCATACAACTTAATCTGATTATATTACCAGGCTGATGCCACCAAAACAAAGATTTTGTGACGACCATATATTACAAGTCCCCAAATAGTTCTTGCATACCGAATAATTCTATCAACAACGTAAATTGTTTCTACACATATGATACCTTCGCAAAAAACATTATCACTAAAGTCAAAAGCAAAGCCTCTTGCGCAACTAAGCAATTTACTTCTGCACATCCTGTGTCATGGATCCAGCTTTTGTGACATTCATAAGGTCTCGCTTTTGGTTAATGATTGGCCAAAAAAATGCTATACCATACTCGAGTAGCCAAAGATACATGCAGCATTCCAAAGAAGAGAATCTAATCACGTCAAGAACGATAGGATTATGAGAACTGATGTGGAAACATGGTCGTTGATCAATACAATAGAGAGACGATGATCATGCTCTGATTAATCTTACCTGAATTATGCGAAGAGAAGGGTTGTTAAGATTGGTGCGAATGTCCCCGATGAGCTTCTCCATGTTGCTCTTGTACGCCTCGACGTCTGCCTGAACCACCGTATCGCTCTCCCCCTGATACCAGAGCACTGCCCCTATGGTGCCCCCGCTCTTTACGGCCACCATGGCTCGACTCACCATCTGGTTGTACAAGGTGCTACCGCGGGCCCACCGCGCGATCTTGGTCCCGCCCACGGCGCAGGGGACTAGCCCCACCACCCCGAGCTTGGGGTCTTTGGATTTGATAGCGTTCGCGAAACTCATCCCCGGGCCGACACCACAGACGTGATTCACGTCGATGTCCTCATGGAGCGGTTCCGCCGCCTCAGACCATGCGAGCTGGGCGCTAAGCCGCAGTATGGACGGGTTGGGCCAGCACTGTGGCGGCACAAAGTGGTTCCACTTGCCGTTCGTGATGCCACCTCGCCCGGCCATGTTGCTCTGGCCGGCAAGGATGAATATGTCCTGAGGGAGGGTGTCTCCCGAGCTTGGATGGAGGGTCAGGAGGATGGAGAGCAGAGTAAACAAGATTGGGATTGTCATTGTGCTGGGAAGCAACGAGAAAAGAGATTAAGTTCTGGATTGAAGAGATAGAGAACATCTTTTTATAACGTATCCGAAGCCGGAGTAGGGCTTAGTTGCGATGGCAATAACATGGTAGGAGTAAAAGAAGGAAGTGTGATAGATGCGGTCGTTCAAGGAAACAAACTGGTGCAAACTCTTATCTCCACTTTTGCGCAATGAAGGCTCGCTCGTTTTAAGGAAAGAGATTTTTCGGTAGGTTTGCTAAAGGAGGATTTCCCTCATTGACAGGACGTGGGATTTCTGTGTCACGGTGATTGGCCCCAATGGAAAGTGCTAAAAAGTGGTCATTACTCGAAAGTATTCCCATAAATACATTTGATGATGGTGTGGGAGATGGAATTGATCACCACATTTCAAATTGATCCGAAATTTAAATTCGATTCTCATGGGAAATTTATTGCTCAGCGTTTAGTTTGGGTTTAATGGAATCGGGACATTTAATCCGTTCTATATTTGGCGAACTGGGTTGAGGACAAACGGTGTACTGTGGGGTTATCTAGTAAGTGAGGAGACGGGATTCAACCAGCGAATCAAGATAAACAAAATGATCTGAATCGGCGACATACATGCTTTTCCAATCAACATATGTTATAATGGCCAAAGAAAGAGTATATATGAGAAAGAGCCAGCAACTGGAGCATTCCAATTTGCTAATTGTTCAGAGACTTTCTCTCTCTTCTCTTCCCATATATGGCTCTCAAATAAGCCCGTACACTACGTAACTAGTTTTGTCATGCCCCTGCCACCCCTATAAAATTGACCAACGTCGTGTACGTGGAATCGTGCCTTTTGCGGCCCATCGATCATCGATTCCGTTATCTATACACGTATGATGATGTCCAAGGTCCCATGGCTAACAATGCCACAGGATCTAAGGACGCACTCAATACATTGCTAGCCACAGGTATTAACATATGGAGAAATCAATTTGCCTTGCCTTTGCTATTTTGCACTTCTCGGATTTGGGATTATTACCAATAATATAATAGTCCTATTGAACGGTGCTGATTTAGTCATAAACTTCTCAGTTTGATCAATTTAGCCTTAAACTTTTTGACCATTTACTAATATAGTTATTCCAATTAATTTTGACAAAAAAAAATCACCGACATTGACATAGACCGTTAGAGAAAGCATGCCGGCACCGACATGGACAATTTGTAATTAATTTTTTCTTTTTCATTGTTCTTTAAAAAAAAATACATGTTAGCACCGTTGTGTCACGTAAGATGGCACTGCTATGTCACGATGGACGGCTAATGTTCCTGTCAATGTTTAATCAAAATTAGCCTGAATAACTACATTGATAAACTGCAAAATGTATAGGAAAAAATTGATCAACTTAAAAAGTTTAAGATCACATTTACGTTCATAAAAAATATATATTTTTACTTTTTGGGTAATTTTCCCTTGAATTCCTGTATAAGAAGAAGAAGAAGACTACTCCTTGTCAATGACGACACGGAGCTAAGAGTCAAAAGAAATAATAAAAATAACTTTATGTGGGGATTTCTTTATTTTGATGCACACTCTTGTTAGTAATTGTAATCGATTTCACAGTGGGTGTTTCCCAATTCAGAATTGAAAATCGCCCATTAAGGACTGTTTCCTTAAAATTGAAATAGGGAACCGCCCGTTAATTCCTAGACCCACTTCGGATCCAAGCCACTGATCCCATATGTCTCCCAAGTGGGTCCATAAAACCAGCCGGGGGAGGGAGAGAAGGGCTACGCATGGGTCGCAGGTGAGGTGGAACAAAGGCCGGAAGGCGGGGATGATGGCAATCGGATTCTCGCCATTTTGACAGTTGCCGTCTTGGCCGCTGATGAAGTAGAAAGGACACAGCAATTGTAGATGTTCGTTTTACGGCCTTACAGGGCCTCGTGTCCCCCACGGTAGCCCATTTAAGTTGGGAAGGCCTCACCCGTGTAGAAGTCGGGCGGAGAGGGACGATTCCTGGTCCACTGTCTCTTTGATTTCTCGCTCCTTGGCTTATAAATGGGATGGGACATAACTCAGTGTCGTTGTTTTGAACGTCGACACGTCCCGATTGACAAGTGCCAAAGCAGATGGACATGGCTTCATTGGTTCGGACGAGTTCGAGCTTGTCCCTATCTCTCTCGTTAGATTGATTATTACATTTTGTTTCAGAATTTCTGAGAAAACGTGGAGATTGAAAAGTTGGAAGGTTTTAAAACCATTCTTGAGTTGAGATTCATGATCAAAAGAGAGATGTAGCATTCATTTTGTGCATTATCAAATGAAGGGTGCATGAGTCTGATTATAGGCTTACTATCTAAAATAATGAAATATCTATCACAATCAAAGGGAAGATAAAGAATCTTTCGAAAATATCTCTAACATTGTGAGACTGAGAAGCGAGATAAATTAAAATCGGATGCATTTTCACCTCCATTCTCTCGAAGATAATAAAGATGGTGAGCGCCACATGAGTCTCATGAGAGCTCAGGCCACGATGCGGGTCACTGGAGATATCCGGTGCCATGCAACAATTGCCTAAGAGGGGCGACCATCGTGAGGTGAACACAGCGTGTGGTATTAATAATGGTCTTATCGCTTCAGCTTTTAAAAACTTTTGCCTCTTTTAATTTGATTTTGAACAAGTTTGTTTATCTAATCGAGTCGAATAATATCTCTCCCACCTCAGGCTCGGATAAGTTATTATTGGATGCTCTATACGAAGAATGACTTTTGTCCTTCGAACCCTTGTATTTGGGTGACTAGACATGCTCCCATATTTCTACATCTGTTTATGATGAACGAAGTGAGATGAAATGAGAATCCAACTAGTGATGATGTTCCTCGAGCACTGGATCGGCAGGGTTTCCTGGTTGCACTCTCTCTTGCTAAACCTTGCTCATAGCGTGTACAATGAGAGAACTTCCCAAAATTTGATGGCTTAGATTTTTTCAGAAACCTTCTGAATGATACCTCTTTAGGAGCTTATGCGCCACCTTGAAATAACTATCTTTTTAATTGCGGTCGCGATCCTTCAATCCACCGAAAATGCAGAAAACGAATTGAAAAGTTGTGCCTCTTCAAACGAAAAGTCGCATCACAGTTTGATCTCTGCAAATTGAAAGGTCGCTTTTTCTGATATGCCAGTTAATGCCAAGTGCTTCCTTCATGCATCAGACAAGCTAAGGATTTGAAAGAATTGTTGATGTCGAAGAAGAAATCACTCACTGAAAAGCGAGAAAGGCATTAGCCAACATGGAACCGAGGTGAACCTGACTGATGGTGGTGAGGTGAATATGATCCGTCTCGAGGTCCAAGCCTTTTGCGTCGACGCACTTCACATTGGGCAGTGTTATGCCCAACTGAGCACTCCTCACCGTGTCCAGAAATTTCCCTGATCCTGATGCAAGGGCAACCTGAAATCGAAATTCATATACTAATTCCAAGGCCGACGAAGCTAGAAGCTAGTAAATGTTATTCATGTTGCTTGTGAAAGACTGCCATGTCAATAAATCAATCACAAGTTCTCAAATAGTTCATGCATATCGAATAATTCTATCAACAACATAAATTGTTTTTACACATACGATACCTCCAAAAAAACCATTATCACTAGAGTTAAAAAGCAAAGCCTCCTGCGTGATTAAGCAATTAATTTCTCCACATCCAATGTCACTAAACATGCTTTTGTGGCATTCGTAACGCCTTGATTTTGGTTAATGGTCAGCAAAAAAATGCTATACCATACTTGAGTGGCCAAAGGTACATGCAGCGTTCCATAGTAGAGAATCTAATCATGTCGAAGACGTTAAGATTATAACAACTGATGTGGAAACATGATCTTGATTATTACGATAGAGAGACGATGGGCATGCTCTAATTAATTTTACCTGAATGATGAGAAGAGAAGGGTTGTTAAGATCGGCGCGAATGTCCCCGATGAACTTCTCCATGTTGCTCTTGTAGGCCTCGGCATCTGCCCGAACCACCGTATCGCTCTCCCCCTGATACCAAAGCACTGCCCTTATGGTGCCCCCGCTCTTTACGGCCGCCGTGGCTCGACTCACCATCTGGTTGTAAAAGGTGCTCCCGCGGGCCCACTGCGCGATCTTGGTCCCGCCCACAGCGCAGGGGACGAGCCCCACCACCCCGAGCTTGGGGTCTTTGGATTTGATAGCGTTCGCGAAACTCATCCCTGGGCCGACCCCACAGGCCTGTTTCCCGTTGATGTCCGCATGGAGCGGTTCCGCCGCCTCAGACCAGGTGAGCTGGGCGCTGAGCCGCAGTATGGACGGGTTGGGCCTGCACTGTGGCGGCACAACGTGGTCCCACTTGCCATTCGTGACGCCACCAACCCCGACCATGTTGCTCTGGCCGGCAAGGATGAATATGTCCTGAGGGAGGGTGTCTCCCGAGCTTGGATGGAGGGTCAGGAGGATGGAGAGCAGATAGAACAAGATTGGGATCGTCATTGTGCTGGGAAGCAACGAGAAAAGAGATTATATTCTGGATTGAAGAGATAGAGAACATCTTTTACAACGTGTCCGAAGCCGGCAGGAGTCAAAGAAGGAAGTGTACGAGAGCATGCTGTCCCCATATAGATGCGGTCGTTTAAGGAAACAAACTGGTGCAAGATCTATTTCGACTTTTGCGCAATGAAGGCTCGCTTGTTTTAGGAAAGAAATTATTCGGTAGGTTTGCTGGAGGAGGATTTCCCTCATCGACTGGACGTGGGATTTTCTGTGTCACGATGATCAGGCCCGATGGAATGTGCTAAAAAGCGGTCATTACTCGAAAGTATTCCCATAAATGCATTCGATGGTGGCGTGGGAGATGGAATTGATCACGACATTCCAACTTTATCCATTTTAGATTCGGTTCTCGTGAGAAATTTATTGCTCAGCGTTCAGTTTAGGTCCAATGAAACTGTGACATTTAATTCGTCTTATATCTAGTGAAATGGGTTGAGGACAAAGGGTGTTGGTGGGATTGTGTAGTAAGTGAGGAGACTAGATTCGACCAGCGAATCCCACTAAAAGAGGGATCTGAATCATCGACAAACATGCCTTTCCTATCATTATACGTTATAATGGCCAGAGAGAGTATGTTTGAGAAAGAGCCAGCAACCAGAGCATTCCAATTTACTAATTGCTCCGACATTTTCTCTTTCTATTCTTTCCCATATGGCTCTCAAACAAGCACGTACGCTACGTAATTGGTTTTGTCATGTGCTACCACCCATGTAAAATCGACTAGCATTGTGTACGCGGAATCATGCCTTTTGCGACCCATTAATCAGCGTTTGCGTTATCTATACACGAATGATGATGTCCAAGGCCCCACGGCTAATGATGCCACCAGATCTAAGGACGCACCCAACAGTTTGCTGGCCACTGATATTAACATACAGAGAAATCAATCGCCTTTGCTATCGTGCATTTCTCGAATTCGTGATAAATACCAACATAGCATGCCAGCACTGACATGGACAGTTTGTAAATTGTTAAGTGTTTTTTTTTCTTTGCTCTTTTAAAAAAAGTAATCAATGTTACCATTGTTGTGTCACATAAAATGACACCACCATATCACTTAGGATGGTCATTGTTCACGTTAGTGTTTGGCCAAACTTAGCTAGAATAATTACATCGATAAATTGCAAAATAGATATGACTAAATTGATCAAATTAAAAAAGTTCAAGATTACATTCACATTCATAAAATTTATTCTATTTTTACTTTTTGGGTAACTTTTCCCTAGAATTCATGTAGAAGAAGAAGAAGACGACTACTCCTTGTTAATGAAGACTCGAAGCTTAGAGTTAAAAGAAATAAAAACATGCTTATATTGGAATTTTTTTATTTTGTGTTATGCACACTCTTGTGAGCAGAGATAATCGGTTTCACATTGGGTAGTTCTCACTTTTATATTGAAAATCGCCCATTAGAGATTGTTTCCACAAAATTATAATTGAGAACCGTTCATTGATTCCTAGACTCACTCAGGATCCGAGCCCCCGGTCCCATTTGATTCCTAAGTGGGTCCATGGGACTAGCCGGGGGAGGCGGAGAACGGCTATGCATGGTTCGCAGGTGAGGTGGAGCAAAGGTGGCAGAGGGCGAGGATGAGTATAGAGACAATGAGTGGAGCGGGACTGCAGGCATGGTGGTGGAGGGAGAGACCGGAAGGCGATGATGCTAACAATCGGATTTCCGCCATTTCGACAGTTGCCGTCTTGGCTACTGATAAAGTAGAAAGGGCTGGACCGGTCGAACTGGATTAATATGGTGACATCGTTGTCCCATTTCTTGATGGGGTTGTCGGCGTTGCACTTGTCATAACCGACTGTGTTCGCTAGCAGCACCGAGTTCTCTCCTTTCTTGTACTTGAAAAGTGAGACAGACCAAAGAAACACAAGGGAAAAAACATAAAAATAAGATGTGATTCACCTTCATTTGTTGAGACCAACCGAGCCGAAACCTATGGGATTTACGGAAAGTATCATTGATCAAGAACCGGTTTCAACCAGCCCCGGAATTGTAATTCTCTGCGCAATGAACCGCTCAACTATCTCTGCCTCTGATATAGAATTGGCAAGTTTAGACTTGAACCAGGGACCATAAAGAACAGATGGTGAAGTTGCAGACGACAAAGAAAGAGGGGAGAGATCCGAGCAGATTCATTGAGATGGTGGGAAAGGAGGTCCAAGTGGACGGGTCCATACTTGAAACTAAAAATTGAACTGATACTTACCTTTTATTATATTGTAATCCGGAATTGAACCGGTTCCAATGGGAATCACCAATTCCATCTGATGCTAGATGATTTCCAATTCTTTTGCATGCCTCTAGTCATAAGTGCCTATCAAATTTAGATGATAAACTTCGCTTCCTCAACCGTTCCCTCTATGGGAACTATTATAATTCTATGGGCCGAGTTTGGGTTGGCCCATCACGAGCAGATTCGACACGGTCCAAATTCTAACACCTTGCACTTGCACATGACAGGCTTGACTTAATCTGAGCCATAAAAGTACAAAAACTGCTATGGATCAATTTATATTAGCAATGTTCATCATGCAACCAGCGAGTACATATGCATTGAACTTTTTATTCTCCGGTTAAGGATAACAATCTCGTTGTATCTTATCTTGATCTATAAAATAAAAAAGATTCTTAATTTCCTTATGAAACCAAGCTTGTGTACCATCATGCAATCACAAACTGGTCATAACCATTTAAGGTGGAAAAAAGCGACACATGTTGATGTACATACAAATTGGTCCCTCTTTTTTTACTTGAATCTCTCGATCTTAGACTAATCAAGTCCTTAACATGGCATCGAAATCTGAATCACGGTTGACACGAAGGAAGCATGCTTTAAGTAGAGGTGCTTGGATCAAGACTTTGAAACATAGTTGGAAGTTTCAAGGTAATCCTATCCCATGTCTTGCGATGTCATTATCCCTCGATGACAAGTGTCACTACCAACGCCGACTAGATTCTTCGCTTACAAATTAGGCCCAAACTTATAGAATTTACAAATATTCTATGGACCTAAAAAAAGCAAATAATATGTAAATGGAAAGCTAGTCCTGAAAAATTTCTAGCATTGTGATTTTTATTCCATAAGAAAATATACGCCAAAAAGATATGATTGATAATTTGGCCCTTTCAAATTAGTGTGATGCCATAAATGACATGTGGATCATGATACGTACGATATGTCGTGAACGAAGATTTGATGATGGGTTATCGGTTATGACGGAAACAATCATGGCTCGCTCTAAGATCAATGATTGGATTTGACGTTAGTAGAACCATACCTTTTGCTCCCGCCATCCATCAAAAGACCCAATCACAGAAAGCGAAGGCGTCTAAGTTTTCATGGCCAATCATGCTACTCGATCCAACGAATGCGCCCAATGGATCACAAGCCATAAAGAATAACTTTATGGAGATGTCAATCAGCTGTCCTTGTCTCTTTTGCTCTCCCCTTCTTCTTATCGACAGGGACCCCATGCACGGTAGCCAGAAAGCCACCGGAATCATTTGTTTTCCCTTATTTTTATGCGCACATACTTACGTGGGCATATAGATTTTCTACTGGCACGGCCCCTTCTGTCCCGTTCAGACAGAAGAAGGGACCTCGATCTGATCGGATGGGCTCCTGGGATCGTAATCTTCTTTCCCCAGTCGACGGCCACGATTTCAGTTTCTTCATCTTATTATGAGTTGTGTGGGGAAACAATACGAACGTGCTCGTATACTCTGTTTTTCTGCGCAGTCAATGTCGTCATGTGGTGGACGGTAGGCGCACAGCATCCAGCGAAGGTCAAATTGCCATGGACCCGAGGGCACGGGCATCCACGGATTTAAACATCCATATGATCTTTAAAGGGTAAAAACAGATACTATAAAAGATCTCGCACATTGATATGTTCAGTAATATGGCATGTTGGGACGACAATTTGATCTAATTGGTCATACTTAATGTTCAATAAAATGACATTTCATGATTTAATTTATGAATTTCCCAGATGGGTCGGATCAAATATTTCCGATGGGGCCCTCTACTTTTGCTTGTCCAAAAAGAAGGCAATCACACATGGATAGACCATGCAAGAGAAAGGATCAACGACAAGAAAGAAGAAAGAAAACCAAATCGGATTTGGAGTTGGAGTTAGGGTTGGGATTCCTTTTTTGTTGGTACGTAATGTTTGTGGACCACATTGTTGAAGGTCAGATCTTGGCCAACCTTGAAACCTCCCTCTTAAATGAGCAATCGATTAAGCAGAATTCTAGGACCGTCACATAAATAGGTTTTTTTTATACCTTTTAAATGGATTATGTATTTTGGGTTGCAAAATGATTTTACGTGCTCGCAAAGAGCCATATTTTTCTCTATTTCGATTGAAGACTATATGGTTGATGTGTTACAAATGTAGACATGAGTAATGATTGTTTTGGTAATTTTTAATTTGACTTCATAGAATAGTTTCGCATCCTTTATTACTAAAGAGGCGTGTTTTCCTTCACATTTGATCGGGGAAACTTCCTCCAACCAGATAAGAGGTACAAATGGAGACATTGACAGCCCTCCCACCCCGCATAGAGTAAATAATGACTCTTTAGAAAGCTCTATTTTTACTTTTTTGGCGAGCTTCAAAATTTACTATATGAATACTTTTCTGAAATCGAATTCGATAAATCATTCAGATAACTACCCCTGCTCCATTGACAAAAATTTCGTTTAATTGTAAAGTGTTGTAAACGCTAAAAAAAAGTCAATTACAATCTAACATGTTTTCTTTAACTTTCCTTATTATAAGCCGAACTTCTCGATCAACGTTTAAATCTATGCTGTTTGATTTTAACTGTGTTCTATCTTATGTTTGCAGTTCTACAGTTTTCTTGGCGACCTATGCTACACGATTCTTGAAAACGTATGATGAGTATGGAATGGATTTTGGAAATAATGAACTCTTTAATATGGATTCGAGATGAGATCAACCGACCCAAATTCATGATACATTCATCCCTGTTGATCAGGGTACTTGGCCCTCTAGACTTTGTTTTACCTGTTGGCAACCTTAAGAAGTCAACTTTGATTTCAAAAAGTCAATAATTGATGCCAGTCATCGTACACGAACTTTGACTTTGAATTTGATATCAATTCGGACCCATTGTTGATGAGAAAGTGTTAAGACAATGGAGAAACAAAAAAATTTCTCAAATCGGATCGTCGTGATAAATGTAGAGTCAGCAACTAAACAAAATGAAGTCCGATTATGAGCATCGATTGATTAAAGGACCGTGATTGATTTGAACAAGAAAGAAGTGAGTCATATTTTGATTGGCACATGTGATTTAATATAGATTGTAAATAACAACCGGCAGTTAAACATCGGGATCGGCCCTAAGAAGCCAATGAAAGCAGGTTGACAAGGGAGGAACAGTTATCAAGGGAAACTAATCATCAAGTTTTGATCCTTTTTCTGTACGCAATTATCCATCGATTTGAAATTCAAGAATCGCGATGTTTGACCAGGATCTCGATCGAAATAGGATAATAACTATTGTTGAGTCAACGATTTGAATGAAGTGAGTATGGGACCAATGATTATATGATATTTGCGAGGTCCGATATAAAAAAGAAAGAAGAAAATATCCTACGCGTCAAAGACCAACTTATCATGATCGTAAGTGATGAATATTGCAGAGCAGAGACGAGACGAGACAAAATGAAGGCAATATAAAGTTTCGGTATACCAGCTTCTGGAAATATTTCTGATATAAGTAGCATTTCTGAACATTTATAAATGGTCTCAAGTGACAAAAGCTAGAACCGACGAACCCCATCCGGAAACGGATCGCCTGCTATGTGTACGGCGCACAACAGGGTGCTGTCATTTGCTTCTCAGTCGTCCAATTTCGATCGGACGGCTGAGAAAATTAAAAAAAAAATCAAAATGGGACGGCCGATCAAGATGGGACGGCTGGGATTGCACACCAGCCTGCTGTCCTTCTTGAGGCGATCCAAGCCTCTTCCCCTGTTACACCTCTCTCTCTCTTTCTCTCTCTCTCTCTCTCCAACTCGGCCTCCCTCACAGGTTTGATGGAAGACGCGTGGGTGTACATCCTCTCTGCATCCTCCGTCCTCTTCCTTCTCTTCCTGCTCAAACTGCAGAAAAGCAACAGGAGGAATCTCCCTCCAAGCCCAACCTCACTCCCTATCATCGGCCACCTCCTCCTCATAAAAGAGCCTGTCCACCGGACCCTCCAGTCCCTCTCCGACCGCTATGGCCCAGTCCTTTCCCTCTCCTTCGGCTCCCGGCCTGTGGTCGTCATATCCTCCCCGTCCGCGGCCGAGGAGTGCTTCACCAGGAACGACGTTGCCCTCGCCAACCGGCCCCGCTTGCTGGCGGGCACAATTATGGCCTATGGCAACACCACCATCGGCACCGTCCCCTACGGCCCCTACTGGCGCGACCTCCGCCGCCTCACTGCTCTCGAGATCCTTTCACCTCATCACCTCGCAGGCTACCTCGCCGTCCGGCAGGAGGAAGTCAGGCTCCTCGTGAGGAGCCTCTACGAGGTGGCCGCAACCTGCCCGGGCAGCGGTTTTGCGAGGGTGGAGATAAGGTCGAGGCTGCAGGAGCTGTCCTTCAACATCATCATGAGGATGATCTCTGGGAAGCGCTACTTTGGGGCCGCCGTCGACTCGGGCTACGCCGAGGTGGCCCAGCGGTTCAGGAAGGTGATAGAGGAGACATTCGAGCTGAGCGGGACGGACCCCGGCGATTTCTTGCCGGCGCTGAGGAAGGTGATGGACTTCAAGGGGAGACAACGGAGAATGGTGGACGTCGCCAAGAGGGCCGATGTGATATTGCAGGGCATGATAGACGAGCTCAGGTCGCGACGGAAGAGAAGCGACGGCAGCCAAGAGGCGGAAAACTAGACAATGATTGATTCCATGCTGTCCGGGGGTTACGCGGACGACATCATCAAAGGCCATATCCGGGTACGTCTATAACACATGCTCTGTCCACCTGTATGCACATTGCTAGGTTTCTTATATCTCCACGATTTCACGTGTTGCAGTATCGCCTTTGTGAGCTTTATAGTGGGAAGAACATGACAGTCCTCTTTTTGGAAAGAAGCGCAACGCAATAAATTAGTTAGGGGACTTGTGGTGTCGGGTCATTCTATTGTAAGTTTGGCCAAGTTTTAATATGATTTCTTACCTTTATCAAAAATAAAATAGACTAATTGGGAGATTAGGTTGAATCTGACGCATACCCTTCATTTAGTAAATAAAATTACTTAATAAATAAATTTTGAAAAAAAAAAGAGAGGCAACCAAATTTTAGTTTATCACGAGTATTACCGTGAGCTGAGCAAAAATTTCTCCACTTCCCAGGCAAAGATTTCATCGAACCTTGCTCTTGAAAGATGGTTTAGAATCAAAGTATGAATCAGGAACGTTAACGATGACCTGTTTTCTTTGGACAATACGAATCTAGCCATTTATACTAATTCAAATGTAGTTACTTTGACGATAGAGCTCAAAACCGGTTTCACAAAGTATAAAGGAATTGCCTCCTCCTATATTGTATATCCTCTAAAAGGTCTCGATTTTTCTTTTCTATTTTGAGTAATGGGGTCTTGTATCTTAGCCATTACTATATGATTCGAACTGATGTGAGCCAAATGATAATGCTTTAATCATGTGGAACCTCATATGGAGTCTATTTCATCCAATGGTACAGGTAGTTAGGCTCACATCTAATGACTCACATGTATTGCGATATATCATAATTTTTCTATCTTGAACGGTATTGTTGTTCTTTAAAAAGATGAAAGAGGACGCTCCAATTTTTTGATAATTCAAAATCTTTTTTGGGTTTGATAGAAAGGACAAAGGGAGTTCTTTTGGCTTAAAACGAAACTAATGTAATACGTGTAAAAATGTCAATTATATAGGTCGATGGATTTTTAGTCACGTGTGTAGTAATGGCTTAAGTGGAATTCTCATTTTCTTTTCCTTGAACTTACGCATGTTTTCCAACTCTGATGTGTTAACGATGTTCGGACCATACTAAAGTATGTTGTCTAAAATAATTTGCCACCATTGACAAGCCACCATGGATTTGACCACACAAAAAAAAAAAAAAAACAAGCCACCATGGAAAACCGACATGGCGAAGGGTTAGTGGCATTTGGAGGCGAAAGTTTGTCCGATGGTGGCTTGTCCACAGAGGCAAAATCTTGTCCGAGACATACTCATGCCTTGGTTTGACAATAGCTCGAATTGATAGGAATTGGGGATTGATAGACTTAATTATAGAGTTTATGCATGTTAAAATATTAGATCAGGAAAACTCGTGGAGGACAGGCATTAGCTAGTCGACACACTTCTATGTCTCCATGATGCATGAAACAGATCACGTTTGCACTCTACATGAACAAGACCCCAATAGCGGCCTAATTATTGATACTGACTTGTACTGATTCTTTTCCTTTGCATTTGCCTCCTTACGGCTGAACCTGATTGTTCTTCAATAAAGCAAGTTTCATCTATGTTTTTTAAACCACTATACATACGCTTAGTTAATTTCTTAATCACAATTTGCGGCAGACAATGTTAAGTGCGGGCACGGACACGTCCGCGGTGACAATAGAATGGGCCATGTCCCTCCTACTCAACCATCCGGACATCATGAAAAAAGCTCAAGCAGAACTAGACGACGTCGTTGGCCGAGACCATCTAGCTGATGAAGCAGACATCAACAAGTTGCCTTGCCTTCAAAACATCATCAACGAGGCGCTCCGATTGTTTCCGCCGGCGCTGCTCCTAGTGTCTCATGAGTCCGCTGAGGATTGCACGATTGGTGGGTTCGACGTGCCCCGAGGCACCATGATCCTGGTAAATGCATGGGCAATTCAGAGAGACCCAAAAGTGTGGGACGATCCCACTAGCTTTAAACCAGAGAGGTGCGAGGGATTGGAAGGTGATCATGCGTACCGTCTGTTGCCGTTTGGGTTGGGGAGGAGGAGTTGTCCTGGTGCTGCCCTTGCCAACAGAGTGGTGAACTCGGCTCTAGCGGCACTCATTCAATGCTTCGAGTGGGAACGAGTCGGCGAGGAGCCGGTGGACTTGACCGAGGGGACGGGACTCACAATGCCCAAGAGAGAGCCATTGGAGGCTATGTGCAAAGCGCGTCGAGGCATGATTGCCAATGTTGCTGCACAGCTTTGAGACGGAAGGTTGTTCTCTGGTGAATTTAATTTGGTCATGTATCTCCAACGTCTTTGAATGATGTAATAAACGGCAAATAGGAGCGACTGCTTCTTTGGGGAATGATCGTGAGCATCAGTAGCATACTCATTCACTTTTTTTCTAACCATCAAAAGTGGACGGCTAGTAGAAAAGAGTCGCATTAGACGGAGCCGTTGACTATTTAGGAAAATATGCTCGTCGAATATGATCTTAATACATAAAATTTGCCCATCTGATGTAGAGGATATTCTGGTTGCGGGAATTTTCAAATTTTCTTATAGCGATAATCTAGCTAATTTGAAGTAACTTTTACTTTTTACGTTTTAGGATGTAGTTTATCGGGGGCCTGTTTGTTAGAAATGATTTTAAAGCACCTCAAATTTGAAGTCAGTGTGAGCTAAGTATCGAAACAATACAACTGCCGAACTATATAAGCCGAATCTATTTGATATATCACCCTTGATATTCAAATTTCGAATTTACTTTCACTACTTGATAATCAAGGTGAGTAATCGTTGTCATAACAATGAGCACTTAACAAATGACGCGGAATAGTGAAATTAATATGGTATTTATGATCATATCATATGCATGTTTTATTAGCAAAATGGAGAGGAGCCGGTTATTTATCAAAAAGAAAATAGCAGATCCAAGACCATAAGCCAATTGTTTTAATAAAAAAAATCAATTAGACTCCACATTATCAACTGATTCAAGATGTCTTCATCAGCAACATTTAAAATACAAGATGAATAATTGTAAAAAAGGGTATAGAAGAATTGCCAAAAGCTGTCAGGAGAAGATTACTGCTTGCACTTGCACAATTTGTTTCACGTGTTGGCTCGTAAGGACATGCTCAAATGGTTTAGGTAGGAATTTACTGTTGCAGTTTTTCGATTTTTGCTCGAGGGTTGTGCATTAAGGTCTATGTAAGTTTTATTTGTTTTCAATAAGTAAGTCCGGCCTACTTATGGTTCGGAGTGATTGCTAACGTCAACCATCAATTATAGCTGCGCTTTATTTGATGTTAGAAAAAAATGCACACGATAATTTTATCAAGTTTCCGTTTATTTCTCGAAAATTGAATGACTTTTGGAAAGTATTTTTCTAAAAACAATTGCGTGTATTGCCTATGAAAATAAAGTTTACAAAAATGTTTAGACATAAATTGTTGACAATGCTGAAAGATTTCTCATTGATTGATAATTTTTAAATAATATAAGAGATTATTCTTAAGAAAACGCATTCCAAATCATTTACTTCAAAACAAAGAGAGCATAAGTGGGAAAGCCTGAATTTTCGATATTTAATGAGATTATCAAGTTGGTCCCTGGCATTGAACATTCTTGACTTCAGGAGCCAATAATACACTTGCGCTTGACTTTTCATTTGTGGCGTTTGGCGTTTGGCTTTTGAAATTTATCTATTAGAGATGCTTCAGAATTTTAAAGACGTATCAATATGGAGGTATTGACCCTTCTTCTCGTGAACTTTCCAAAGTTTAAAATGCAATTTATATTGATAGCAATGCCAAACGACATCTGAAAAGGACTGTCCACAATCCACTATCTCCGCATTGCTCTTGACAATTCTTTTCTTTTCTTTTTTTAACCTCGTCCATGCACGTCAAATGGATATTTTTTACGATTATTGCTGGTAGACCTCGTCAATTTGCAAAATGAAAGGGCTAGGATGAATTTTTAGGACCATGAGGTTATTAATGGTTTTATTTTAATATATGATATTTGTAGCCATTGATAAGATAAAATAAGCCCAAATTTCTAATATAGTAGAGAAATACAATAAAATCAACGGGTAAAGCAACATCATGAATTGACACAAATTTCAAATATTAATTTTTTTTATCTAAAAAGTCATGAAAGAAATATTAGCGAGCTAAGAGGTCAAATTTTGTATATTGCAAGTTTTAGGTGTCTCGATTCATAAAGAGAAGTCAAATTGCATCTTAATAATACTTTCTCTGAGCATAAAGTACAAGTCGATCAGGTATCATTTATAAGATGGCACTTCAGTTAATATAAATGTAACGACTAGTAAGCCATCACCAAAGACCCTAACTCTCTTTTCTCCAATGATATATAGTACCTTAAATTTTGGAAATCATGAGTGGCTAGTTAGGGTTCCTCGGATCCTAAGACTTTTCAAAATCCTAAGTTCGGGCAATTTACAAATTTCAATCTGGCTACAAACTTAAATACCAAACTAGATTCACCACCACCCGATTTAGGTAAGATTTTATTGATTGGGTATCAAGCTAACCAATTGCACATGTAAAAAGATTGGCCAAAGGCAATCAAAGATTTTAGGTATAGGAATCAATTATGTGTTTGATAGATTAACATTCAACAGTGCCTTTTCGGTATCAAAGCCCTACTTTTGATTAAGTCATAAGTCATATGTAAGTTAATCTTGTAGCATACATGATGTTTTTAAGAATGTTGCCAAAACACTTGTTTGGTCACGCTATCGATCAATGAAACCATGCTTCTGTATCTATTGTGCGTGACTCCCTTTATGTGAGCAAGAGCGAATTTAGATCAATGAAACCATTCTTCTGTATCTATTGTGCGTGACTCCCTTTATGTGAGCAAGAGCGAATTTAGATCAATGAAACCATTCTTCTGTATCTATTGTGCGTGACTCCCTTTATGTGAGCAAGAGCGAATTTAGACCTAAGTGATTCAAACGTATATACCAAGACTTAGTCCCTTCCTTTAAAAATTCTATTGATAGTTGGCAGGGCAGGAAACATACAATTGGATCGACTTAAAATTTAGGCTGATTTGACTTGGAACCACCAACTTACTAATGGGATTTTGTTAGCCCGCTTGATTTGGTTTGATCCACAAGATAATTTTCCAAGTCCTACTCCATCTCTCATCTATTCATTGAGCTATCTATGTTCAATATTCACACTAGAAGTATTCCTATTAAATTTTACTTAGATTAGAAAAAAAGAATTTGTAGAATTGATTATAAAAGTGATATGATAGATTTATTTTGTTGTGGTGGTTTTGGATGCGACCCCTATTATTTAAATACAAGTAGAATTGTCCAAAATGGGTGATAGACCCAGTTTTTACCTATATTTGATAGGCTATGTTATTAGATAGGTTTATTTAGTAAATAAGTCATAAATGTATTTCAAATGATAAATCCAAAATAATATGGTTATTAAATAGATTTACATCCTACTTAGACCTAACTCACCTTTTATGACTTTTTCTCACCCTCAATCTATATCATGCTCACTGACTCTGCGTCCTGAGCTCAGTTTTTGTTTGAGTGATCTTAAATTTAGTGGCCACTCTTGCAATTACACATTTATCCTCACATAAGATAATTCACGTTCTGACAAAACAATTAAAGAGATAATTTGTGATTTATCAAAAAACTCAACTCAAGTGCTCAATTTGTCATTAAAGTTAAATGGATTTAATCTAGACCTGTCAAAATAGGTTTATAACCTATGTTTTAGCCCATGTTTAATGGGCATAGTTATTATATGGGTTAGTTATATTCAATAAATAAGTAAGTGGAGGAAGGATCCAAATGAAAGGCTGTTGTATGCACCCATACATGTGTTAACATGATAAAACCAAAAATAATATGGATGTTATATGCCTCACTAGCAAAAAAACTTTTTATTTGACTCAACTATGTCAGATTCCTCTTGATCGTCTATCATTTATTAAATTCACATTAATACCTATGATGGATCGGCTCATGTGAACTCGTATCCTAGAAATATATAGAAATTGCTAGAGATGAATCGCTTTCAAGGGACAAGTCGAAGAGGATTGAGCCCGCTTTCGCTTGAAGATCTCTGTTACCAAACCAACAAACGGGGCCAGAATCTCTGTTATTCGCAAGAATGCAAACCTTGGCTGGTTTAATTAGCATCTGACTCCCTCCATATCTTCAAGCAACGAGACGATGCCAAACCATTGCAGATTTAATTAGAGGTAGCCATTCGGTGTGATGAGAGAAATAGAGCACCTGAATCAATCCCACTTCACTCGCACCCTAATCTAACCGTCATTCTCATGCCTCAGAAGCATTTCCACCACTTGGCTCATGGTGGGTCTGGCGTTTTTATCTTCTTCCACACACTTGAGCGCGACCTCGATCAAGATCTCCATTTTCTTCAGGTTGTAGTCGCCTTCGAGCGTCGGTTCCACCAACTCTTCCACATGGGACCCCATCCTCCCCAATTCCTTCATCTTATTCCTCGCCCACGGGACGAGCTGGATTTGCATGGCATCCTCTCCGCTCTCTGAAGAGTGGGCATCCGTCGTCGGGTTAATTCCCGTCACCATCTCTAACATGACAATACCATAGCTATAGACGTCAACCTTGGATGTTATAGGCTGATTTGAGACCCATTCGGGAGCCATGTACCCTCTGGTTCCTCTGATTCTCGAAAAATCAGAATTCTTCACCTTCCCTCGGTCCATTATCTTGGAAAGCCCAAAATCCGCAACTTTGGGTTGGTAATCAGAGTCTAATAGTATGTTATGAGGCTTCACGTCGCAATGCAGAACCCACTCCAAGCATTCTTCGTGGAGATAAGCTAAACCCTTTGCGGTACCTACCGCGATGTTGAATCGCCTCTTCCAATCGAGCTCAGGTGACGACAAGTTCTGTGCCAGCGACCCGCGTTCCATGAACTCGTATACCAAAAGCCTGTGCTTTCCCTCGGCACAGTAACCCCACATCCCAATCAAATTCATGTGGTTCACCCTTCCGATCGTGCTAGCCTCGGCCAGAAAATCAGCCTCTCCGGTTGTGGCATTGCTGAGAACCTTCACTGCCGCAACTTGATCGTCCGGCAATAGGGCTTTGTACACGATCCCGCCTGTGCCTCGCCCGATCTCCTTGCTGAAATTCCTCGTTGCCTTCTTGAGCTCATCATAGGTGAACCGCCTGAACCCGGTGGTGGCGTAGAGGTGTCTCTGTCGTGCAGAAGCGACATCCTGCTGGTTCCTAATCAGGAAGAGCCACACCAAGAACACCACCACGATCTCAATCCCTCCGACCACGCAGGCAAACCAGGCCATGAAGCTCAACCCTCCCTTTTTGCTTCTGTCCAAGACCTTCACCTCCGGGGTGGGAGAGCAACTGTACTGAGTCCTCTTTACCAGCTGCTCCTCGGTGAAGGTCTTGTTCTTGGGGACCTTCATGAAGAACTCGCCGGTAAAGCTGAGCAGGTTGTGTCCATTCAGGAGCTCGTTCTTGGGGTAGCAATTGAACGTGGTGCCCGGCCTTCTGAACTCGAATCCTCGGCAATCGCACAGCCTCAGGCAAGTCTCGCGGCACTTCTCGAGGGTGGTGTTCAAGATGATGTTGTAGTCGTAGCCATAGAAATCAATGTACAGGAGCTTCACGAACTTGATCTCGTCGGCGACGCACCCGTCAGAGAAAGTGAAATCGGGCACGCAACCGGCCGACCAGTCGCCCGGGACCTTGGGGACGTACCCAGGCAGGCAGGAGCAGCTCCGGCCCTTGGCCGGGTCGTAGCTGCAGAGGCTGTTGTTGCCGCACACGCCGTGGATGTAGCAGGGGTAGTCGTTGATCGCCTGCCACGTCACGGCCCAGGCGGTTGAGCCCGGCTCGCGGCTGTAGACCCGCAAGTTGCCATCGAAGTCAAGGGTCATCCTTCTCTGCATAGCCACCACGCCGTAGTCGGAGGTGTGGAACGAGTAGTTGTCGGAGGACTGGAAGCCGCCGAGCGGGTCGAGCACAGCAATGCGGCTGCTGGAGGAGACGAACCGGCCGAACTGAGAACTCGGGGCCCACGGGTACGGCCAGTACGAGCTCGAGAACGACGGGCCGTCGAAGAGGAGGCGGAGGACATTGTCGTTGTTGTCGAAGTACAATCTATAGAACCCGGTCGAGGAGTTGTACCGGCTCCGAGCGGAGATTAGCAACGTCTTTCCTGCGAGTGGCTGCTGAGGGAGGAGGGTGTCTGTCGGCCAGTCGAAGCTCTGCCACAGGACGCCGCCACTGTCGTCGGTGAGAACGAGGTTCCCGGTGTCGTTGAGTCGGAGCTCGGCGGCGCTGGGGGAGCTGGTGCTGGAAGACCAGACTTCAGCGGCAGCGTCGCCGGCGTCGATGAGGACGAGGTTGCCCGAGTCGAGGAGGGAGAAGGTGGAGCGTCGGCCGTTGACGGGGGTCTGACGGTTGGCCATCCAGACGGGGGTGCAGGCGGCGCCAGAGCAGGGGGGGTCGCTGAACCAGACGGCGAAGCTGTAGGCGTTGTCGCCGACGGGGAAGAAGCCAGCGGAGAAGGCGCCAGAGGGCGAGACGAGGACGTCGTCGGGGTCCTCGACGGAGAGGGATGCGCGTTTGGTGAGGCTGGGCAACGCCGAGGTGGACAGCTGACAGGATTGGAGGAAGAGGAAGAGGAAGAGGGGAAGGAAGATGGAGACGGTGGAGCCATAGGACTCAGCGGCGGAAGACAAAGTGCAGCGAATCTCGCCGGGGTCGATTTATGCACATTTTGCAATCCGCGAGGGTTTCGTTTCAGTTGCATGGAAGATCCAGCGTGTGAGAATGAATTGACGCGGTCAACCTTGACCATGGAGTCCATCGTGGGCCGCGTCTATAGTGGCCACCGGACTTGAATCGGGGTTTTGGTGCATAAAGATTCCCTACAGTAGTGTAAAGTAGTGTAGTACTGTGATCGCCTGCAGCATTAGTACTACTCCACTATTGCAGGCGATATGTTTCCGTGGGCACGGCATCTAGAAAGGATTGTCGCCTTGCGGTCAACATTGACCATCGTCCACCCATGCCCGATGTCTCGCGTATCGAATTAATGCGTGTGATTGCATTTTCGACATTGTCAATCGTCAAAGTCCAAACACCCGTTTCCCCGAAAATGGTAGAGGTTTGATCTTTGGCTATTTTAGTGAATTGGGTTATACAGCAACTCGGACAAGAAGTATAGTGTATGGAATGAATTATTGAACTCAAGGAACTACGAATAAATATGACAAATCGATAAATTAAACTGCAGAATTTTGTTAAGTGTTATTCATTGTGGAATTTTTTATAATTAATTCTACTCGATCACCTTTCATCAATTCCCTAGTCGGCCTATCAGTTACCTTACGTCAATTATTGGTCTTTACCGATCATTTTTCATCCATAAGGGTCACCTGTTGATCCTTCTTATTAATCACTGATTTGTAATGATCCTTCTTAGTTATCCTATTGATAACTCAACTTGGACCTCCACTAATCCATCAAGGCTTGAGTTATTTTTGGTAGTCAACAACACCCATACGTGTCATAAAGTTGGTCAAGACTCGAAACACAGGCCATGATGGGAATCATATGCTTTAATTTCTACCTCCAAAGAGAGAAATTTCGAGATCATCAAAAATGATATCTTTTATTGATCTCTAAATGTTGATATTATGGCGGTTGAACTTATTGATGATAGCTCGGTTTTGATTCTATTTTCAACCAACTCGCTTTAATAATAAGATAGTTTAGAATGTCACAAAATCTTTGATGTGGTGATTCGCATAACAATGATAATAGCTAGAGAACTTGCATATTAAGCTAGCAAAATATTCAACTTTATGATTTCTATAATAAGGTAACTGACTTTCTTTTACAGTAGGTAGTTCAACATGAGTTCCAAAAACATTATCACATTTCAATCGACCCGTGCAAGTAAATAGGAGTTTGCCAAAGATGCATATCCATTATTTTTCTACCGTGCATCCATTTGCTATCTCCATCTTATGATGACAACATGTGTCCTCTTAGTTCTAGACCTCACCATACTTGACCTAATTCTCTTCAAATCCTAACTAGCATCTTCTCTCTCTCTCTCTCTCTCTCTCTCTCTCTCTCACTAACCAAAATGACTATCCAACTCAGGGGTTGATGATCTCTAGCATCAGCTCATCCTCTCCATCCTCATTCTAGGGGAATCATCCTATACACTAAAAAAATAAAGTGATAAATTCACCATAATCTTAAAACTTGGCACGAAAGTGCAAGTGAGTCCTAAAACTTGTCAGATTGATTCAATCCATTCCTTCGTTAGTTCCACCTAATTAGACGAACGGAAAATGTTAATGTGTCATTTTTTAATTTATTTTTTAAGACACCTAAGCGTCATATCAGAAAAAAATTCAAAAAGTTTTAAAAAATATAAACGAAAATACATTTTAAAAAAGAAAACAGGTTAAGAAAACAAAGATTGTTGACGGAGGTTTGGATCCTAACCAAAAGTTGCCGCCCTCAGGGAGGGCTGGTGGAGGTCGCTTGGCCCTCGTCAGCCCCCCTTCCCCGGCCCTCGCTTGGCCCTCATTTCTCATGCAAACGCATTCAATTCATCAACATCTGACATACTTGGAAAATCGAAGGTGAATACTAAATAAGTCTGAACAATAAGTAAGTCTGATTGCGAAATTTGAATCATAAGGTTTGACTATAAATCTAAACCGTAAATCCATTTGAACTCTAAGTAAATTTGAATTATAAGGAAATCTAAACTATAAGTAATAAAACTCAATTCACGTGTCTAAACATTTAATGACCAGACTCTATGGATATCTCTTGGTAGGAAGAAATGATATTTGACTAGTCAACAGCTCTATGCATGTACATACTCAACAAGATAAATCACACAATCACGACATGATAAATTATAATTAAACCTCAAACTTAGTTAAATCTAATATCACATATAATAATCAATCAAGTCAAGAGCACTACTTAGCGCCGGGTCTTCACTTACCTTGAAAACGATTGCAAACTTAAAACAATGACTTCAAAGTATAGGTTTTAGTGACCTCATCTAGACTTTAAATATTAAAGAAGGGAATTGCTACTTGAAATTTGGGAATTGATGAAGGAGAGACTCCCATCTCGAAGCTTGAAGATCTCCGAAGACCAATTTATAGCCAAGTGAAGATTATGAGATCAAGTAACCAAAGTTCATGAAATAAATGTCTTGAGGGGAGAGTCATTTGGTCTAAAAGGTAAGAGGATGTGTATTCCAATGAATAAGCTTCGCATGGGGCCCACGAGAATAGCTAGGGTATAAATGGTCCAAAACAATTTTACCACAAGAAGTTCTTCTTTGGCCAAGTATATGCATGAATAATCCAAAGCATTAACGAACTAAGATCAAGATTGATGATGTAATGCACGATGTCAAAGGTGACCAAGTTTAATGCCTCAAACTAGAGTCTAGGTATGAGAGTCTTGAGAGAAATAAAGTTCTAGGAAATGAATATTCGTTCTGAATATAGAGTCTAAACATTGAGTGTGCACATAAAAGCTAGACATTGATAAATCAAGACAATGTCTTAAATTCACTAAAGTCATTGGTAAGCCATGCCGGGTACTAGAAAATCCATCCTAAATATTGTTATCGAATTTGGAAAATTTAGGATGTCAGAGGCCTAGGTTTACAAAGGTCTTATGTGGGTCCTCAATGCTTGAGCTTGAATTACATTCTTTCTTATAAAATATAAAGTATTAAAAAATATTTTTTAATTATTTTCTATTTTCTTATTCCTTCTCCTTTGGCTGATCACAGGCCACAGCGATGGTTGGCAACCCACCACCCACCATAGGTGAGGGATGAGCTCGTCGAAATTTGGCGAGGCTCGCACTCAAGCAAACTCGAGCTTGCCGACTAGTAAGACTCAAGCCCCACCGACGTTTGGCAAGCTTGACCTCGCTAGCTTTCGCCCATCGTCAACAAACTATCAAGAAATAATAAAAAATAAAAGGAAAAAAAAACTAAAAATTCGAAGATATTGGCAATTTTCAGCAAGAAAATCAAAACTGATTTTGTTTACCAAATAGTATAAAATATTTTCAATTTTCAATGAAATTACCAAAATTTCGAATTTTCAATATATATTTGTTTTTTCCTTTTATTTTTCTTTCTTCCTCGACCGGTTGCTAGCCATAGGTGGATGCCAATGAGCTGAGCCTTGCCAACCTTTGGCCAGGCTTCACCTCGCCAAATTCGGGGAGCTTGTCCCTCAACTGTTGTCGGTTGCCGATCGCCTGTCTTGGCCATGGCTAGTATTGACACTTGAATTTCACCAACATGTAGCTATATATTATTATTTATATAATCACTTTATGGCTCAATTTATAATCGTGAGAGCTTGATCCTTGCATTTCATTAGCGTGTACATATCGTTTCAAAATTGGGCGAAAAAATTCATTTTTTGGTGGACGTCAGCCCTTAGTTGAAAACGTCTGCACTCTGTCATCATGCATTCATTTTTAGTATGGCGCTAAGTAACTAAGGATATTGGACGCAGTGACAAAAATTTCAAATCGCGGTGAGCGCCGGAACTCCCGGATTAAACTCAACCATTTTCTCCCATTTCTGTACCCACCAATACACCCCCCCCCTAAGCACCCGTATAATCTCCCATTTACATATCTCATTTAGTTCCCAAGATCGGTCCACTTCTAGGGTCAACAAAACTAGGATGAAATGATACATAAACCATGATTGTGATGGGTTGTTCAAGAGAACAGCGGAGAGGAAACAACCAGTAGAAATTCAAGAGACCGACGGCTAACACTATTAGTGAAGGATTTCGGCCGAGTTGACTAAGCAAATTTGAGGGTTAGGCTTCGGTTGGGCGATCAAAGGAGTGGGGGAGGATGAGCTGCACCAAAAGAAAGAAAGTAACAGCACCCAATGAAAGGAACAAAGGGTACAATTTGGGAAATGATGGGCACACGTGTGAAAGAAGAGAAGTTGCTTAAGGGTACAGGTGTTCAGGCAATGGGCTAAAAGAGATGGAGCGCGTTCGACATTGATTAGGGGGAGATCTGAGAGAAGAGGAGGGATTTATTTTGGAAAGAAAATTAGAGGAAGAAGAGGGATCTTCTACAATTTTTATTTTTTCTAAAACAAGACTTACTTGGCCGTCGAGCTCCGGCGGCCGGCGACGCTCGTCGGCCACTCCAGAGGCCGGGCCGGCCCTCGCCCGTGGCCGGTGAGGGAGAAGGGAGCACTCCCTCGATGCTGCAGCGAGGGAGTGACTGCGGTGAGGGAGATAGTCTCCCTCGTTGTACGGGCAAGGGCGGAGGCAGCTTCTCCTGCCCTGGCCCGCGGTCGGCGAGGGCCGACGAGCTCCACTGGCTACCGAAGCTCGCTGGCCAAGTAAGTCTTGTTTTAGAAAAAAAAAATTGGGCCCGATCATTGTCACGTCGCCGCCACGTCATCACCGGCGAGGTCCGGCTCGCCACGTCATCGCCATGTCGGCATTTTCTTGCCAAAATCCGTTGGAATGACTTAATCGGCAAAGTTGCAAAAGGTTTATGATTTATTTGACATAAAAAAAGGTTTAGGACTGAATCAGCAAAATAACAAAAGATTTATGACTTATGTGGCAATTGTTCCCGAACTTGCTCGTATACTCTGTTTTTTCTGTGCATTCAATGTCGTCATGTGGTGGACGGTAGGCGCACACCATCCAGCGAAGGTCAAATTGCCATGGACCCGAGGGCACGGGCATCCACTGATTTAAATACCCATCTGATCTTTAAAGGGTAAAAACAGATACTATAAAAAATCTCGCACATTGATATGTTCAGTAACATGGCATGCTGAGTCGACAGTTTGATCTAGTTGGTCAAACTTAATGTTCGATAAAATGGCATTTCATGATTTAAATTTATGAATTTCCCAGATGGGTCTGATTAAATATTCCCGATGGGGCCCTCTACTTTTGCTTGTCCAAAAAGAAGGCAATCACACATGGATAGACAATACAAGAGAAAGGATCAACGATAAGAAATAAGAAAGAAAACCAAATCGCATTTGGAGTTGGAGTTAGGGTTGGGATTCCTTTTTTTGGGTACATAATTTTTATGGACCACATTGTTGAAGGTCAGATCTTGGCCAACCTTGAAACCTCCCTCTAAAATGAGTAATCGATTAAGAAGAATTCTAGGACCGTCACATAAATAGGCTTTTTTTTTACCTTTTAAATGGATTATGTATTTTGGGTTGCAAAATGATTTTACGTGCTCGCAAAGAGCCGTATTTTTCTCTATTTTCGATTGAAGACTATATGATTGATGTGTTACAAATGTAGACATGAGTGATGATTGTTTTGGTAAGTTTTAATTTGACTTGATAGAATAGTTTCGCATCCTTTATTACTAAAGAGGCGTGTTTTCCTTCATATTTGATCGGGGAAACTTCCTCCAACCAGATAAGAGGTACAAATGGACACATTGACAGCCCTCCCACCCCGCATAGAGTAAATAATGACTCTTTAGAAAGCTCTAATTTTACTTTTTGGCGAACTTCAAAATTTACTATATGAATACTTTTCCGAAATTGAATTCGATAAATCATTCAGATAACTACCCCTGCTCCATTGACAAGAATTTCGTTTAATTGTAAAGTGTTGTAAACACTAAAAAAAAAGTCAATTACAATCTAACATGTTTTCTTTAACTTTCCTCATTATAAGCCGAACTTCTCAATCAACATTTAAATCTATGCTGTTTGATTTTAACTGTGTTCTATCTTATGTTTGCAGTTCTATAGTTTTCTTGGCGACCTACGCTACATGATTTTTGGAAATGTATGACGAGTCTGGAATGGATTTTGGAAATAACGAACTCTTTAATATGGATTCGAGACAGAGATCAACCGACACAAATTCATGATACATCCATCTCTTTTGATCAGTGTACTTGTCCCTGTAGACTTTGTTTTACCTGTTGGCACCCTTAAGAAGTCAACTTTGATTTCAAAAAGTCAAGACTTGATGCCAGTCATCATACACCAACTTTGACTTTGAATTTGATATCAATTCGAGCCCATTGTTGATGAAAAAGTGTTAAGACAATGGAGAAACAAAAAAAAAAAATTCTCAAATGGGATCGTCGTGATAAATGTAGAGTTATCAACTAAACAAAATGAAGTCCGATTATGAGCATCGATTGATTAATGGAACGTGATTGATTTGAACAAGAAAGATGTGAGGTCATATTTTGATTGGCACATGTGATCTAATATAGATTGTAAATAACAACCGGCAGTTAAACATGGGGATCGGCCCTAAGAAGCCAATGGAAGTAGGTTGACAAGGGAGGAACGGTGTTCATCCATCGGCTGAGCCGAGTCGATATTGTTCCATTCAATGACGTGGCAAGATGCATGGACGTCGACTCGGTCAAACTGATTTGCATGGCTGAAGATAGATAGCAGGAACAGCTATCGTAGTCAAACTTCTAGGCAGTAATAGCTATCAAAGGTGTTGACTGGCAATTACAGTTAAGCGGTTATTGCAATCGAGTCCATCAATCAATGCGGTCAAGTTCCTAAGGTGGGAACAGTTATGGAATCAAACATGGAGCCGAAATTTGATTTGAATAAACGGGAATGATAATCAAGAGAGGGCTAGCCATCCATGGGCGATGAAAGGAGCGCATCTGAAGAGGAAAGGACACGCAAAAACATCGAAAAGAACGAGATTCACTTTCGCCAATGCAATATATACTTGAATTACTCCTTCGGACAGATTTGTGTCGATATCAAGGGAAGCTAATCATCAAGTTTTGATTCTTTTTCTGTACGCAATTATCCATCAATTCGAAATTCAAGAATCGCGATGTTTGTCATAATTACTATTATTTAGTCAATGATTTGAATGAAGTGATTTTGGGACTAATGATTAAATAATATTTGTCAGGTCTAATATAAAAAAGAAAGAAGATAAAATCCTAAGACCAACTTATCGTGATCGTAAGTGATGAATATTGCAGAGCAGAGACATGAGACAAAATGAAGGCAATATAAAGTTTCGGTATACCAGTTTCTGGAAATAATTCTGATATAAGTAGCATTTCTGAACATTTATAAATGGTCTCAAGTGACAAAAGCTAGAACCGACGAACCCCATAAAGCCTCTTCCCCTGTTACATCTCTCTCTCTCTCTCTCTCCAACTCGGCCTCCCTCACAGGTTTGAATCAAACCATCACGATAACCCATCAAACCGTTTGATGGAAGACGCGTGGGTTTACATCCTCTCTGCATCCTCCGTCCTCTTCCTTCTCTTCCTGCTCAAACTGCAGGGAAGCAACAGGAGGAATCTCCCTCCGAGCCCAACCTCACTCCCCATCATCGGCCACCTCCTCCTCATAAAAGAGCCTGTCCACCGGACCCTCCAGTCCCTCTCCGACCGCTATGGCCCGGTCCTTTCCCTCTCCTTCGGCTCCCGGCCCGTGGTCGTCATATCCTCCCCGTCCGCGGTTGAGGAGTGCTTCACCAGGAACGACGTTGTCCTTGCCAACCGGCCCCGCTTGCTGGCGGGTACAATTATGGTTATGGCAACACCACCATCGGCACCATCCCCCACGGCCCTTACTGGTGCGACCTCCGCCGCCTCACTGCTCTCGAGATCCTTTCACCTCATCGCCTCGCAGGCTACCTCGCCGTCCGGCAGGAGGAAGTCAGGCTTCTCGTGAGGAGCCTCTACGAGGTGGCCGCAGCCTGCCCGGGCAGCGGTTTTGCGAGGGTGGAGATAAGGTCAAGGCTGCAGGAGCTGTCCTTCAACATTATCATGAGGATGATCTTTGGGAAGCGCTACTTTGGGGCCGCCGTCGACTCGGGTGACGCGGAGGTGACCCAACGGTTCAGGAAGGTGATACAGGAGACATTCGAGCTGAGCGGGACGGACCCGGGAGATTTCTTGCCGGCGCTGAGGAAGGTGATGGACGTCAAGGGGAGACAACGGAGAATGGTGGACGTCACCAAGAGGGCCGATGTGATCTTGCAGGGCATGATAGACGAGCTCAGGTCTTGACGGAAGAGAAGCGACGGCAGCCAAGAGGCGGAGAGCAAGACAATGATTGATTCCATGCTGTCCGGGGGTTACGCGGACGACATCATCAAAGGCCATGTCCTGGTACGTCAATAACACATGCTCTGTCCACCTGTATGCACATTGCTAGGTTTCTTATTTCTCCACGATTTCACGTGTTGCAGTATCGCCTTCGTGAGCTTTATAGTGGGAAGAACATGACGGTCTTCTTTTTGGAAAGAAGCGCAACGCAATAGATTAATTAGGGAACTTGTGTAGGGTCACTCTATTGTAAGTTTGACAAAGTTTTAATACGATTTCTTACCTTTATCAAAAATAAAATAAATTAATTGGGAGATTATGTTGAATCCGACGCATATCCTTCATTTAGAAAATATATTACTTAATAAATAAAATTTTGAAAAAAAAAGAGAGGCAACCAAATTTTAGTTTATCACGAGTATTACCATGAGTTGAGCAAAAATTTCTTCACTTCCCAGGCAAAGATGTTCATCGAACCTAGCGCTTGAAAGATGAATTAGGACCGTTAATGATGACCTGTTTTCTTTGGACAATACGAATCTAGCCATTTATACTAATTCAAATGTAGTTACTTTGCTCGATAGACCTCGAAACCAGTTTCACATAGTATAAAGGAATTGCCTCCTCCTATATTGTATATCCTCTAAGGCTACGTTTGGTCGATCGGATAAAAATCAGGATATGATATATTTTATCCTATCCTGTATTTGGTAACTGTTTAGGATAGAATAAGGTCGGATATAGAAGGGATATAAACTGGATAAAAAATCCTAGAGGGAGGGTGGGATAAGGTATGATAGGATTTCTTTTATCCGAAATATAAAACTTTTGTTGGGTTTGGGTCAAAGAGTCAGATCGGGTTTCCTCAACCCGGTTCGAAGTTCATTTTTTCAAATTTAAAAAAATATAAAATATAAAAATTAAAAATTTCGAAAATAATAATAAAAAAATAATTTCTAGGTGGTTGACCACAATTTATTTCATATAATATTAATTCTATAAGTCATGAACCAATCTTAGATTTTTCGTTTTGAATAAACGTTTTTTGTTTAGCATAAAAATGAGAAACCTCTTTAAAAGTTGTAAACTCAATTGAATAAGCTCTTATCTAAATTATTGATGTCGAAACCTTCTTCTCGATAGCTCTTCGAGTGATGTGACGAACTGTAATTTTCTTTATAAATGAGAATTGTTCAAAGATCTTTGTTAACGTGGCTAATTATCATTGTATTCTCATAGCAGTTGAAAAAAAAAGTGAATGAACTTTGGACTTTATATTTTGTTCTAATTGAGCATTTGTTTGATTTGGTATTAGACTTGTAACAAAAAGGAAACAAAAAAAAACTTGTAAGAGAGAAAAATAATTCATGTTTCAAAGTAAATATATTGAAATTGATGTTATTCTAAAAACGTTTAATGTTGAATGGGGTAACCAAAAGATTATTTCAAAGGAACGAAAAAGAACAATGCGTAATCATAAGATTTGATAAGAATATGTTAATTTGAAAAAAATATATTGTTTTGGATGATTTTGTGAATATTAAACCTGCAAATTTGTACTTGCCTAATGTTATTGTTTTTAAATATATGAATTTAAATTCGTAATTCATCAAATGACATATTTGATTAGACATGGAGATATCCGATTTTAAATTCGTAGTTCACCAAACAGTAGATTGGATATGGTATAAGGATATCCGACTTTATATCCGTAGTTCACCAAACAATGGATGGAATATGAAGAAATCAATGGATTTCTTCTCCTATCCTATCCAGTCATATCCCATTTAGAAATCCGGACGACCAAACACAGCCTAAAAGGTCTCGATTTTTCTTTTCTATTTTGAGTAATGGGGTCTTGTATCTTAGCCATTACTATATGATTCGAACTAATGTGAGCCAAATGCTAATGCTTTAATCATGTGGAACCTCATATGGAGTCCATTTCATCCAATGGTATAGGTAGTTAGGCTCACATCTAATGACTCACATGTATTGCGATATATCTGAATTTTTTTTTCTTAAACGGTATTGTTGTTCTTTAAAAAGATGAAAGAGGACGCTCCAATTTTTTGATAATTCAAAATCTTTTTTGGGTTTGATAGAAAGGACAAAGGGAGTTCTTTTGGCTTAAGATGAAACTAATGTAATACGTGTAAAAATGTCAATTATATAGGTCGATGGATTTTTAGTCACGTGTGTAGTAATGGCTTAAGTGGAATTCTCATTTTCTTTTCCTTGAACTTACGCATGTTTTCCAACTCTGATGTGTTAACGATGTTCGGACCATACTAAAGTATGTTGTCTAAAATAATTTGCCACCATTGACAAGCCACCATGGATTTGACCACACAAAAAAAAAAAAAAAACAAGCCACCATGGAAAACCGACATGGCGAAGGGTTAGTGGCATTTGGAGGCGAAAGTTTGTCCGATGGTGGCTTGTCCACAGAGGCAAAATCTTGTCCGAGACATACTCATGCCTTGGGTTGACAATAGCTCGAATTGATAGGAATTGGGGATTGATAGACTTAATTATAGAGTTTATGCATGTTAAAATATTAGATCAGGAAAACTCGTGGAGGACAGGCATTAGCTAGTCGACACACTTCTATGTCTCCATGATGCATAAAACAGATCACGTTTGCACTCTACATGAACAAGACCCCAATAGCGGCCTAATTATTGATACTGACTTGTACTGATTCTTTTCCTTTGCATTTGCCTCCTTACGGCTGAACCTGATTGTTCTTCAATAAAGCAAGTTTCATCTATGTTTTTTAAACCACTATCCATACGCTTAGTTAATTTTTTAATCACAATTTGCGGCAGACAATGTTAAGTGCGGGCACGGACACGTCCGCGGTGACAATAGAATGGGCCATGTCCCTCCTACTCAACCATCCGGACATCATGAAAAAAGCTCAAGCAGAACTAGACGACGTCGTTGGCCGAGACCGTCTAGCTGATGAAGCAGACATCAACAAGTTGCCTTGCCTTCAAAACATCATCAACGAGGCGCTCCGATTGTTTCCGCCGGCGCTGCTCCTAGTGTCTCATGAGTCCGCTGAGGATTGCACGATTGGTGGGTTCGATGTGCCCCGAGGCACCATGATCCTGGTAAATGCATGGGCAATTCAGAGAGACCCAAAAGTGTGGGACGATCCCACTAGCTTTAAACCAGAGAGGTGCGAGGGATTGGAAGGTGATCATGCGTACCGTCTGTTGCCGTTTGGGTTGGGGAGGAGGAGTTGTCCTGGTGCTGCCCTTGCCAACAGAGTGGTGAGCTCAGCTCTAGCGGCACTCATTCAATGCTTCGAGTGGGAACGAGTCGGCGAGGAGCCGGTGGACTTGACCGAGGGGACGGGACTCACAATGCCCAAGAGAGAGCCATTGAAGGCTATGTGAAAGCGCATCGAGGCATGATTGCCAATGTTGCTGCACAGCTTTGAGACGGAAGGTTGTTCTCTGGTGAATTTAATTTGGTCATGTATCTCCAACGTCTTTGAATGATGTAATAAACGGCAAATAGGAGCGACTGCTTCTTTGGGGAATGATCGTGAGCATCAGTAGCATACTCATTCACTTTTTTTCTAACCATCAAAAGTGGACGGCTAGTAGAAAAGAGTCGCATTAGACGGAGCCGTTGACTATTTAGGAAAATATGCTCGTCGAATATGATCTTAATACATAAAATTTGCCCATCTGATGTAGAGGATATTCTGGTTGCGGGAATTTTCAAATTTTCTTATAGCGATAATCTAGCTAATTTGAAGTAACTTTTACTTTTTACGTTTTAGGATGTAGTTTATCGAGGGCCTGTTTGTTAGAAATGATTTTAAAGCACCTCAAATTTGAAGTGAGTGTGAGCTAAGTATCGAAACAATACAACTGCCGAACTATATAAGCCGAATCTATTTGATATATCACCCTTGATATTCAAATTTCGAATTTACTTTCACTGCTTGATAATCAAGGTGAGTAATCGTTGTCATAACAATGAGCACTTAACAAATGACGTGGAATAGTGAAATTAATATGGTATTTATGATCATATCATATGCATGTTTTATTAGCAAAATGGAGAGGAGCCGGTTATTTATCAAAAAGAAAATAGCAGATCCAAGACCATAAGCCAATTGGTTTAATAAAAAAAATCAATTAGACTCGACATTATCAACTGATTCAAGATGTCTTCATCAGCAACATTTAAAATACAAGATGAACAATTGTAAAAAAAAAGTATAAAAGTTTTTTTTTGGTCGAAAAAGATACTTATATTATAATCCTCAATCGAGAGCTGTTTGAGGTGGCACTTCACTAAATTCAGCGCAAAGTAAATTCATGAGAGTTAAAGGGGGATTCACGATCCATGTACTTGGGAGAGACTTCTTTCTTTGGGCTTGGGCAACCCAATCAGCAACTTTGTTTCTATCACGCGAACAGTGGACCAGCCGAAGCCCATGAAAAAGTTTTATCCGGTCTTGGGCTTCTCTGATAAGTGCTTTTGCATCCCATATTATCTGATCTGTCTCACTGCAGATCACTTCAACTAGTTGAAGACAATCAGTCTCCACGATGTATTCCAGTTCACGCTTTCCTTCGAGCACAGTTAGGGTTTCAATTAAGGCTGCTATCTCCGCCTGGAATGGGTTAGAAACACGCAGATTTCAGGCAAAACTATCGATGAAGAGGCCTCTATGATCTCTATAGACGCCAGCCATTGCACCCTCCCATGTTACCGAGTCGAACGTGTCGTCGATGTTCACTTTGAAGACCCCTGAAGGTGGAAGAACCCATCGCGGTGGATTTGGGTTTTGGCGTTCAACTTTCCGAGGTATGTTCTTTGACCATCTTTCAACAAAATCTGCTTTTGCTTTGGCTGACTGAATTACTTGTTGGGGTTGCACCCTTTGAGCTCGAAAACCCATGCGTTTCTCGCCTTCCAGATCTGCCAGAGCAGCGGAGCAAGAAAGTCAAGGGGGATTGAGGTATGTATCACTCGATCTATCCACTCATCTATTCTGGTTGCCGTAAAACAATTAGCCTTGACGTTAATTTCCTCATCCTTCCATATCTCTTGAGTCCAGGAGCAAAATAGGAAAAGGTGCTCCACAGATTCTGCAGCATCTTGGCAAATATGGCACAGGCTATCGGGTATGATCTTTCTCCGACATAAATTTTCTTTTGTTGCTATCACATTTTGATTTATCTGCCAAAGAAAACATTTAACCTTTGGAGGGATGTTTGTCTTCCATATTTGCTTCCATAAGCTTCTCGGCGCTTGGTATGAGGATGATGCATGTTGCTGTGTGTTTGAAATTTGTCTGGCCCTGAGGAGGTTATATGGACTCTTCACAGTATAGCTCCTTGTATGGTTCTCTCCCATTTCAATGAGTCTTCTGGAATTTGGGTAGATAGGTGAATAGAGAAAATATCATGCACTATTCTCTCATAAAAAATTTCAATGATTCTCCTTTCATTCCATATCCGTTCTTCTCCTACCATTAGTTTTGAAACCATGGTTGGATCATATCTATTCCTTGGTCTGCCAATAACTCCTATGGGAAGCCATTTATCTCTCCAAATGTCGATTTTTTTCCCATTACCAACAACCCATCTCATAGAATCCTTCGTCGAGTCACGGCCCGCAATTAAACTCTGCCAACCCCAAGAAGGCCGAGATCCTTTCGCTGCATATAGGAAGGTAGTGTTAGGAAAATAAAGGCCTTTAAATAATTTTTCCTAGAGAGAATTAGTCTGCTACATCAACCTCCATGCCTGACGCCGAATAAAGTCTCTGAATCCCAGTCCACCTTCATCCTTCCTCCTTTTTAAAGAGTACCAATTTTTCCAGTGCATACCTCTATGTCTTTCACTGTTTTTCACCAGAATTCAGCAATTTTCCTTTTTATAGCTTGACATATGGAAAGGGGAATCTTAAATAATAACATAGCATATTGTGGTAATGCTTGAATTACTGTTTTTAGAAGTATTTCCTCCCCTGCTTTAGAAAGTAAATTCTCCTTCCAGCCTTCTAGTTTCTTATTGACTCTATCCATGATCCAAGAGAACATCTGTTTCTTTGAGCTCCCCCAATCCGATGGAATACCCAAATATCTTCCTGTCTTTTTAACCTCCGATATTCTCATTTCGTATGACATATTCTGTCTTAAAGTTTCTGGACAGTTTTTGCTAAAAAAACATGGATGACTTATTTAAATTAATCATTTGGCCCAATGCAAAACAATATCTATTTAGCACCTCAGCAACATTCTGACATTCAGTCACTCTACCATCCAGAAAAATAATCAGATCATTAGCGAACATTAGGTGTGATAGAGTGGGACTTTATGAATTAAATTTTATCCCTCTAATGTTGCCATTGTTCACCCCTTGTCTCATTAGTACTGACAGTGTGTTAGCCATAATTATAAACAGATATGGGGAGAGTGGATCACCTTGTCTAATTCCCCTCGTCGGCTGAAAGAAAGGTAAGGGTTCTCCATTTATCTTCACATTGTAGGTTATTGTAGTAACACACTTCATAATCCAGGAGACCCACTTGTCATAGAACCCCATTTTCAGCATGCAGTCATTTAAAAAATCCCATTCTACACGGTCGTATGCCTTCATATCAACTTTAAGGATGACATTAAACTTTTTCTTCCTTTTTCTTGTTCTGAGTTGATGGAGCACCTCCTGGACAATGAAGATATTATCCTGAATTTGCCTTTCACCCACAAATGCACTCTGCTCCTCAGCAATAATTGTCGGCAGCCATTGTTTTAATCGGTTTGCCATGATTTTGGAGATGATCTTATAGATAAAATTGCATAAGCTAATGGGTCGAAATTGATATAGTTTCTCCGAATGAGGCACTTTTGGAATTAAAGTAATATATGTCCTATTTAAATCAGGGTTTAGAAAACCTGAATTAAAAAGAACTGTACTTCTTTGTAAATGTTTGCCTTTATTTGCTCCCAGTGGTGGTGGAAAAATTTTCCATTTAAACCATTCGGACCCGGTGCTTTTAGAGCCCCTAACTAGAAGGCTGCTTCCTGAATTTCTTCCATAATTACCTATTCAGTCAGACTCAAATTCATCTCCTCAGTGACATTACAAGGGATTTGGTCGATAATTGGGGTGACATTTCTAGGCCCTGCTGTTTTATACAGCTCTTGGAAGAAAAGAGAACCCATTTCCTTCAGCTGAATTGGACTTCTGACCCATACATCGTTGTCATTTTTCAACATAGCAATTCTATTTCTCTGCCTTCATAAAAGAATTTAGTATTCTTCTCGCTCCATTTAAGCCATTGAATGCGCGATCTCATGCCCCAATACATTTCCTCATGTCTTCAGCACCTCTGTACTTCTTTTTTCAGCCAGTCCAATTTGCTCTTCTCTGCATCAAGTGCTCGATTGTTGTTAATTTCTTGGATTTCACTTTTGAGAAGCTGGATTTGTTTATATCCGTTGGCATGATTTCTTCTACTCCATGCATGCAGATTTTCAACTGCCCTATTCAATTTGATGGAAATGTTTGGGACAGAATTTTGACATGATTGCCATGATTCTTTAACAATTCTGGCATATTCCTCATTTTCAAGCCAAAAATATTTCATATCTGAAGGTCTTTCTCCTCTTCCTTTCCACAGGTGAAAGATTAAGGACCAGCGGACTATGATAAGAGCTTATTGCAGGTAAGGCTAGCATTGCAGAATCAGGAAATTGGATTCTCCAATCTATAGTACAAAGAGCTCTATCCAATCTTTCCTTCACCAGGTCCTCTCCCTCACGATTATTTGCCCAGGTAAAAGTACAACCCTTACTCTCCATATCCATGAATTCACATGCATTCAAAAAATCTTGGAAGGCTTTGATTCTGTAATGCTCTGCTGGTCTTCTTCCTACTTTCTCCCAGTAATATAATACCTCATTAAAGTCTCCAATTCATATCCATGGATCTTCCTTTGTCTGGCCAAACTGCTGGATCTGCTGCCATAGTCTTAATCTCTGTTGAAAATCAGTAGGAGCATGCACAAATGTAATTTGCATGCTTGTTCTAGTCTCCTCCGACATGCATAACACATTAATAAAGTACATGGAACTCTTTGTAACCTCAATAGTAACCTTCTCATTCCATAAAAGAGTCATTCCCCCCGCCAGTCCCATGGGATTTACTATAAAACAATTCTGGAAATTCAATCTTCTCTGCACTCTTTTGATTACATCCTCCTTATTTTTTTTTGTCTCCATTAAGCATAGGATGCTAAGCTTTTCTTGAACCACTAGGGTTTGAAGAGCTTGAATTGTCAGGAGAGAGCCTAACCCTTGACAATTCCAGCAAATAAAATTCATTTGTACCCCCGTGGCTTATTAGGGCTAGCCACCAAAGCCCGATTACAGACTTCCTCAAAAGTTTGGACTTGTGTTTCCATTAGCTGATTTTCATCTAATCCTTCTTTGCTAACTGGATGCATATCATAAGGAGCAAATCTCATTTTCTTCTTGCTGTTTGTGAATTTAGGGCTTTTGCTTTTCCTTTCACACTCTTCCTCCTGGGTCATCTGAGACTTATCAGTAATAAACAGCCATGTATTCCTTTTTAGATCAAGTATTCTATCTACTTGCATCTTTTCTCTCAACTCCGTTTTCTGAATTGCTTTGCCTTTTTCAACAAATCTTCTGTCTCCACTACCTACGGGAGGACCTTCATATGCCACCAATTGCCCCATACTATTAGGGGTTTCTGGTACTGATTCCTCCTCCATCATTACATCTGTGTTTTTGCCATAAATTTTTTTTTAGAATGGGCTGTATTCATTCGCTTCCGCTTTTAGCCAAGAACCAAAATGAAAATCTTTCATATTCTCAACTTTCTCATTCTTTTTTGGCCCTTCTTCACAATTCTGTGCATAATGCCCCAAACGACCGCATAAATAACAATAATGAGGGAGCCTTTCATATCTGAAATCCAGCCAAACATTCTTCCCTTTGTTGTTGAAAACTAAGCCAGGTATTAGGGAATCCGATATGTTTAGCTGAACTCTCGCCTTGCCAACTTTGCATGCAGTAAATCCTCTAGCATCTATTTTAGTAGTAGACACCTTTCCTACTACATTTGCAACCTTAGTAATCACATTATCTAAGATCCATTATGTTGGTAATCCATGAATCTGGACCCAGAACTCACATTTAGAAAAATTATAGCATGCCGGGGGAGTATCTGGTTCCCATGTCTTCAGCAACAACGGATGATTAGCAAAAGATCAAGGGCCTTGGTCTAGCACCTTAGCCTTATCTGCTATAGTCCAGAATTTAAATTAAAAAATACTAGGCGCAATAAGTGAAATCTCCACATTTTCCATTTTCCATGCCTTTTTCATTGTGTTCTGGAAAGCTTGTATGTTTACCCTGGGACTTTGGTAAAGTTGGCCTATTAGTGACAACTTACATTCTTTCACTCTATCTGCAGATATATCATCGTCCAAGGCTGTAATCTTCCCCTGAGGCCAGAGACTGCCGAGTTTTCTACATAGAACTGCAAGACGACACGCTTTTTCCTCTTCTTCCTCCATTGGTGATATCCTCCTAAGCTGAAGAGCCCAGAAGAGGCTAAATCCCGCAAACGAAAGTGTCCAGTTGTGTAAGGGAGATATGGGTTTTTATGGAACTTTTTGGGTTAGGGTTTATACTTAACAATGGTATGGGTAAGTTTAGGAGAGTGGAACGTAACTTGACAACCGAGAATAAGGTACTGTATATGGGTATTTGGGGGATATTGTATATGGATATGTGGGTGCGATTGCCGAACAGGGATTTTCCGGCAAAGAGTTATCGGAGAAGATCGATTAGGGTTTTAGATTGGGAAAGAAAATATAGTTGCCATTTGTAATGAGTTTAAAGAGGATAAAATGAGAAATATGGAAATCACTACCGGAGCTTGTTATCGGAGAATGGGGGTTAGGGTTTCAAGTATGGAATTTGGATTTGTGAGCTGCCATTGGCAGAGGGAGCTCTCCTACGAGAGGGAGGGGGCATCAAGAGCTTCTTGATGCATTAACTTTTGTAAGAGGGTTATGACCAAAAGCTTTCAAGAGAAGGTTACTGCTTGCACTTGCACAATTTGATTCACGTGTTCGCTCGTAAGGGACATGCTCAAATGGTTTAGGTAGGAATTGACAGGTGCGGTCTTTCGAATTTTGCTCGAGGGTTGAGCATGAAAGTCTATATAAGTTTTATTCGTTTTCAATAAGTAAGTCCGGCCTACTTATGGTTCGGAGTGATTGTTAATCTCAACCATCAATTATAGCCACGCTTTATTCGATGTTAGAAAAAATGCACATGATAATTCTATCAAGTTTCCGTTTATTTCTCAAAAAATGAATGATTTGGAAAGTAGTTTTCTAAAAACAATCACACGTATTGCCTATGAAAATAAAGTTTACAAAAATGTTGAGACATAAATTGTTGTCAATGCTGAAAAATTTCTCATTGATAATTTTTAAATAATATAAGAGATTATTGCTTTTGAATTTTATCTATTAGAGATGCTTTAGAATTTAAAGGACGTATCAATATGGAGGTATTGACCCTTCTTCTCGTGAACTTTCCAAAGTTAAAATGCAATTTATATTGATAGCAATGCCTAATGACATCTGAAAAGGACTGTCTACAATCCACTATCTCCACATTGCTCTTGACAATTATTTTCTTTTCTTTTTTTAATCTCGTCCATGCACGTCAAATGGATATTTATTACGATTATTGCTGGTAGACCTCGTCAATTTGCAAAATCGAAGGGCTAGGATGAATTTTTAGGACCATGAGGTTATTAATGGTTTTATTTTAATATATGATATTTGTAGCCACTGATAAGATAAAAGAAGCCCAAATTTCTAATATAGTAGAGAAATACAATAAAATCAACGGGTAAAGCAACATAATGAATTGACACAAATTTCAAAAATTAATTTTCGTTTGATTACTATCTCTAATTTTTTAGCTGAAAAGTCATGAAAAAAAATATATAAGTGAGCTAAGAGGTCAAATTTTGTATATTGCAAAAGTTTTAGGTGTCTTGATTCAAAAAGAGAAGTCAAATTGCATCTTAATAATCCTTTCACCGAGCATAATAAAGTACAAGTCGTTCAGGTACAAGTCTATGTATCATTTATAAGATAGCACTTTGATTGTTAAATAGATGTACAACTTACTTAGACCCACCTCATCTTTTGTAACTATTTATCACCCTCATTCAATCTCGCGCTTACTCACTCTGCCTCCTTAGCTCAGTTTATGTATGAGTGATCCTAGATTAGGTTCAATATGAAAGTGTTTTTTTATATGGATTGGGTTGAGTATATGTCACTAGATTTGTATTGCATAATTATAGATCCATTCGTGTCAAACTATTTTTGATCATATCCACCCGTTTGATGAGTCTAATTACAAGAACACAATTCGGCAAACTCATTCTGTAAACTGACTTCAACGCGCAGTAAACAACACCATGATGCCATGCCAAGATTCTATGTCGATTGCTTGCAATGCATTGGGAAGATGGTGATTTTGATTAAGAGGCGAGCCAAGTGCAAATTGAAAGCTGTAATACTAAAAAGTGATTATTAATTCCTTATTTTCTTTTATGTTGCGGTAAAATCAGGTGATTTCAAATGGATTAAGTTAATTGAAAAATGAGGGAGGTCCGAAATTTAGTGGCCACTCTTGCAATTACACATTTATCCTCACATAAGATAATTCACGTTCTGACAAAACAAAGAGATAATATGTGATTTATGAAAAAACTCAACTCAAGTGCTCAAGTTGTCATTAAAGTTAAATGGATTTAATCTAGACCAGTCAAAATAGGTTATAATTTTAGCCCGTGTTTAATGGACAGAATTATTATATGGATTAGTTACATTCAATAAATAAGTAAGCGGACATAGGATCAAAAGGAAAGGGTATTATATGCACCCACAGATGTGTTAGAATGATAAAACCAAAAATAATATGGGTGTTGTGCGCACCACTGGCAAAAAAAACTTGTCATCATTTGACTCAACTATGTCAAATTCCTCTTAATCGTCTATAATTTATTGAATTCATATCAACAGCTATAATGGATCGGCTTATGGGAACTCATATCCTGGAAATATATACAAATAGATAGAGATGAATCGCTTTCAGGTGACAAGTCGAAGAGGATTGAGCCCGCTTTCGCTTGAAGATCTCTGTGACCAGGCCAACAAATGGGGGCCAGAATCTCCGTTATTCGCAAGAATGCAATCCTTGGCTGGGTTAAAATCCGACTCCCTCCATATCTTCAAGCAACAAGACGATGCCAAACCATTGCAGATTTAAATATTTTGAGAAGTAGCCATTCGGCGTGACGAGAGAAATAGCACCTGAATCAATCCCACTTCACTCGCACCCTAATCTAACCATCATTCTCATGCCTCAGAAGCATTTCCACCACTTGGCTCATGGTGGGTCTGGCATTTTTATTTTCTTCCACACACTTGAGCGCGACCGCGATCAAGATCTCCATTTTCTTCAGGTTGTAGTCGCCTTGGAGCGTCGGATCCACCAACTCTTCCACACGGGACCCCATCCTCCCCAATTCCTTCATCTTATTCCTCTCCCATGGGACGAGCTGGATTTGCATGGCATCCCCTCCGCTCTCTAAGGAGTGGACATCTGTCGTCGGGTTAATTCCCATCACCATCTCTAGCATGACAATACCATAGCTATAGACGTCAACCTTGGATGTGATGGGCAGATTTGAGACCCATTCGGGAGCCATGTACCCTCGGGTTCCTCTGATTCTCGAGAAATCAGAATTCTTCACCTTCCCTCGGTCCATTATCTTGGAAAGCCCAAAAAATCTGCAACTTTGGGTTGGTAATCAGAGTCTAACAGTATGTTATGAGGCTTCACGTCGCAATGCAGAACCCACTCCAAGCATTCTTCGTGGAGATAAGCTAAACCCTTTGCGGTACCTACCGCGATGTCGAATCGCCTCTTCCAATCGAGCTCAGGTGATGACAAGTTTTGTGCCAGCGACCCGCGTTCCATGAACTCGTATACCAAAAGCCGGTGCTTCCCCTCCGCACAGTAACCCCACATCCCAATCAAATTCATGTGGTTCACCCTTCCAATCGTGCTAGCCTCGGCCAGAAAATCGGCCTCTCCAGTTGTGGCATTGCTGAGAACCTTTACCGCTGCAACTTGATCGTCCGGCAATAAGGCCTTGTACACAATCCCGCCTGTGCCACGCCCGATCTCCTTGCTGAAATTCCTCGTTGCCTTCTTGAGCTCATCATAGGTGAACCGCCTGAACCCGGTGGCAGCGTTGAGGTGGCTCTGTCGTGCAGAAGCGACATCCTGCTCGTTCCTAATCAGGAAGAACCACACCAAGAACACCACCACAATCTCAATCCCTCCGACCACGCAGGCAAACCAGGCCATGAAGCTCAAACCCCCCTTTTTGCTTCTGTCCAAGACCTTCACCTCCGAGGTGGGAGGGCAACTGTACCGAGTCCTCTTTACCAGCTAGTCCTCGGTGAAGGTCTTGTTCTTGGAGACCTTCATGAAGAACTCGCCGGTAAAGCTGGGCAGGTTGTGTCCATTCAGGAGCTCGATCTTGGGGTAGCAATTGAACGTGGTGCCCGACCAGCTGAACTGGAATCCTCGGCAATCGCACAGACTCAAGCAAGTCTCCCGGCACGTCTCGAGGGTGGTGCTCCAGTGGATGTTGTAGTCGTAGCCATAGAAATCGATGTACAGGAGCTTCACGAACTTGACCTCGTCGGCAACGCACCCGTCGGAGAAAGTGAAGTCGGGCACGCAACCGGCCGACCAGTCGCCCAGGACCTTGGGGACGTACCCGGGCAGGCAGGAGCAGCTCCGGCCCTTGGCCGGGTCGTAGCTGCAGAGACTGTTGTTGCCGCACATGCCGTGGATGAAGCAGGGGATTCCGCTGATCGCCTCCCACGTCACGGTCCAGGCGGTCGAGCCCGGCTCGCTGCTGTAGACCCTCAAGTTGCCATCGAAGTCGAGGGTCATCCTTCTCTGCATAGCGGCCACGCCTTAGTCGGAGGTGTGGAACGAGTAGTTGTCGAAGGACTGGAAGCTACCGAGCGGATCGAGCACAGCTATGCGGCTGCTGTTCTAGAGGAACCGGCCGGGCTGAGAGCTCGCGCCCCACGGGTACGGCCAGTATGTGCCCGAGATCGACGGGCCGTCGAAGACGAGGCGGAGGATATTTTCGTTGTCGAAGTGCAATTTATAGAACCCGTTCGAGCAGTTGTACCGGCTCCTAGCGGAGGTTAGGAACATGTTACTTGTGAGTGGCTGCTGAGGGAGGAGGGTGTCGGTCGGCGAGTCGAAGTTCTCCCATGAAAACGCTAGTGCAACACCTAGAAGGGGGTTGAATAGGTGTTGTTCAAAAATTAATGCGGAATTAAAAATTATGTAATATGAAATAACAGAGTGCAAAGAGTAAGAGAATGGGAAACTCGTTTATAGTGGTTCGGCTTTAGTTAAGCCTACGTCCACTCTCGATCTAACAGCCAATAGGTTGGAATTCACTAAGTGATTCAAGAATGAGTACAATGCGATGAACAGCTTTTCAAACTAAATATCTCTCTATTGAATATCAAAGTGAACTGTAATGATGATCTTGAGCTTGGAATTTTTCTCGTGCTTCTCCGCCCTTTTTAATCAATAAAAGAGATCCTTTAAATAAGCTTCTCTGACTTTGTTGACCGTTGACACTTGCCAAAAACTCTCTCAATCAAGCCGTTGGAGAGAATTATATCAGGAAATCTCTAAATGATTTTGAAACAGGAAGAGAGGGTGCCGAGCCTGATTGCCCATACAATCAGTCTCATTACCTTCCAAGTAAGAACCATCTATCAATATGTAGTTTTTCGGCTGATCGAGACTTTCCAAAATAATGATTGTTTCTATATTGAATTTGACCGTTTGTCTTCCTTGCCATAGATAATGATCCTTGAGATGTGGCAATCTTCATTTGATATGGTCCAGAGGCTAAGTGTTGAAAGCAGAAGAACAACCGTCTATTGGGATAGACGATCCAATGTCTATCGTTCTCCAGACGATACATCGTCTACTGAAAGAGACGATATGTTGTCTATCGAGCAGTTAGAAGATACATCGTCTATCTTTAGCGCTGGACTTAGGAAGTGTTTTGTCAGCTTTAAAACTTAAGAAGGAAATTCTCCAACAATCTCCCCCTTTTTGAAGATGACAAAACATCCTGCAGTTTTTGAAATAAGACAATAATACCCAAAGATCTGTAGGATCGAGGATCAACATATGTTAGGAAACAAGGAGAGAAAACTCCCCCTTGATTATAACACCCTTCATTCAAAAGAAGTAGAGAAGAGAGATTCCTGCATCACATATGTTAGACATAATCTATAGAAAAGAATCCTGCAGCACATATGTCAAACAAAATCTATAGAAAAGAATCCTGCAGCACATATGTCAAACAGAATCCAAAGAATCCAACACGGTAATTAAAGACTAATTAAAGACTGAAAAACTGCACTTCCTGCACTCTCCCCCTTTTTGTCATCGAACAAAACTAATGATTCGGAAAGCGAACAAGCTTAAAAGACTCCAAGTGTAACACAGACTGCTCAAGACGATGAAGATCCTGTTGGAGATCGCTCTGAATTTGATCACCATGACTGGCCAGATTAGAGAGATGATGAGTAATGGACTGTTTGAAATCAGCGAAGTCCTGAAGAAATGTGTTGTGGCTTTGTTGAAGAGCAGTGAGTGTTTGGAGAATGGTAGAAAGTACACTAGAATCAGTGGTGCTAGTGGCACCTGGTGGAAATAAAGACTCAGTAGGAAGAGAATGAGTAGTAGACGGAGAGGGAATCGAAGGAGGAGGAGTTGGAATGACTGGAGGTGATTCTGAGATGGGAGCAGGAATGGTAGGAACAACAAAGGTTGGTGAAGACGGTGGAGGAACATCTCCCCCTGCATCTGTGCTAGTAGGTAATACACGAGGTGGAGGAATTGTCTCAGCAACCTGTGGAGTCAAAATCTCTGTATCTTGTTGGGCAACATGACTTGCGGAAGATGCACCATCATGATCAGTCGAACTGAGGGACACCTGACCCCGAGGAGTGTCCGTATTGACCTCTCCTTCTGCCTCTTCTTCCGGAACATAGTCATCAACCTCTTTATCCAAACTATCATCTTCAGCCAAGATAGGAGATATATGCTCAGGACTGCTAGGCTCATCATGAAGAATAACTTTTCCCTTCTTGGAAGGTGGCGTTCCTAAAGAAGCCTTGCCCTTGCGTTTGGCGGTAGAGGAAGAACCTGCCTTAGATGCAGGAGAAACAGATAAACCAACTAGCAACTCAGGCATTCTCATTTTTGCTATCATTGTCTTGCCAATTACTGTGATTGGCATGGAATTTTTGCAGAGGTGTGAGGGCATGGGAATGTTGAAGTGCTGGAATATCTTGGAGATGAGACCCGCATAGGGCAATTGCCCTGTTCCCTTCTGAGCAGCCCTGTACATTTGATAGATAATAATGAAAGGAAGATTGATGAACTTAGAATGTAACATCCCAAACATAATCTGTAGTTCGGTTCTGGAGATAGCTGTGCGAGAAGCCGCCTTTGGTCGAAGACAATTGATTAAAATCTTGTGGAGAATAATACTCAGGGGTTTCATTGTAGAATAGGAAATGTCCTTTTCTCCAGAGTCCTCCTTAGATAAAAATGCAGTAGCCTTCCTTTCAGAAACTTGGATTGGAAAAAAGCGTGGCTTTTGCAAACCAATTATGGCAGCCAAGTCATCCACATCAACAACAACGTTCTGATCCTTGACCGAAAAAATAACGGAGTGACGGTTGGGAAACGACAAGTTGGAGTAGAAATAAGCAGTTAATTCCGGAAAAGCAGGGGCAGTCTCAGAACAAAATTTCTCCAACTTTAAAATTCTGAAGGTTAATCGAAGGTTGATGTGAATAGAATCCAAAAAATCAAAGTCCACAGTGCGAGGATTCATCGCCCCGCGAGCCAACAGACGATCGTACACTCCTTTGTGTTCCTTGGAGCGAAATAGCTTCTTGGGGTCTCCGGGCAAATCAGCAGCAATTCCCTTAACAGGTTTGAAGGAAATGTACATTTTTTCATCCTTGTCCCATGAATCAAACTGTTCAGGATGACTTATATTTGGGTCCAACGGAAATTTTTTCTAGCCTCATCTACTGAACCGGGTGGAGCAATGCCTAGGGATTCAACATGCTTGAGAAACTGATGTTCATTTGGAAATCCAGCACTCTTGAGATAGGTGGTCAAAAGTACCATGGGAGTTCCAGTGTTCTTCAATTCCACATAGGCATTGTAAATAGCTCTTGTGCTCCTAGCCTGAAGAGGCGGAGTTGAAAGTACCTGAGTCGTATCAGTCTCAACCGGAAGGGTAGGAAGCACAGACGTTGCAGGAGAAGGGACCTCGTCCTCGGTGAGGTCATAATGCGTTGGTCCGCTTGCCGAACCAAACTCTCTCTGAGCAATACAAGATGACTTTCGAGGAGGAGCCATCACAGAAAGGTGGAGAGCGAAAGGAAAGTGAAGAAAGATGAAAACTTGGTGAAGAAATTGATTGCCGGAGGAGAACAGAGAAGAGCAAGTCGCTGTAGGGTTTTTTACGAGAGGAAACTGCTCGAAGAGGAATGGAGAGAGACGGTTTCCAAAAATAAGATTTGAAGAGACACTAAAAAGGCAGTTTAGCAATGCATAAAAATCGGAAACCTTACCAATTTAAAAACAAGCAAATAAGTAAATAAATACCTAGAAGGCGGGAAAGTAATTCTTGAAGAAATTTACTTGCCAAAATTATCGAAGAGTCAATATATCACAGAGAGAGAATATTCAGAGTACTTCGAAGAGTTTCGAAGGAACGTCTATCCAGTGGCTTGGTGAAAATATCTGCTAATTGATTCTGGGAATCAATAAAACTGATTCGAACAACCTTCTTATGAACATGATCGTGGATGAAATGATGCCGAATTTCAATATGTTTTGCCCTCGAGTGCATAACTGGATTTTTGGTAAGATCAATTGCGCTGGTACTATCACATCGTATTTCCACACAGTACTTCCGAATGCCAAAATCTTGTAATTGCTGCCTAAGCCAAAGAATTTGAGAGCAGCAACTTCCAAGTGTGACGTATTCAGATTCGGCAGTAGACAAGGAGACTGTGTGCTGCTTCCGTGAGAGCCAAGAAATTAAACAATTTTCAAGAAATTGACAGGTTCCCGATGTGCTTTTTCGATTAACTTTGCAACCTGCATGATCAGCATATGAATATCCTAGTAGAATGAAGTTGTCATCCTTGGGGTACCAAAGTCCAAACTTAAGTGTGCTGGAGATATATCTTAATATACGTTTAACTGCTGATAAGTGTGATTCTTTAGGGCTAGATTGGAACCTGGCACACATGCACACACTATATAGGATATCAGGACGAGATGCTGTGAGATAAAGGAGAGAACCAATCATGCTACGATAAAGCTTCTGATCAACTGCTTTTCCTCCTTCGTCAATTTCCAATTTAGTAGTAGTTGCCATGGGAGTGTCTGTCTTCTTGCAATTGTTCAGACCAAACTTCTTAACAATGTCTCGGGCATACTTCTCTTGATGAACGAACGTTCCTTCATTTAGTTGCTTTACTTGAAGGCCAAGAAAGAAGGTGAGTTCACCCATCATGCTCATTTCGAATTCATTCTGCATAGTACTAGAAAATTTCTTGTAAAGTGCCTCATTAGACTATCCAAAAATAATATCATCTACGTAGATTTGAACTAATAAGAATTCGTTACCTTCCTTTTTGATAAACAGTGTAGTATCAACCTTACCTTTGTCAAAACCATGCTGTTGAAGAAAGGTACTTAAACGTTCATACCACGCTCGAGGAGCTTGCTTTAGACCATATAAGGCTTTCTTAAGCTTGTATACGTGATCAGGATATTTTGGATCTTCAAAGCCAGGAGGTTGTTCGACATACACTTCTTCTTGAATAAATCCATTCAAGAAGGCACTCTTGACGTCCATTTGGAATAACCTGAAATTGTTAGCACATGCAAAAGCAAGTAATAAACGTATGGCTTCTAACCTGGCAACGGGTGCATAGGTTTCATCATAGTCTATTCCTTCCTCTTGTGCGTAGCCTTTGGCTACTAGTCGAGCTTTGTTCCTGATCACCTCCCCTTCTTCATTCATCTTGTTTCTAAACACCCACTTAGTGCCAATTATGGTCTTTCTTTTTTGTTTAGGAACCAGATCCCAGACATCATTGATAGCAAACTGCCGAAGTTCATCTTGCATAGCTTCTATCCAGCTATCGTCTGTTAGTGCTTCGTCTACCTTCTTGGGTTCAATTTCTGAAATTAAGGCAATAGCACTTGATTCCTCATGATCTTCAGGGATTGAGAAACTTTTTGATCTAGTGCGAATACCCTCTTCAAGGTCTCCAATGATTAAATTGGTTGGATGACTTGACTTGTGTTTCCAATTTCTTTGAACTCGAGGGCTACTTTCATTAGAAAGATCTGGTTGATCAAGTTGAGTAGACGGAACAGCTTCTGATTCTGTAGAATGTAGAAGGACTGAGTCGATAGACGGAATATCTTCTGGAGTGATAGACTGTGTATCTTCTGTAGTGGTAGAATGTGTAACTATTCCAACATACTGAGTCGGAATAGATGAAACTTTCACACTTTCATCAAATTTGACATTGATTAATTCTTCAACTCTCTGAGATTTCTTGTTGAAGATTCTATAGGCCTTGCTTGACGTCGAGTATCCAAGAAAAAAACCTTCATCTGATCTTTCCTCAAATTTTCCAACATTATCAGACTTATTTTTGAGGATAAAGCACTTGCAACCGAACACATGAAAGTAAGAAACTATTGGTTTCTTTCCTTTGTAAAGTTCATACGGTGTCTTTTGAAGTATTTTCCTTAGAATAACTCTGTTGATAATGTAACTCGTAGTTGAAACAGCTTCAGCCAAGAAGCAAGGAGAGATATTACCTTCTATTAGCATTGTTCTTGCCATTTCTTGAAGAGACCTATTCTTCCTTTCCACTATTCCATTTTGTTGTGGAGTTTAGGGAGAGGAGAATATATGTTGAATGCCAAACTGGTCACAGAATTCTGAGAAATCCTTGTTTTCAAATTCCTTTCCATGATCCGAATGTATCTTGGATATAAAATATCCTTTCTCATTTTGAACAAGCTTAGCAAACTTATAAAAACATTGAAATGTATCTGACTTGTTTGAAAGGAAATGAACCCAGGTAAATCGAGAGTAGTCATCCACAATTACTAGGCAGTAAGATTTACCTCCCAAACTTTGAGTCCTTGTTGGACCAAATAAATCCATATGTAAAAGTTGTAAAGCACGATCAGTGGAGACAGAGTCGATAGTTTGAAATGAGCTTCTTACTTGTTTACCTAAGATACAAGGTGTACAAGGATCTGTTCTCTTGAAGTATACTTTTGGAAGTCCACGAACATGTTTCTTGGAGGAAATCTTGGCAAGTTGTTTGAAGTTTGTGTGCCCCAACCTTCTATGCCAAAGATTGACTTCTTCCTGAGTAGAAAAGAGACACTCTGAAGTGTTCATATTTAGAAGGTAGATGTTACCATGTCGTATCCCAGTGAAAGACTGTAAGTTGTCTTTGCTTGTTCCAGAACATCTATCTTCTTGAAAGTGAATTCTGTAACCCGTATCACAAAGTTGACTAATACTCAACAGATTATATTTGAGTCCTTTCACCAAGGAAACATTGTTGATAATCAGATTTCCAATAACAACAGTCCCAAGGCCTATGATTTTTCCTTTTCCATCCCCTCCAAAGGAAACTTTTCCACTGTCTATGCTGACAATGTTGTTGAAGCAAAATGGATCTCCAGTCATGTGTCTCGAACAGCCACTGTCTAAATACCATTTATTCTTGTTCGAGACCTGTGAACAAAAATATGCCTTACATTTTCTTTGGTACCCAAATCATTTTGGGTCCTGAAGAGTTAGCACAGAAAGCAACTTTTGCGTGACTAGTATAATTATGATACTTGTAAATATCTTTCACCTCAAGAGATTCTGAACTTAGTTTGGAGTGACTCTTATCAACGGGTTTGACAAAGGTTTTCTCAAAATGATTTTTGTAGGCCCTTTTTGGAAGTCTGTTTTTCAATCTTTCTTTAACTTTAGGAAAGTCAACCAAAGGTTTAGTTTCCAAAGTCATCCCAAGACCTGCCTTATTAAAATATGGTCTTTGGATGGAAAGAATCTTTTCAAGTTTTTGAGAACCAATAGAAAACTTTTGAGAAACATTTGTAATATCGGTTTTCAAACAAAGATTTTCCTTTTCGAGATTTTCTGATTTTTCTTTCAAAGTAAATAAAGCTTTTTCAGAATTCTCCGCCTTTTCTCTCCAGTAAGCTTCCTGTTGATTGAGTCTAAAATTCTCCTTTTTCAGCTCAGAGATTCTCTTGAGAGAAGATTCAAGATTCAAGCAAAGATCATCAATATATTTGGAAACTTTCGAAGGAATACTTACTTGAGTATTTTGTTCTGAATCAGAGTCTGAATCTTGGCTTGAATCAGAATCTGAATCAGAATTTGCCATAAAACACAGTTGAGCTTCCTCATCACTGTCTTCACATTCAGTATCACTCCAAGCTTCTGCTTTTAAAGCTTTCTTGTACTTCTCGCTTCTTCCCTTCTTTAATTGAGGACAGTTTGGCTTAATGTGTCCCTTCTTGTGACAGTTGAAGCAAACAAGTTCGTCAGAAGATTCATTGTCATCATTTTTCTTTTGAGAGCTCGAACTTCTGAACTTCCTCCCCTTTTTGTTTAGCTTTTTAAATCTCTTGATGAAAAGAGCCATTTCTTCATCATTTAAGTAATCGTCTGACCCTGCATCATCATAATCAGCATTAGTCTTTAGAGTGATTGATTTCTTACCTTTTGTGTCCTCACTTTCATCGGTCCTTTCAGCCTCATAGGATTGTAGTGTGCCGACGAGTTCATCCACAGAAAGAGGTTGAATTCTTTGAGTTTCTCTTATGGATGTTTTGATGTAGTCCATTCTTTGGGTAAGGCACGCAGTAGTTTGTTAATCTTCATAGGCTCAGAAATTGGTTGTCCTTGATATGCTAAGCCATTGACTAGTTCTGTAAAGCGGCTGAACATGTCAGGAATGGATTCTCCAGTTTTCATCTTAAAAGCTTCATACTGTCCAAGCAGTATGTTGATTCTTGTCTCTTTGACACGATCAGTCCCTTCATAGGTGATGTTCAATCTGTCCTAAACTTCCTTGGCTGTATCACAAGAAGAAATGCGATTATATTCAATAGGTGATAAAGCACAATAAAGAGAATAGATGGCCTTTGCATCAAGGGCTTGTCTCTTTGATAATTCTGTTTGAGACATTTCTCTAATTTCAGAGTCATCTTCATTCTTGGGGGTGATCCCTCTATTAACCACATCCCATTCTAGAGGATCCTTTGATCGAAGAAAGGCTTTCATCTTGTTTTTCCATATGTTGTAATCCTTTCCATCGAAGTAGGGAGGCCTGGTGTGACTCTGTCCTTCCATCAGCAGGGGAGCAACTGCACTAGCCATAGATCTTTTAGCTCAGAAGTAAATACACTTCAATAAACAAGCTACGAGGCTCTGATACCAATTGAAAACGCTAGTGCAACACCTAGAAGGGGGTTGAATAGGTGTTGTTCAAAAATTAATGCGGAATTAAAAACTATGTAATATGAAATAACAGAGTGCAAAGAGTAAGAGAATGGGAAACTCGGTTATAGTGGTTCGGCTTTAGTTAAGCCTACGTCCACTCTCGATCTAACAGCCAATAGGCTGGAATTCACTAAGTGATTCAAGAATGAGTACAATGCGATGAACAACTTTTCAAACTAAATATCTCTCTCTTGAATATCAAAGTGAACTGTAATGATGATCTTGAGCTTGGAATTTTTCTTGTGCTTCTCCGCCCTTTTTAATCAATAAAAGAGATCCTTTAAATAAGCTTCTCTGACTTTGTCGACCGTTGACACTTGCCAAAAACTCTCTCAATCAAGCCGTTGGAGAGAATTATATCAGGAAATCTCTAAATGATTTTAAAACAGGAAGAGAGGGTGCCGAGCCTGATTGCCCATACAATCAGTCTCATTACCTTCCAAGTAAGAACCATCTATCAATATGTAGTTTTTCGGCTGATCGAGACTTTCCAAAATAATGATTGTTTCTATATTGAATTTGACCGTTTGTCTTCCTTGCCATAGATAATGATCCTCGAGATGTGGCAATCTTCATTTGATATGGTCCAGAGGCTAAGTGTTGGAAGCAGGAGAACAACCGTCTATTGGGATAGACGATCCAATGTCTATCGTTCTCTAGACGATACATCGTCTACTGAAAGAGACGATATGTTGTCTATCGAGCAGTTAGAAGATACATCGTCTATCTTCAGCGCTGGACTTAGGAAGTGTTTTGTCAGCTTTAAAACTTAAGAAGGAAATTCTCCAACATGCCACAGGACGCCGCCGCTGTCGTCGGCGAGAACGAGGTTCCCGGTGTCGTTGAGGTGGAGCTCGGCGGCGTGGGGGGAGCTGGTGCCAGAAGACCAGACTTCGCCGGCAGAGTCGCCGGCGTCGGTGAGGACGAGGTTGCCCGAGTCGAGGAGGGAGAAGGTGGAGCATCGGTCGTTGATGGGGGCCTGACGGTTGGCCATCCAGACGGGGGTGCAGGAGGCGCCAGAGCAGGGGGGTGGCTGAACCAGACGGCGAAGCTGTAGACGTTATTGCCGACGGGGAAGAAGCCAGCGGAGAAGGCATCAGAGGGGGAGACGAGGACGTTGTCGGGGTCCTCGACGGAGAGGGATGCGCGTTTGGTGAGACGGGGCAGCGCCGAGGTGGAGAGCTGACAGGATTGGAGGAAGAGGAAGAGGAAGAGGGGAAGGAGGAGGGAAGACGGTGGAGCCATAGGACTCGGCGGCGGAAGACAAAGTGCAGCGAATCTCGCCAGTGTCGAGATATACGCATTTGCAATCCGCGAGGGTTTCGTTTTAGTTGAATTGACGCGGTAAACCTTGACCATGGAGTCAATCGTGGCTCCGGGTAATACCAGTGGCCACCGCATCTAGAAAGGATTGTCGCCTTGTGGTCAACATTGATCATGGCGTCCATCGTCCATCCATGCACGATTTCTCACGTGCATCGTCAAAGTCCAAACACCCGTTTCCCCAAAAATGGTAGAGGTTTGATCTTTGGCTTTTTTTTTAGTGAAATGGGTTTTACGGCAACTCGGACAAAGAAGTATTGTGTATTGAATTAATTATTGAACTCAAGGAATAAAGAACTACGAATAAAAATGATAAATCGATAAATTAAACTGCAGAAATTTGTTAAGTGTTATTCATTGTGGAATTTTTATAATTAATTCTACTCGACCGTATATAGTCTCATGTAAAGTGTAATCTTGAATGTTCAGTTATCTTTTAAATCACAACTCTCGAAATCCCTGCTCTCAACTCGATTGCCTCTAACCGCACATTCTTATCTATAAGCAGTTGCAATCCATGTGATACCTTTCTTTCTGGCCCTCTTCTATGTATCTATCCTTATCCTGCTATAGTCGATCACCACTTTCTAATAATTGCTTTAATCGATCACCTTTCAATAATTACCTAGTCGGCCATATCAATTACCTTACGTCGATTATTGGTCTTTACCTATCATTATTCATTGAGAAACGATCACCTGTATTAATCACCGATTTGTAATGATCCTTCTTAGTTATCCTGTTGACAACTCGGCATGGAGCTCCACTAATCCATCAAGGCTTGAGTTATTTTTGGTTGTCAACAACACCCATACGTGTCATAAAGTTGGTCACGACTCGAAAACACAGGCCACGATAGGAATCATATGCTTAATTCCTACCTCCAAAGAGAGAAAATTCGCGATCATAAAAAGGGATATCTTTTATTGATCCCTAAATGTTGATATTATGTCGGTTAAACTTATTGATGATAACTCTTGGTTTTGATTCTATTTTCAACCAACTTGCTTTAATAATAGATAGTTTAGAATGTCACAAATTTTTTGATGTGGTGATTCGCATAACAATGATAATAGCTAGTGAACTCGCATAATAAGCTAGCAAAATATTCAACTTTATGACTTCTATAATAAGGTAACCGACTTTCTTTCACAATAGGTAGTTCAACATGAGTTCCAAAAACATATCATATTTCAGTTGACTTGTGCAAGTAAATAGGAATTTGCCAAAGATGCATATCCATTATTTTTCTACCGTGTATCCATTTGCTATCTCCATCTTATGATGACGACATGTGTCCTCTTAGTTCTAGACCTCACCATACATGACCTAATTCTCGTCACATCCTAACTAGCACCCTCTCTCTCTATAACCAAAATGACCATCCAACTCAGGGGTTGATGATCTCCAGCATCAGCTCATCCTCTCCATCCTCATTCTAGGGGAATCATCCCATACACTAAAAAAATAAAGGGATAAATTCACCACAAGTCTTACAACTTGGCACGAAAGTACAAATGAGTCCTAAAACTTGAAAAAAGTACAATCGAGTCTTAAAACTTGTCATGTTGATTCAATCAATTCCTTCGTTAGTTCTGCCCAATTAGACGAACGGAAAATGTTAATGTGTCATTTTTTAATTTATTTTTTAAGACACCTAAGTGTCATATAAAAAAATCAAAAATTATAAATGAAAATACATTTTAAAAAAGAAAACAGGTTAAGAAAACAAAGATCCTTGGTGGAGGTTTGGCTCCTAACCAAAAGTTGCCGCCCTCAGGGAGGGTTGGTGGAGGTCGCTTGGCCCTCGCTGACCCCCCCTCCCCCCCTCCCTCGGCCCTCGCCTGGCTCTCATTTCTCATGCAAACACATTCAATTCATCAACATCCGACATACTTGGAAATCGAAGGTGAATACTAAATAAGTCTGAACAATAAGTAAGTCTGATTGCAAAATTTGAATCATAAGGTCTAACTATAAATCTAAATCGTAAATCCATTTGAACTCTAAGTAAATTTGAATTATATGGAAATCTAAACTATAAGTAATAAAACTCAATTTGCGTGTCTAAACATTTAGTGACCAGACTTTACGGATAACTCTTGGTAGAAAGAAATGATATTTGACGAGTCAACAGCTCTATGCATGTACATACTCAACAAGATAAATCACACAATCATGACATGATAAATTATAATTAAACCTCAAACTTAGTTAAATCTAATATCACATATAATAATCAATCAAGTCAAGAGCACTAAGTGGAGCAACTCAACTTAGTGCCGGGGGTCTTCACTTACCTTGAAGACGATTGCAAACTTAAAACAATGACTTCAAAGTCTAGGTTTTAGTGACCTCATCTAGACTTTAAATATTAAAGAAGGGAATTGCTACTTGAAATTTGGGAATTGATGAAGGAGAGACTCCCATCTTGAAGCTTGAAGATATCCGAAGACCAATTTATAGCCAAGTGAAGATTATGAGATCAAGTAACCAATTGAGGGGAGAGTCATTTGGTCTAAAAGGTAAGAGGATGAGTCTTCCAATGAATAAGCTTCGCATGGGGCCCACGAGAATAGCTAGGGTATAAATGGTCCAAAACAATTTTACCGCAAGAACTTCTTCTTTGGCCAAGTATATGCATGAATAATACAAAGCATTAACAAATCAAGATAAAGATTGATGATGTAATGCACGATGTCAAAGGTGACCAAGTGTAATGCCTCAAACTAAAGTCTAGGTATGAGAGTCTTGAGAGAAATAAAGTTCTAGGAAATGAATATTCGTTCTGAATATAGAGTCTAAACATTGAGTGTGCACATAAAAGCTAGACATTGTGCACATAAAAGCTAGACATTGATAAATCGAGACAATGTCTTAAATTCACTAAAGTCATTGGTAAGCCATGCCAGGTACTAGAAAATCCATCCTAAATATTGTTATCGAATCTGGAAAATTTAGGATGTCATAGGCCTAGGCTTACAAAGGTCTTATGTGGGTCCTCAATGCTTGAGCTTGAATTACATTCTTTCTTATAAAATATAAATTATTTAAAAAATAATTTTTAATAATTTTCTATTTTTTTTCTTCTTCTTTGGCTGATCACAGACCATAGCGATGGTTGGCAACCCACCACCCACCATAGGTGAGGGATGAGCTCGCCGCAATTTGGCGAGGCTCGTACTCAAGCGAACTCGAGCTCGTCGCTAGTAAGACTCAAGCCCCACCGACGTTTGGCAAGCTTGACCTTGCTAGCTTTTGCCCATCGTCAACAAATTGTCAAGAAATAATCAAAACGAAAAGGAAAAAAAATAACTAAAACTTCGAAGATATTGGCAATTTTCAGCAAGAAAATCAAATTGGATTTTGTTTACCAAATAGTATAAAATATTTTCAATTTTCAATGAAATTACCAAATTTTTGAATTTTTAATATATTTTTATTTTTTTCCTTTTATTTTTCTTTCTTCCTTGACCGGTTGCTAGCCATAGGTGGATGCCGATGAGCTGAGCCTTGCCAACCTTTGGCCAGGCTTCACCTCACCAAATTCGGCGAGCTTGTCCCTCGACTGTTGTTGGTTGCTGATCGCCTGTCATGGCCATGGCTAGTGTCGACACTTGAATTTCACCAACATGTAACTATATATTATTATTTATATAATCACTTTATGGCTCAATTTATAATCTTGAGAGCTTGATCCTTGCATTTCATTAGCGGGTACATATTGTTTCAAAATTGGGCGAAAAAATTCACTTTTTTGGTGGACGTCAGCCCTTAGTTGAAAACGTCTACACTCTGTCATCATGCATTCATTTTTAGTATGGCACTAAGTAACTAAGGATATTGGACACAATGACAAAAATTTCAAATCGCCGTGAGTGCCGGAACTCTCGGATTAAACTCAACCATTTTCATCCCATTTCTGTACCCACCAATACACACCCCCCAAAGCACCCGTATAATCTCCCATTTACATACCTCATTTAGTTCCCAAGATCGGTCCACTTCTAGGTTCAACAAAACTAGGATGAAATGCTACATAAACCATGATTGTGATGGGTTGTTCAAGAGAACAGCGGAGAGGAAACAACCGGTAGAAATTCAAGAGACCGACGGCTAACACTAAAAGTGAAGGATTTCGGCTGAGTTGACTAAGCAAATTTGAGGGTTAGGCTTCGGTTGGGCGATCAAAGGAGTGGGAGAGGATGAGCTGCACAAAAATAAAGAAAGTAACAGCACCCAATGAAAGGAAAAAAAGGTACAATTTGGGAAATGATGGGCACACCTGTGAAAGAAGAGAAGTTGCTTAAGGGTACAGGTGTTCAGGCAATGGGCTAAAAGAGATGGAGTGCGTTCGGCATTGATTAGGGGGAGAGCCGAGAGTAGAGGAGGGACTTATTTTGGAAAGAGAAGTTAGAGGAAGAAGAGGGATCTTCTACAAATTTTTTTTTTTCTAAAACAAGACTTACTTGGCCGGCGAGCTCCACTGGCCGGCGGAGCTTGTCGGCCACTCCAGAGGCCGGGCCAGCCCTAGCCAGCCACGAGCGAGGGCGGCGGCAAGGAGCTCCTGGCCAGTGAGGGAGCTCCTCCCTCGCCCATATCTGCAGCGAGGGAGTGCTCTAGAGGAGGGAGGAGGGAACGCTGCTGCAGCGAGGGAGATTCCCGCCCTCGCCCGTGGCAGGCGAGCTCCGCCGGTCGCTGAAGCTTGCCGGCCAAGTAAGTCTTGTTTTAGAAAAAAAAAATTGAGTCCGATCATCGCCACGTCGCCGCCACGTCATCACCGGCGAGGTCCGGCGCGCCACATAGGTATTTTCCGGCCAAAATCTGCCAAAAGGACTTAACCGGCAAAGTTGCAAAAGGTTTATGACTTGTTTGGCATAAAAAATGTTTAGGACTGAATCGACAAAGTAGCAAAATATTTATGACTTATATGGCAATTGTTCCCGAACTTGCTCGTATACTCTGTTTTTCTGTGCAGTCAATGTCGTCATGGTGGACGGTAGGCGCACACCATCCAGCGAAGGTCAAATTGCCATGGACCCGAGGGCACGGGCATCCACAGATTTAAAACATATACTATAAAAAATTTCGCACATTGACATGTTCAGTAATATGGCATATTGGGTCGACTGTTTGATCTAGTTGGTCATTCTTTAATGTCCAATAAGATGGTATCTCATGATTTAATTCATGAATTTCCCAGATGGGTGGGGTCAAATATTCCCGATGGGACCCTCTACTTTTGCTTTTCCAAAAAGAAGGCAATCACACATGGATAGACAATGCAAGAGAAAGGATCAACGACAAGAAAGAAGAAAGAAAACCAAATTGCATTTGGAGTTGGAGTTAGGGTTGGGATTCCTTTTTTGTTGGTATGTAATGTTTATGGACCACATTGTTGAAGGTCGGATCTTGGCCAACCTTGAAACCTCCCTCTTGAATGGGCAATCGATTAAGCAGAATTTTAGGACTGTCACATAAATAGATTTTTTTTTACCTTTTAAATGGATTATTTATTTTGGGTTGCAAAATGCTTTTACGTGCTTGCGAAGAGCCATATTTTTCTCTATTTTGGATTGAAGACTATATGATTGACGTGTTACAAATGTAGACATGAGTAATTATTGTTTTGGTAAGTTTTAATTTGACTTCATAGAATAGTTTCGCATCCTTATTTACTAAAGAGGCGTGTTTTCCTTCACATTTACTAAATAATGACTCTTTAGAAAGCTCTATTTTTACTTTTTGGTGAGCTTCAAAATTTACTATATGGATATTTTCCGAAATCGAATTCGATAAATCATTCGGATAACTACCCCTGCTCCATTGACAAAAAATTCGTTTAATTGTGAAGTGTTGTAAACGCTAAAAAAAGTTAATTACAATCTAACATACTTTCTTTAACTTTCCTCATTATAAGCTGAACTTCTCAATCAACATTTAAATCTATGCTATTTGATTTTGACTGTGTTCTATCTTATGTTTGCAGTTCTACAGTTTTATTGGCAACCTACGCTACACGATTCTTGGAATGGATTTTGGAAATAACGAACTCTTTAATATGGATTTGAGACGAGATCAACCAACCCAAATTCATGATACATTCATCCCTGTTGATTAGTGTACTTGTCCCTGTAGACTTTGTTTTACCTGTTGGTAACCTTAAGAAGTCAACTTTGATTTCAAAAGGTCAAGAATTGATGCCAGTCATCGTACACCAACTTTGACTTTGAATTTGATATCAATTCGGGCCCATTGTTGATGAGAAAGTGTTAAGACAATGGAGAAACAAAAAAAATCTCAAATCGGATCGTCGTGATAAATGTAGAGTCATCAACTAAACAAAATCAAGTCCGATTATGAGCATCGATTGATTAATGGAACACAATTGATTTAAACAAAAAAGAAGTGAGTCATATTTTGATTGGCACATGTGATTTAATATAGATTGTAAATAACAACCGGCAATTAAACATGGGGATCGGCCCTAAGAAGCCAATGAAAGCAGGTTGACAAGGGAGGAACAGTTATCAAGGGAAACTAATCATCAAGTTTTGATCTTTTTTTGTACGCAATTATCCATCGATTTGAAATTCAAGAGTCGCGATGTTTGACCAGGATCTAGATCGAAATAGGATAATAACTATTGTTGAGTCAACGATTTGAATGAAGTGATTCTGGGACCAATGATTATATGATATTTGCGAGGTCCGATATAAAAAAGAAAGAAGAAAAAATCCTACGCGTCAAAGACCAACTTATCGTGATCGTAAGTGATGAATATTGCAGAGCAGAGACAAGAGACAAAATGAAGGCAATATAAAGTTTCGGTATACCAGCTTCTGGAAATATTTCTGATATAAGTAGCATTTCTGAACATTGATAAATGGTCTCAAGTGACAAAAGCTAGAACCGACGAACCCCATAAAGCCTCTTCCCTGTTACATCTCTCTCTCTTTCTCCAACTCGGCCTCCCTCACAGGTTTGATGGAAGACGCGTGGGTGTACATCCTCTCTGCATCCTCCGTCCTCTTCCTTCTCTTCCTGCTCAAACTGCAGAGAAGCAACGGGAGGAATCTCCCTCCGAGCCCAACCTCACTCCCCATCATCGGCCACCTCCTCCTCATAAAAGAGCCTGTCCACCGGACCCTCAAGTCCCTCTCCGACCGCTATGGCCCCGGTCCTTTCCCTCTCCTTCGGCTCCCGGCCCATGGTCGCCATATCCTCCCCGTCCGCAGCCGAAGAGTGCTTCACCAGGAAGGACGTTGCCCTCGCCAACCGGCCCCGCTTGCTGGCGGGCACAATTATGGCTTATGGCAACACCACCATTGGCACCGTCCCCTACGGCCCCTACTGGCGTGACCTCCGCCGCCTCACTGCTCTTGAGATCCTTTCGCCGTATCCCCTAGCCAGCTACCTTGCCGTCCGGCAGGAGGAAGTCAGGCTCCTCGTGAGGAGCCTCTACGAGGTGGCCGCAGCCTGCCCGGGCAGCGGTTTTGCGAGGGTGGAGATAAGGTCGAGGCTGCAGGAGCTGTCCTTCAACATCATCATGAGGATGATCTCTGGGAAGCGCTACTTTGGGGCCGCCGTTGACTCGGGCGATGCCAAGGTGGCCCAGCGGTTCAGGAAGGTGACAGAGGAGACATTCGAGCTGAGCGGGACGGACCCCGGCGATTTCTTACCGGCGCTGAGGAAGGTGATGGACTTCAAGGGGAGACAACGGAGAATGGTGGACGTCGCCAAGAGGGCCGATGTGATCTTGCAGGGCATGGTAGACGAGCTCAGGTCGCGACGGAAGAGAAGCGACGGCAGCCAAGAGGCGGAAAACAAGACAATGATTGATTCCTTGCTGTCCAGGGGTTACACGGACGACATCATCAAAGGCCGTATCCGGGACCGTCAATAACACATGCTCTGTCCACCTGTATGCACATTGCTAGGTTTCTTATTTCTCCACGATTTCACGTGTCGCAGTATCGCCTTTGTGAGCTTTATAGTGGGAAGAACATGACGGTCTTCTTTTTGGAAAGAAGCGCAACTGTCGAACTATACAAGCCAAATCTATTTGATATATCACCCCTGATATTAAAATTTCAAATTTACTTTCACTGCTTAATAATCAAGGTAAGTAATCGTTATCATAACAATGAGCACTTAACAAATGACGTGGAATAGTGAAATTAATATAGTATTTTATAGTCATATCATATGCATGTTTTATTAGCAAAATGGAGAGGCGCCGGTTATTTACCCAAAAGAAAATAGCAGATCCAATATCATAAGCCAATTGTTTTAATAAAAAATCAATCAGACTCGACATTATCAACTGATTCAAGATGTCTTCATCAGCAACATATAAAATACAAGATGAACAATTGTAAAAAAGGTATAAAAGTGTGACAAAAAGCTTTCAGGAGAAGATTACAGCTTGCACTTGCGCAATTCGTTTCACGTGTTGGCTCATAAGGGATATGCTCAAATGGTTTAGGTAGGAATTATTTTTTTGGTCGGGAAATATCTGTCATATTCTCATTCCAGAGGAAATGTGAAGAGACCAAAATATAGAGTCAACACACATTAAATCAAGAAAATTCGAGGGGGGATATTCTATCCAATTACTTGGCAAAGTCTTGTTTCGCTGGGCTTTTGCTACCTGGTCCGCTACCTGATTGCAACTCCTTTGACAGTGGGCCAATTTGAGATTTTCGAAATTCAGCAGATGGGCTTGGGCTTCATCAATAAGTGCTTGTACTTCCCATAGTTGTTGATCTGTACTCCCGGTTATCGCTTCCAGCAGATCAAAGCAATCTAATTCCAGTTCGATGGCTTGGTCGTTCTTCCCTCGAAGAAGAGTTAGGGCTTCCAGAATCGCCGTGGCTTCCGCTTGCATCGCCGACGCCGCTTGGAAAGATCTCGCCAATCCGGTTAAGAAAACTCCTCTGCTATCCTGGCAGATACACGCAGATGCTGCTTCCCCTGTTGTTGGGTCGAAAGACCCATCAACTTTAATCGTTCCAAAAGGAGGGGGCTTCCAGATCTGAGGTATGTTTTCTGTTTTAGTTGATTTGCGAGGGGTGTTTGCCGAACAAAACCTGAACTTTTCTGCTTCGATTTTTGCCGATGCTATGATGCTGCTGGGGTATGGAGTGTGTCCCCTGAAAATTCGGTTATTCCTTGCCTTCCATATATGCTAGAGTAGGCAAACAACCAAGTTGAAAGGTAAGGGGCTATCTTTAGCGCGTAACAGCCATTCCTCCATTCTAGAAATCTGTGATATGTCTATATCTATGATGATTGTAGGGCCAGACCAAACCTGTTGAGTCCATGGACATAGAAGGAAAATGTTCTCTGTGGTTTCAGATTGTTGTTCGCAGAGAGGGCATTTGGCATGTGGTATGATTTTCCTTCAGGATAAATTTTCCGTTGTTGCTAGTGCATTTTGACACACCTGCCATAAGAAGAATTTGATTTTTGGTTGCACTTTTTCTTGCCATATCTACTTCCATAGTAATCTAGGTGTTTGATACGAAGAGGATGGTACATTCTGTGAAGTGTTTGTTGTTCTGGCTCGGTCGTAGTTGTAGGCACTCTTAACAGTGAACTGTCTAGACTTAATGTGTTCCCAAATCAACCTATCCTTGGAAGCACGAGGGTTTAGATGAATATTTAGAATATCCCTTGCTATATCTTCATCGAAGTTCTCTTGGATTTTGGCTGCATCCCATTTTTTCTCACCATTCAGCATCAGATCAGAAACCCAGATTGGATCACCCCTGTTTGCTGGTCCTAATTAAACCTCTAGGGAGCCATTTGTCTTCTCTAATCTTTATATGCTTTCCATCTCCAACCAACCATCTAATTGCTTCCTTTATAGTGTTACAGCCAACTAGGAGACTCTGCCATCCCCATGAAGGTCTAGCACCTCTTCCTGCATGGGTTACATCTGTGTGGGGAAAGTATATGTCTTTAAACACTCTGCCCCATAGAGAATCTGGTTGCTGTATTAGACACCATGCCTGTCGCCCTAACATAGTCTTGTTTGTAGCAATTAAGTCCCTGAAGCCCAAGCCTCCTTCGTCTTTCCTCTTTTTTAAAGTCTCCCAATTTTTCCAGTGTAAGCCTTTACTGTGCTCGTTGTTTTCCACCAAAAAGCTGCAATCTTCTTTTCTATGGCTTTGCATAAGGACAGAGGGATCTTGAAAATAGACATTGCGTATTGAGGAATTACTTGTACCACTGACTTAAGGAGGATTTCCTTCCCTACTCTGGAAAGGTAATTCTCTTTCCATCCTTCAACTTTTTGGTTTACCCTATCTAAAATCCATGCAAACATGCGTTTTTTTGAAGTCCCCCAATTCGAAGGTATACCAAAATACTTTCCAGTTTATTCAATCTCTGGAACTCTCATCTCATACGTCAATTCCTTCTTAAGGCCTATGGGCAGTCTTTACTGAAAAACATGCTTGATTTGTTTAAATTTATAGTTTGCCCCGAAGCAAAACAATATTGATTTAGTACCTAGGCCACAGCTTGACATTCGGCAATTTTCCCATCCAAGAATATAATTAGGTCATCCGCAAATAACAAATGAGATAGAGTAGGGCTGTGGGGGTTTAGCTGAATGCCTCGAACACTGCCATTCTCAACTCCTTTTTTCAACATGTTTGATAATGTATTTGCCATGATGATAAAAAGATAGGGTGAAAGAGGGCCACCTTGCTGGATTCCACGTGTTGGCTGGAAATAAGGTAAGTTTTCTCCATTTAGCTTTACACTATAGGAGACAGTGGAGATACATTCCATTATCTAAGAGATCCAGAGTTCATTAAAACCCATTTGTTGCATACAGGCTTTCAAAAAATCCCATTCTACTCTGTCATAGGCCTTCTTCATATCGATTTTGAGCACATCATGAAATGTTTTCTTTCTTTTACGAGCTCTTAGTTGATGGAGGACTTCCTGCACTATAAATATGTTATCCTGAATTTGCCCGCCACTTATAAAGGCACTTTGTTCCTCAACTATTAACCCCGAGAGCCATGCTTTCAATCTATTAGCCAGCACTTTGGAGATAACTTTATACACCACATTACACAGACTAATTGGCCTGAATTGTTCCAGTTTTTTTGGGTTTGGAACTTTTGGAATTAGTGTAATGTGTGTTCTGTTCAGCTCTGGATTAAGGTAACCATAATTTAAGAAGAGTTTGACTTTCTGGAAAATCTCATCTTTCATTTCTTGCCAGTGATATTGGAAGAATTTTCCATTGAGGCCATTTGGTCCCGGTGCTTTGAAAGCTCCAATCTGGAAGGTAGCCTTCGTAACCTCCTCCATAGTTACTTTAGAGGTTAGTTCCCTGTTCATTTCATCTGTTACTACACTGGGAATTTGATCAATAACTGGCTGGATATTTCTACTCCCTATGGAAGTGTATAGTTCTTTAAAAAACTGATTTGTCATCTCCTTTAGCTGGTTAGGATTTTTGCTCCACTCTTCATTCTCATTTTTGAACATGGTTATTCTATTTCTGTGTCGCCTTTGAGCTATGGTAGCATGAAAGAATTTCATGTTTTTATCCCCTCCATTTCAACCACTGAATTCTGGATCTCTGTCCCCAATAACTCTCCTCCTGTTTCCACAGTTTTTCAATCTCGCCTTTCAGCCCTACTATTCTGTCATTGTTTGTGTCAAGGCTATCGCTGTTTGTAATCTCTTGTATCTCATTTTTCAGCTGGGAGATTCTTTTTTTTGCATTTGAGAAACGCTTCTTACTCCATACCATGAGCTCCTCCGTTACTCTCTTTAATTTGTCATTCAAGCTGGCCTACTGCCCATGGAGGGACCGCCAGGTTTGAGACACTATCTGCTTATATTCTTCATCTTCCAGCCAAAAAGTTTTGAATTTGAAAGTTTTTTTCATTCTCTGGTTTTTAGGATGGAAATTCACCAAGATTGGGCTATGATCTGACCCAATTGCCGGCAATGCAAAGACCTCAGCCTCAGGGAAATCTATCCTCCAATCAAAGGTACAAACAGCTCTATCAAGTCTTTTCTTTACCAGCTCATTCCTCTGTCTATTATTTGACCAAGTGAAAGAGCATCCCTTGCTCTCTAGATCCATTAGATCACTATCATCAAGAAAATCTTGGAAAGCTTTTAGCTTATAGTGTTTTGCCATCCTCCTACCCACCTTTTCCCAGTGGTATATAATATCATTGAAATCCCCAATACATAGCCAAGGGATTGGATTCTCTCTGTTCAGACTCCTTAAGCAATCCCAAAATCTCAGTCCCTGTTGGAAGTTGATAGGAGCATGTACGAAAGTGATCCTCATTGCTTTATTACTATTTGCTAGTACACATATAGTATCAATCACATGTGGTGAACTGAGATTGATTGAAAAAGACACTTGTTCATTCCACATGAGCACCATACCCCCAGCAATTCCATTTGGATTGATGATAAAACTTTCTCTATAGCTCAGTCTCTTTTTCATTATTCTGATAATTTCTTCTCTATTTTTTGTTTCCATTAAAAACAAAATAGCAGGCTTCTCTTGAACCACTAGGGTTCTTAGGGCTTGAATTGTCAAGTGTGAGCCCAACCCTTGACAATTCCAACATACTAGCTTCATTTGTGATTCGATGGCTTATTAGGGCTAGCCATCAAAGCCCGCTTATAGACTTCCTCACTCAGCAAGACCTGTGTTTCAATTAGGTTAGATTCATCCAACTCCTCTCTACTAGGTCCCTACAAATCATCAGGCACATACCTCTTCTTTCTCTTTGACGACATATTTTTTGAGCTAATGCCCTGTTTAGCATTCCCCAAGGACAGAGAACATTGCTCAAAGCTTGCGAACTGCATGCCTGTATTTCTTTTCAGAATCAGTGACGAACTCAAAGGTCTTGTTTCATTTTCAGTCGCCAAATTCAATTCAATTCTCATTCCTTCACCCCTCTCAGCAGCTTCATTTATGCTACTCTCCCCCACCTGCTCCTTGTAAACTACTATCTGCCCAGAGTCTCTTGGGGTTTCCGGTATGGCCTCTTCTTCAATAAGTTCCTCCAACTTCTTTTCATAAAAAATATTACAGTATGGACTAAATTCATTGGTCTCAGCTTTTAACCAAGACCCGTAGGGAAAGTTTTTCATATTATCCATCTTATCTTCTGTGCAGGGAACAAAATCACAGTCTTGCGCATAGTGTCCCAGCCTACCATAGGAATAACAGTAATGAGGTAAGTGTTCGTACCTGAAATCCAGCCAAATCTTCTTATTGTTGTTACTAAAGATTGGCCCCGATAATAATGGAGTTGAAATATCTAGAGTGACTCTAGCCTTCCCCACTCTTACTGCTGTATACCCTCTTGCTTCTATCTTTACATTAGATATAGTGCCAATTTCATTTGCCACTTTTGTTATCACTCCTTCTGTTAGCCATTCAGTCGGCAGTCCATACACTTGCACCCAAAAGTCACATTTTCTAAAATCATAACATGCTGGTGGTGTATTAGGTTCCCGGTATTTCAATAACAACAAATGATTAGCAAAAGACCATGGACCCTGCTCTATAACTTTGTCCCTATCCTTTTTTTACCAGAATTTGAACTCAAAAATACCCGAAGCTATTTGGAAAATTTCAACAGCTTCCATTCTCCAAACTCTACGCATTGTATTCTGGAAAGCTTGATAATTAATCTTAGGAGACTGGTATAGTTGTAAAATCAGAGATAACTTACATTCACTGATTCTCTCCACAGGTATCTCCTCATCCACTTCAATAATGGGTTTATTCGCCCACATACCACCGAGTTTCTTGCATAATGCTGCAAGTCGAATTCCAGATTCATCTGATTCTTCCATGGGGCCGATGATCTATTGGAAAAACCGGCTCAGCTGAGGGCGGTTCAAGATTGAAATCACTATATCACTGAAAACGGTGAAGATCTGCAGGGAGAAAAGAACTGGGTATGGTTTTGAAAGCTAAGTAGCGAGGATTTGGGAAGATGTGGTACGAGGGTTTTCATGGTGGATAAAACTGGGAGATATTCGATTGTGATTGTATTGTTTCCATCCTCGCAGAGGAGATTGGGGTAGATAAAAAACAGATTGGGAAGTGGAGGATTTGATGAAGGTGGGATTTTAGGGTTTTTGGATTTTCAGCTGCCCTATGGCAGAGGGAGCTCTCCATACGAGAGAGAGAACTCGTTGCATTTCAGGGACATGTTTAGGTAGGAATTGACTTGTACAGTTTTTGGAATCTTGCTCGAGGGTTGTGCATGAAGGTTTATGTAAGTTTTATTCGTTTTCAATAAGTAAGTCCGGCCTACTTACGGTTCAGAGTGATTGTTAACCTCAACCATCAATTATAGCCGCACTTTATTCGATGTTAGAAAATATGCACATAATAATTTTATCAAGTCTCTGTTTATTTCTTGAAAAATGAATGATTTAGAAAGTATTTTTCTAAAAACAATATAAAAATAAAGTTTACAAAAATGTTTAGACATAAATTGTTGTCAATGCTGAAAGATTTCTCATTGATTGATAATCTTTAAATAATATAAGTGATTATTTTTAAGAAAACGCATTCCAAATCATTTACTTCAAAACAAAGAGAACTTAAGTGGGAAAGCCTGAATTTTCGACATTTAATGGGATTATCAAGTTGGTCCCTGGCATTGAACATTCTTGACTTCAGGAACCAATAATACACTTGCGCTTGACTTTTCAATTGTGACGTTTAGCGTTTGGCTTTTGAATTTTATCTATTAGAGATGCTTCAGAATTTAAAGGACGTATCAATATGGAGGTATTGGCCCTTCTTCTCGTGAACTTTCCAAAGTTTAAAATGCAATTTATATTGATAGCAATGCTTAACGGCATCTGAAAAGGACTGTCCACAATCCACTATCTCCACATTGCTCTTGACAATTCTTTTCTTTTCTTTTTTTTAACCTCGTCCATGCACGTCAAATGGATATTATTGCTGGTAGACCTCGTCAATTTGCAAAATAGAAGGGCTAGGATGAATTTTTAGGACCATGAGGTTATTAATGGTTTTATTTTAATATATGATATTTATAGCCACTGATAAGATAAAAAAAGCCCAAATTTCTAATATAGTAGAGAAATACAATAAAATCAACGGTAAAGCAACATCATGAATTGACACAAATTTCAAAAATTAATTTTCGTTTGATCACCATCTCTAATTTTTTAGCTGAAAAGTCATGAAAAAAAATATAAGTGAGCTAAGAGGTCAAATTTTGTATATTGCAAAAGTTTTAGGTGTCTTGATTCAAAAAGAGAAGTCAGATTGCATCTTAATATTCCTTTCACCAAGCACAAAGTACAAGTCGATCAGGTACAAGTCTATGTATCATTTATAAGATAGCACTTTGATTGTTAAATAGATGTACAACCTACTTAGACCCACCTCATCTTTTATGACTCCCTCTCACCCTCATTCCATCTTGCGCTTAATCACTCTGCATCCTTAGCTCAGTTTATGTATGAGTGATCCTAGATTAGGTTCAATTTGAAAGTGTTTTGTTATATGGATTTGGTTGAGTATATGTCACTAGATTTGTATTGCATAATTATAGATCAATTCGTGTCCACCCATTTGATGGGTCTAATAACAAAGACACAATTCGGCTTGACTTCAACGCACATTAAACAACACCATGATTCCAGCCAAGATTCTATGTCGATTGCTTGCAATGCAATGGGAAGATGGTGATTTTGATTATGAGGCGAGCCAAGTGCAAATTGAAAGCTGTAATGCTAAAAAATGATTATTGATTCCTTATTTCCTTTTATGTTGCGGTAAAATCAGGTGACTTCAAATAGATTAAGTTTAATTGAAAAATGAGTGAGGACCGAAATTTAGTGGCCACTCTTGCAATTACTCATTTATCCTCGCATAAGATAATTCACGTTCTGACAAAACAAAGAGATAATATGTGATTTATCAAAAAACTCAACTCAAGTGCTCAAGTTGTCATTAAAGTTAAATGGATTTAATCTAGACCAGTCAAAATAGGTTATAATTTTAGCCCGTGTTTAATGGGCAGAATTATTATATAGATTAGTTACATTCAATAAATAAGTAAGCAGGCAAAGGATCAAAAGGAAAGGGTATTATATGCACTCATAGATGTGTTAGAATGATAAAACCAAAAATAATATGGGCATTATGCGCACCACTGGCAAAAAAAAACTTGTCATCATTTGACTCAACTATGTCAGATTCCTCTCAATCGCCTATAATTTATTAAATTCATATCAACAGCTATAATGGATCGGCTTATGGGAAGTCATATCCTGGAAATATATACAAATAGATAGAGATGAATCGCCTTCAAGAGACAAGTCGAAGAGGATTGAGCCCGCTTTCGCTTGAAGATCTCTGTGACCAGGCCAACAAATGGGGGCCAGAATCTCCGTTATTCGCAAGAATGCAATCCTTGGCTGGGTTAAAATCCGACTCCCTCCATATCTTCAAGCAACGGGACGATGCCAAACCATTGCAGATTTAAATATTTTGAGAAGTAGCCATTCGGCGTGACGAGAGAAATAGCACCTGAATCAATCCCACTTCACTCGCACCCTAATCTAACCATCATTCTCATGCCTCAGAAGCATTTCCACCACTTGGCTCATGGTGGGTCTGGCATTTTTATTTTCTTCCACACACTTGAGCGCGACCGCGATCAAGATCTCCATTTTCTTCAGGTTGTAGTCGCCTTTGAGCGTCAGATCCACCAACTCTTCCCCACGGGACCCCATCCTTCCCAATTCCTTCATCTTATTCCTCGCCCTTGGGACGAGCTGAATTTGCATGGCATCCCCTCCGCTCTCTAAGGAGTGGACATCTGTCGTCGGGTTAATTCCGCAACTTTGGGTTGGTAATCAGAGTCTAATAGTATGTTATGAGGCTTCACGTCGCAATGCAGAACCCACTCCAAGCATTCTTCGTGGAGATAAGCTAAACCCTTTGCGGTACCTACCGCCATGTCGAATCGCCTCTTCCGATCGAGCTTAGGTGACGACAAGTTCTGTGCCAGCGACCCGCGTTCCATGAATTCGTATACCAAAAGCCGGTGCTTTCCCTCGGCACAGTAAGCCCACATTCCGATCAAATTCATGTGGTTTGTTAAGTATTCACAAGCAGCAGTCTCGAGCTCAGCTAAAATCCAAGAAGAATTGCCGATGTCTCAAGCTCAAGAAGAGCTGAAGTTGTTGTTGAAGCCAAAGCCGCCAAAGCCGCCGAAGCCACGTGACTCTCAAACTCAAGCTGATGAGTCAAAGACAGCTGTATACAATCAGCCAACTGGAAAATTGTTATGTAATAGACACGTGCAAAACAGGATTAACAACACGTAGTTCTGTTAGCTCTTTGATTAGCCTTGTACCAAATATATAGAAGTACTCTAAGCATATTATATGAGTGAAGAGAGGTGAAGTAGAATTGGGGTTAATAGAAAAAAGGTCTTGAAGTTCTCTGGAAACTTCGCTCATCGTCTTCTTCAATTTCCTCTATTTTCTCTGCTTTATGTTTGTTCTCTTTGATGCTGTATCTTCTTCATCTACATATCTTATTCATCTTCACATGGTATCAGAGCTCGGTCGAGAGCCTAAATTTCAATCACGAGGTTTTCTGCTGTTTTTCTCTTGTTACGAAGCTGATCATGGCAGCTAGGTCACAAAAATATCCCTTTCCCATTCATGTCAATATCTCCAATTTTGTTATGATTAAACTTGCCGAAGACAATTTTCTCTTTTGGCAAGCACAAATCCATAGGTTTTTACGTAGCCAGGAACTATATGGATTTATCAGTGGAGACATACCGCCACCAGCTCGAACTATACAAGTTGAAGTTGAAGGTTGTGAGGTTCAAGCTATAAATCCTGATTACACGGATTGGACGAGAACTGATCAGCTCATCTCTTCATGGATCAGCGGTGCAGTGTCAGAGAACATTCTAAGCATGATTATCGGCTTAGAAACTTCGTTTGAGGTATGGTAGACTTTACTTAATCGGTTTACTAAAAAAACAGTAGCTAGAGAGTTCGAACTAAGGGGGAAATTGCAAACTTGCTTGAAGCGAGATAGATCATTATCTATGTACCTTAGAGAATACAAATCTATTTGTGATCAGTTGAATGCAATTGGAAAGCTAGTCGATGAGATTACCAAAATATTTGGTGTTCTTGAAGGTTTGGGATCGGAGTATGAGAAATTTCGAACCACTATGTATTGTCTAAAGCCTCAGTCGGAGTATGATGAAGTGATTTCACAACTTGAGAGATATGAAACTAGATTACAAAGTTATTCGTCGAGTCAGTATAATCCTAATGTGGCTTATTTTGGGCAAAGAAAGGTTGAAAGTCCACAAAAAGAAGAACTTGATAGAGTTTATGTTCATCGAAGTTTTGTTGCTGGAGGATATAGAGGCAATAGTCGAGGAGGCCGTAGCTTTAATAGAGGAAGGGCATTTAATAATAGAGGGCGTGCTTATAGATCTCCTGGAAGGAGTCAGAATTTCAGGTCTGGCTTGGTTCATGATCGAGAAGAATATCAATTCAAGCAAAACAATAATTCCATAGGTTAAGGGTTCAGACCTTATGCGAGTTATTCACAGAGGTATCAAGATACTAAATCATATATGCCATAAAGTATGGCTTATAATAAACATTTGCAGGAAGATAAATCATCAGAAGTTACTAAGCTTGAATGCCGAATTTGCAAGCGTCCAGGTCATGATGCTCTTCGATGTTGGTATCATTTTGACAATGCTTACCAAGCTGAAGATATACCAACTGCACTGGCTGCTATACATTTGGAAGATACTAAAGGCAGTGATTGGTATCCAAATACTGGAGCTACAGCCCACATTAGTGGAAATACTGGTATTCTTCGAAACTCCTCTAAATATAATGGAGGTGATACTGTGATGATAGGTGATGGATCGTGTTTGACTATCTCACATGTTGGTAACACTTTACTACATGCTGATTGCACGTCATTACCTCTTAATGATGTTCTTGTTGTTCCTAAAATCAAGAAAAACCTTATCTCTGTTTCTAAACTAACAGATAATTACCTTTGTTTGTTTATTTTTGATAATACCGGTGTCTATCTTAAGGACAATCAGACAAATTCAACAGTGAAGCTAGGAAAGAAGGTTAAAGGTCTGTACCAAGTGGACATACGGACTACACAAGCATTCTTTACACAAACAAATAAAGCTGTAGCTGAAGAAGTGTGACATCAAAGATTAGCACACACAAACTCTAAAACACTGTAATATCTTCAAAGTCAGAAGCTCATTCATTACAATGTAAACAATCACCATATATGTAGGAGTTGTCAAATGGCAAAGAGTCATGCTTTGCCTTTTCCATTGTCAAACACTATGGCTACTTGTTGCTTAGAAAAGATACATTGTGACATTTGAGGCCCTTCACAAGTATCTTCATTTCAGGGCTTCAAATACTATGTCATCTTTGTAGACGATTTTTCTCGGTTTAGCTGGCTATATCCAATGAAGTTGAAATCAGAATTCTATGATATCTTTATCATATTTCAGAAGTTTGTTGAGCACCAGTTCGACAAGAAAATTAAGCTGTTTCAATGTGATGGTGGAGGAGAATTTACTAGCAACAAGTTTCAACTATATCTACAAAATTGTGGCATCAAACAATGTCTTTCATGCCCATACACACCCGAGCAGAATGGCATTTCAGAGAGGAAACATCATCACATTGTTGAGTTGGGATTAGCCATGTTGTATCATGCTAGAGTTCCTTTAAAATACTGGGTTGATGCTTTCAAAATAGCTAATTACATTGTTAATATTCTGCCTACACCAAAGTTACAAATGGCTTCTCCTTATAATAGGTTGTATCAGCATCAACCTAGTTATGATCATCTCAAGACTTTTGGTTGTGCTTGTTTTCCATGTTTGCGACCTTATGGCCAAAATAAATTTGATCCGAGGTCTCTCACTTGTGTGTTTCTGGGATATAGTGAACGTCACAAATGCTATAGGTGTCTTATATCTACTACTGGCTGCATATATGTCAGTCGACATGTTGTTTTTTATGAAAGTTTTTATCCCTTTACAAAGAGGTTGCCACAAGACTACACCAACTGTACCTCTCTCTACAAGCAATGGACTGCATAAGCTGATTTCTTTGAATCAGTGTATCCGTCACAGATGAACAAGTGTCCTGGCCTATTTTTTCATTCTGCTAGTGCTATACATCTTTATGCCTACTCAAATGCTGATTGGGCTGGTTGTGTGACTACACGCCATTCAACTACTGGTTTTTGTGTATATCTTGGCTCCAATCTTGTCTCCTGGTCAGCTAAGAAATAACTGACTGTTTCCCGATCTTCCACAGAGGCTGAATATTGTGCAGTTGCTTTTGCCACAACTGAGCTTACTTGGATTGGTTTTGTTCTCAGAGACATTGGAATCTTTCTTTATTCTCCTACCATCTTATTATGTGACAATATCTTTGCCATTTCTCTTACAGCTAATCCAATCTTACATGCTCGCACTAAACATATTGAGGTCGACTTTTACTTTGTTCGAGAGAAGGTCTCTTCTGGCTTATTACGTTTACATTACGTTCCTAGTTCTCTTCAGCTAGCTGATGTGTTTACTAAGTCCTTGTCACGATTTGTTCATTGTTATCTTCGAGCCAAATTGGGTTTGGGTTCTTTGTCCCTACCCAATTTGAGGGGGAATGTTAAGTATTCACAAGCAGCAGTCTCGAGCTTAGCTAAAATCCAAAAAGAATTGCCGTAGTCTCAAGCTCAAGAAGAGCTGAAGTTGCTGTTGAAGCCAAAGCCGCCGAAGCCATGTGACTCTCAAACTCAAGCTAATGAGTCAAAGACAGTTGTATACAATCAACCAACTGGAAAATTGTTATGTAATAGACACGTGCAAAACAGGATTAACAACACACAGTTCTGTTGGCTTTTTGATTAGCCTTGTACCAAATATATAGAAGCACTCTGAGCATATTATATGAGTGAAGAAAGGTGAAGCAGAATTGGGGTTAAAAAAAAAAGGTCTCGAAGTTCTCTGGAAACTTCGCTCATCGTCTTCTTCAATTTCCTCTGTTTTCTCTGCTTTCTGTTTGTTCTCTTCGATGTTGTATCTTCTTCATCTACATATCTAATTCATCTTCACATGGTTCACCCTTCCGATCGTGCTAGCCTCGGCCGAAAAACGGCCTCCCCATCAGTTGTGGCATTGCTGAGAACCTTTACCGCTGCAACTTGATCGTCCGGCAATAGGGCCTTGTACACGATCCCGCCTGTGCCACGCCCGATCTCCTTGCTGAAATTCCTCGTTGCCTTCTTGAGCTCGTCATAGGTGAACCGCCTGAACCCGGTGGCAGCGTGGAGGTGGCTCTATCGTGCAGAGGCGACATCCTGCTCGTTCCTAATCAGGAAGAACCACACCAAGAACACCACCACAATCTCAGTCCCTCCGACCACGCAGGCAAACCAGGCCATGAAGCTCAAACCCCCCCTTTTTTGCTTCTGTCCAAGACCTCTTTGGCCAAGTATATTCATGAATAATCCAAAGCATTAGCGAACTTAGATCAAGATTGATGATGTAATGCACGATATCAAAGGTGACCAAGTTTAATGCCTCAAACTAGAGTCTAGGCATGAGAGTCTTGAGAAAAATAAAGATCTAGGAAATGAATATTCATTCTGGATATAGAGTTTGAACATTAAGTCTGAACATAAAGGCTAGACCTTGATAAATCCAGAAAATGTCTCAAATTCACTAAAGTCATTGTTAAGCCATGTCAGGTACTAGAAAAATCTGTCCTAAATATTATTATTGAATCCGGATAATTCTGAATGTCATAGGCCTAGGTTTGCAAAGGTCTTGTGTGGATCCTCAATGCTTGAGCTCGAATCACATTCTTTTTTATAAAATATAAATTCTTTAAAAAAAATAATTTTTCTTTCTTTCTTTTTCTTCTTCTTTCTTCTTTGGCCGATCGCCAGCCACAGCAATGGTTGGCAACCACATCAATGGTTGGAAACCCACCACCCACCATAATCGAGGGATGAGCTTGCTGAAATTTGGCAATGCTTGAACCTCGCTGCACTCAGGTGAACTCGAGCTCACTGACTAGTAAGGCTCAAGCCCCACCGACGTTTGGCAAACTTGACCTCTCTGGCTTTTGCCTATCGTTGACAAATGGTCGAGGAATAATGGAAAAGAAAAGGAAAAAAAAAGTTAAAAATTCAAAGATGTTGGCAATTTTCATCAAGAAAATCAAATTGTATTTTATTTACCAAACAATATAAAATATTTTCTATATTCAATGAAATTACCAAATATTCATATTTTTAATGAAATTTTTTTCCTTCTCTTTTTCCTTTTTTCTCTACCGATTGCTAGCCATAGGCGGATGCCAACGAGCTTGTCCCTCGACTGGCACCAGTTGCTAATTGTCTGTCGTGATTGTGATCAATGTTAACACTTGAATTTCGCCAATAGGTAAATATATATTTATATTTATATTTATATAATCACCTGGTGGCTTAATTTCCAATTGTGAGTAGGGCTAAGCACCAGGTACCGCCCAACCCGAGAATGCCCGGTGCGAACTGAACCGACCGGGTTGGTCCGATTCTTCGGAGTCTTGGGCCAGTCCACGGTTCCAAAAAATGGAACCGGTTCCCGGTTCTAGAGAGGGTCAGACCGGATCGGACCACCTAGACCGAACCACTAGGACCTTCCCGATTCAAACTTCAAAGTGTCTCTTAGCCCAAGGGACTTGGGAGCCCAACTCTAGAGTCTAGAGTCCCAGCCCAAGCTTCAAACTTCTAGAGCCCTTTTATTGCTGACCCCCTCCTTTGGCAAGGATGCAAAGCATCCTCTTTGGCCTCTAGTTTTTTTTTTTTTTGATAACCGAGATGTCCGGGCCAGCTTGCGGGCACCTCGACTATTTCTCGGGGGAGACTAGCACAGCAACCTACCACCATGGCCCCCCACTTAAATCACAGGCGCTTCCCCGGGGAATCGAACTCAAGACCTCAACGAAGTCCGAGTTCGCCCTAACCAGCTAGGCTACCCCTAGTTTCATGCCCAAATGAGTCAAACCCTAGCTCGGAGAAGAGACTCGCTCGTTCTCGACGTCTCGTTCAGCAGCAACTTCAAAACGTCGGTCCCTAAAGCAGTGTCGCCTCGGCACCGGCGGGGTGTGGTATTCGATCCACCACTATTTCAAATCTCACCCTTCGAGTTTCCTACTACTACAACCTTGGCTTCACCGAGCTCTCGCTACAAAAGCGAATGAATGTAAGAAAGAAGCTGTACGAGGGATTTGTTAATGGAGATAGGAGGAGAGATCGATATGGAGGGAGGGGTAGTCGCGAGAGAGGAGGAGGCATCGTTAGACATGCGGCGGCGGGGGCGGCCTTAGCCCATGGAGGGGCTTGGGGGAGGCGGGCCCACCGCTGTCCCTGACGATGACGTTCGAGATCGTGGAGGACCCAGTGACGAATCGTGTCGTGGAGCGGGGCGAGGAAGAGCTTCATTGTCTGTAACGCCCACCTATTCTCCCCCACCCTGCTTCCCAAGTATTTCAAACATGGCAACTTCTCCAGCTTCATCCGACAGCTCAACACCTACGTACGTGATAATCCCCACCCTCTCAATCCATTTCTCTTGTGTTGGTTGATCACTCATGGGTTCTTTCTTGGTCTGATTCTAGATGGACTATGGTTGGTTTTGAGGTGGAATGGTATGGGCTCTTCAATTCGCATTGTGCGGGGACCTCGGACATTAGGTTACTGAAATGGTAGAATTGAGTGGCTATAAATGAAAACCTAGTTGTGTATTTGAATATCGAAAGATCATGTCTTGATTTGTGATACAGGGTATCTTCGATGAGGTATTGCAAGTGTTTTTGAGGTGATGATACGACGAATGTTTGAACATGATTGATTTTCGCAGGAACCTATGAATTTGTGAAGAAAAATCTATAAATCCTTTTCTGGTCCCATCGGACCGCCCAGGAACCGGACTGAACCGACTCGTCCGGTCCGGTCTTAAGATTAGTCGGTCCGGTCCACAGACCTAAAATCCGGGAACCAATCCCATCGGTCTGGTTCCTGGTTCTAGGGCGGAACCGGACTGCCCTGGACTAGGCACACCCCAAATTGTGAGAGCTTGATCCTTGCACTTCATTAGTGAGTACATATCGTTTCATAATTGGGCAAAAAAATCACTTTTTTGGTGGACCTTTTAGTTAACCCAAGAAGTCAGCCCTTAGTTGAAAATGTCTGCACTATGTCATCATGCATTCATTTTTAGCATTGCACTTTGTAACTAAGGATATTGGACCCAGTGGCAAAAATTTCAAATCGCCGTGAGCGCCTGAACTCCCGGATTAATTGAATTCACATTAAACTCAACCATTTTCTCCCGTTTCTGTACCCACCAATTCACACCCTCCTATGCATCCGTATATCTCCCATTTACATACCTCATTTAGTTCCCAAGACCGGTCCACTTCTAGTTTCAACAAAACTAGGATTAAATGATAAATAAACCATGATTGTGATGGGCCGTTCAAGAAGCCAGCGGAGAGGAAACAACCAGCAAAAATCCAAGAGACATAGAGACCGACGGCTAACACTAAAAGTGAAGGATTTCAGCTGAGTTGACTAAGCAAATTTGAGGGTTAGGCTTCGGTTTGGGGATCAAAGGAGGGGGGGCGGGGGGAGGATTAGCTGCACAAAAAGAAAGTAACAGCAACCATTGAAAGGAAAAAAAAAAAGGGGTACAATTTGGGAGATGATGGGCACACGTGTGAAAGGAGAAGTTGCTTAAGGGTACAGGTGTTCAGGCAATGGAGTGGATAGAGATGGAGTGCGTTCGACAATGATAAGGGAAGACCTGAGAGAAAAGGATGGACTTATTTTGGAAAGAGAAGGTAGAGGAAGAAGAGGGATCTTCTATGGGCTTTCTCTCTCTCTCGACTACTCACTGGTTCCCGGTGCGTTCTTCACTGGTCAGCCTCACCCGACCAGCCACCTCCATCGTCGCCGTCCTACTACTTCCTGCCGGCGCCTGCGCTCGCACGACTCCTCTCTCCTGGTTCCCAACATGCCCGGTCAGTTTCTTTTTGGTTCGAGTCCCTTTTCCCCAAGGATCTCGACTCGGAGACGTCGCGAGTCGGTCGGCCATAGCTCAATTCATCTCGAGCTTGCCCTCTAGCCGCCGTTTTCAAGCCAGGTAGAGACCTCCTCGGTTAAACACTCTTCCCCGTGAAATTCTTCTGCTCCCCCAGTTCTGGTCCAACCGGAGGCCGAGATTCGTCTTAATTTCTTTGTTAGTCCATGCACGTGTTGAGTTTTTGCCGACCTACTTTTGTTGGTTGCAAGGACGTCTTGGTGATCTTTTTTTTTTCCAGTCTAGACGTATGTTCGAGTCTCGAAATACTCAACGTTCTCTCTTCAATCCACTGCATGCCACGGAATGCATGTGCTGTTCAGAGGGTTGAACGTTGCGGATTTGGATCGCCTGATTAGATTTTTTCTAGTCAGGGGGAGATCAATGGTGGAGGAGGGCTTTACCCCTGTACTAGGGGGGCAGAAGTTTAATGGACGGTGGAGATGGGCAGGTCGTCAGACGATGAAGGTTGTTGGGCAGTAAGATTGGGCTATATGGATCAGTTCTTGGAATAGGAAGTGAACGCAAAAGATGGTGAGAGAAAGCTAAAAAGAATAGAAAATAGAAAAAAATGAATTAGGAAGAAGACGGACGAAAGGGAGGGTGGGAACATACACTTCAGTTCACGTCGCATTAGGAATTTTGGGCTCGGTCTAGTCAAATGAATTTGGGCTTCCGTTAGTAACTTCTTTTTGGGTCTAAATTGGTTTAATGGATTTGGGCTTACTTTCTAGATTACAATTGTGTAAAAAAAACTTTAAATTTATCACACTTTTGTAAATTCAATGTGAAACATTTCAGTTTTATCAATTAAATCATAAATATTTTCATATTTTACTAATTGATTATATCAGGCCAATTTTGGTTAGAAATAACTGACGTGGACGCCAAGCATCATATATTGCACAACCAATGCTAACGTGAACAATTTGTAATAATACTTTAATATTTCTTTAATTTCTTTAACTTTTTTTCTTTTTTATCTCTTTTTTTTCTTTACTTTCTTACTTTTTCTCTTTTTCCTCCATTGGTTACTACGGGGCATGGTCGATGGTCAACAAAGGTCGCTGGCCTCAAGCGAGGGACACCTAAGCTTGGGCTAGTGATGGCATCCCTTTGCCGAGTCAAGCAAGTGCTACCCTCACGAGCCCTTAGCAAGGGTCTCTCGCCTAAAACTACTGACCTCTACCGGCCATCAAGGTCCCAAGGAAGAAAAAAGTACAAAGCACAAAGAAATGAAGGAAAAGAGAGGCAAGAAAGAAAAGCTAAATCTTTTTTAATTAAACAATTCGAAAAATAATAGAATTTTTTGAAGACTTGTCTATATTAACGTTGGTTGTATCATGTGGGACGCTTGGGGTTCAAGTAAACTAATTTGGCTAAAATTGGCATGGCAACTCAATTGGCAATGTTGACACCTAATTTTTACCGATCTGACTAATTCTGTTTAACTTAGTTTAGAGAGAATTTTCGTTTAATTAGAGTTAGAATTGCATTTTTATTATTACTTTTGCTTTTATTATTATCATAAAAGAAGAAGAAGAAGAAGAACAGCCCACTTTTCCCACTCGCTCCCTTCTTCTTTTTCCTTGTTTTACGCTGACTCCACCACCAGCTTTTTTTATTACCTGTTGACCCATCCCATCTCTCTCTGCACAAGAGAGAAAGCGGCCACACGCAAGATCAGAGCAGGGGTCCCCTTGTTAAGCAATATCAAATGCCGAAACTCAAAGCTCAAGTGTTCACCTCTGTTTCTGATATTACTTTGCCGAAGGATACAAATAGAGACGAAGAACACAAGTCATACAAGTCAGAGGATACATTGTTGACTTCTCCAGCTTCACATGTGCGTGATGATCAAAGTCGTTTAGTGAAGAAAACTATCTTGAAGTCGGTGCAGAAGCCACCAAAACTCCAGCTGTCACCAAGCCTCCAACTAGAGAATAGCTATTTTGTTTTAAGCTTGTTAAAAATAGAATAAACAAAAATATCTCTCTAGTTAGTTCGACTTTACTTTTTCATAGAGAATGTATGCTATAATTAGTAGAACTGAGCACGAGTCTGGTAACTCTTGAGTTCCACTGTTCAATACTTTGAATACACAATTGAGGTATTTTTTCAGAAGTACTGAGTTTGTCAACTTCCTCTTCTTCGTTCTCTGTTCGTCTTCATCTTCATTGAGTTGAGTTCATCACACTCAACTTATCATGGTATCAGAGCCACAGAGAGAGAGAAAGAAAGATAGGAAGAAGATAGAGTGATCTTCCATCAAGAGTCGCAATCATCGATTCGAACCTTGATCGACAGATTGCTAATCAAGGGGAATCTCACGATTGCAGTCGGGATTCAGCACAGAGTCTGCGTGGTCTAATATGAGGGCTTGTGTTACGCAGATTTGTGAGTTCTCAATTGTAATTTTTTGATTTGCAAGTTCGAATATGGCTGCTAGGTCGCAGAAGTATCTTTTCCCTATTCATGTCAATATCTCCAATTTTGTTACAATAAAACTTGCAGAATACAATTTTCTTTTATGGCAAGCACAATTTCTTAGGTTTATGAGAAGTCAAGAGTTTTTTGGCTTTATTAATGGAGAAACTTCATCACCATCACCAACAATACGAGTTGATGTGGAAGGTTGCGAAACAAAAGTCGTAAATCCTAATTACACAGATTGGTCAAGAAACGATCAACTTATCTCATCTTGGATCAGCGGAGCAGTATCTGAGAACATCTTAAGTTTGATCATCGAGCTGGAAACTTCATATGAGGTATGGCAAACCTTACTCAATCGCTTCACTCAAAAGTTAGCCGCGAGAGAGTTTGAGTTGAGAGGAAAACTACAAACTTGTCAGAAGCGAGATAGGACCTTGGCAGTATATCTGAGAGAGTACAAATTGATTTGCGATCAACTCAATGCAATTGGGAGGCCTATGGATGAAATAACTAGAATATTTGGTGTTTTGGAAGGATTGGGGCCTAAATATGAAAATTTCCGAACAACAATGTATTGTCTAAAACCTCAACCAGAATATGATGAAGTAATATCACAATTGGAGAGGCATGAAACAAGATTACAAAGCTATTCATCAAATCAATATAGTCATAATCTCACATATTTTGGACAAAGGAAATCAAAAAGTCCACAAAAAGAAGAGTTTGGCAGAGGATATGCTCATCAGAGTCTTGATTTTGGAAGTCAAAGAAGTAGTACTCGTGGAGGCCGTGGCTATGGTCGAGGACAAGTAACCAGCAATAGAGGACGTGATTATGAGTATAGTGGAAGGAATCAGAATTATAGACCAAATAGTTTTAACCATGATCAAATGGTCTATAGGTCTAAATAGAATAATAGCATGACTGGTTTTGGTCAGGGGTTTAGACCATATGCAAGTTACACACAAAGGTATCAAGACATGAAAGTTTATCTTCCTTCAAGTGTAGAATTTAATAAACAAATGCAGGAGGAGAAATCAATAGGAAATGCTATTTGTCTGGAGTGTCAGATTTGCAAACGTTTAGGACATGATGCACTCCATTGTTGGTATCGGTTTGATAACTCATATCAGGCTGAGGATATACCAACTGCTTTGGCTGCAATGCATATTGAGGATGCAAGAGGAAATGAGTAGTATCAAGATACTGGAGCTACAGCTCACATTAGTGCAAATTCTAGTATTCTTCATAATCCCTCTAAGTATAATGGAGCTGATACAGTTATGATAGGAGATGGCTCATGTTTGTCTATTGCATATGTTGGTGATATTGTCTTACATACTGGGAATAACTCATTACCCCTAAATGATATGTTTATTGTTCCTGAAATAAAAAAGAATCTTATCTCTATTTCAAAGCTAATAGATGATTATCCTTGTTCATTTATCTTTGATAAAACTGGTGTCTTTCTTAAGGACAACAACACCAACACAACAATAAGGCTTGGAAGGAAGATTAAAGGGCTTTATCAAGTGGACCCTCAAACTACATCGGCATTCTTTACTCAACAACACAAAGCTATAGCTGTAGATTTGTGGCATCAGCGACTAGCTCACACGAATTTTAGAACATTGAAGTATCTACAAAGTCAGAAAATGATTCATTGTAATGCACATAACCAGACCATCTGTAGAAGTTGTCAAGTAGCAAAGAGTCTGGCATTACATTTTCCTTTATCAGAGTCAACATCTTTTGCTCGTTTGGAAAAGATACATTGTGACATTTGGGGTCCTTCACCAATTCCTTCTTTTCAGCATTTCAAGTATTATGTCATCTTTGTTGACAATTACTCTCGCTATAGCTAGATCTACCCAATGAAGTTGAAGTCAGACTTTTATGACATTTTTGTTATGTTTCAGATACAAGTAGAGAATCAATTTGATCAGAAGATCAAAATATTTCAGTGTGATGGAGGAGGAGAGTTTACTAGTAACAAATTCAAGTGTCATTTGCAGAATTGTGGTATAAAGCAGCACATTTCCTTGTCCACATACGCTAGAACAGAATGGCATCTCAAAGAGAAAACATAGGCATATAGTTGAATTGGGTTTAGCTATGTTGTATCATACACTAGTTCCATTACAATACTGGGTTGATGCCATCCTCACAGCCAACTATATTGTTAATCTTCTTCCCGCACCCAAGCTACAAATGGACTCACCTCATTGCCGAATGTATCAACAAAAACTCAATTATGATCATCTTAGAGTCTTTGGGTGTGCATGTTATCCATGTCTTCGCCCTTATGCACAACACAAGTTTGGTCCAAGATCTCTTACCTATGTCTTTTTGGGATACAGTGATCGTCATAAAGGTTATCGTTGTCTTGTCCCTACTAATGGTAGAATATATGTTAGTCGATATGTAGTCTTTGATGAGGCTTTCTATCTTTTCACAAAGACACTTTCCACAGACTACAGAAACTATACTACTCTATATAAACAATGGGTAGAAGAAGTTCAGCTTCTAGACTCTGCAAGCAAAGCTCATGACAACCATTGTTACAACAAATCTAACACATGTGTACTCTCTGATCCTGTGTTACATGATGATCATAATAATGCCTCACATTCTGTTGTTATCCCACAATGCTCATCCTTACCACAAGTGCAGCCTGACTTAGTTGAAGAAGTCGGTCCAATTTCTCCTCCTATCGTACAGGTCTCAACTGTCAAGAACACAACAATTGTCTTCTGAAGGACGCACTGTTCCTGTTGCTGCAGTCCCAACTGATAGTCTTACTATTCAGTCACAACCACATTTTTCCTCTACTTTTGACGGTATTCACTCTGGTCATTCTATGAAAACCATATTGAAATCTGGAATCATCAAGCCTAATCCAAAGTATGTATATTTAATTGACTATAAAATTTCTCTTGAACCACATTCAGTGAAGTCAGCATTGGCTAATGAAGGATGGTATAATGCTATGAAAGATGAAATGGATGCTTTACATGATAATCATACTTGGACTTTGGTTCCACGAACTAGTCAAATGAATGTGATAGGTTGTAAATGGGTGTTTAAAACTAAAGTAGCACCTAATGACAGCCTTGACAGATTGAAGGCTCAACTAGTAGCAAAAGGATTTCATCAAGAAGAGGGTATTGATTTTACAGAAACATTCAGTCCTGTTGTTAAACATGCCACCATTCGAATAGTTCTATCTGTGGCAATGATGAAGAACTGGCCAATTCATCAACTTGATGTTAAAAATGCTTTTCTCCATGGGAATTTAAGTGAAACAGTGTATATGGAGTAGCCTCCTAGGTTTGTACAACCTGATAAATCTCAGCATGTTTGCCGTCTTTAGAAATCACTTTATGTCTTCGTCAGGCTCCATAGGCTTAGTTTGACAAGTTCAGCCAATTTCTTCTGGAACATGGGTTCTTCTGTAGCACCGCTGATGTTTCCCTCTTTGTGCTCCATAGTGGAAATGAGACACTGTTATTGTTGCTCTATGTTGATGACATTGTGTTGACTAGCACCTCACCTCAATTACTAGCTCATCTTATCAAGTTAATGAGTCTTCACTTCCACATGAAGGACCTTGGCTCTCTTCACTACTTCTTAGGTGTTGAGGTTAGGCGTACTTCTCAACATTTATTTTTGTGCCAAACAAAATATGCTATTGATTTACTAACGAAAGCACATATGTTAGAGTGCAAGCCTGTCTCCACTCCCCTACAACTTCGATCAGTTGTCATGCCCTATGATGATGACACTCTCCTTGTTAATCCACTTGAATATCGAAGTCTTGTGGGTGGCCTTCAATATCTCACCTTAACTCGCCCTGATCTTGCCTTTGCAACGAATCTTCTATGTCAAAAAATGCAGCATCTGATGGTTAGAGACTACCATAAGCTAAAAAGAGTTCTTCGTTATGTGAAAGGTACAACTCATGTTGGTCTCTTCCTTCACTCTCTTAGTTTTATGCATCTATATGCTTACTTGGATGCTGATTGGGCTGGTTATGCTAATACAAGACGTTCTACTACTGGTTTTTGTGTTTATCTTGGCTCCAATCTCCTCTCATGGTCTGCCAAGAAACAACCTACTGTTTCACATTCATCTATCGAAGCAGAGTATCGTGCTCTTGCATCAACTGATCTCACATGGGTTGGCTTTGTCTTGCGTGACATTGGCATTTCACTTATGTCTCCCACAGTCTTATTCTGTGATAATAAATCAACTATCTCTCTTACCACAAATCCTATTTTACATGCTCGCACCAAACACATCGAGGTTGACTTTCAATTTATTCGGGAAAAGGTGTCCTCTGGCTTCTTGAATGTGTGCTATGTTCCTAGTAGACTTCAACTAGCTGATATTTTTACTAAACCTTTAACACATGATGCTCATTGTTCTATTCAAGCCAAATTGGGCTTAGGGTATTTACCCCATCCCAATTTGAGGGGGGATGTTAAGCAATATCAAATGCCGAAACTCAAAGCTCAAGTGTTCACCTCTGTTTCTGATATTACTTTGCCAAAGGATACAAATAGAAATGAAGAACACAAGTCATACAAGTCAGAGGATACATTATTGAATTCTCCAGCTACACATGTGCGTGATGATCAAAGTCGTTTAGTGAAGAAAACTATCTTGAAGTCGGTGCAGAGGCCACCAAAACTCCAGCTGTCACCAAGCCTCCAACTAGAGAATAGCTATTCTGTTTTAAGCTTGTTAAAAACAGAATAAACAAAAATATATCTCTAGTTAGTTCGACTTTACTTTTTCATAGAGAATGTATGCTATAAATAGTAGAACTGAGCAAGAGTCCGGTAACTCTTGAGTTCCACGGTTCAATACTTTGAATATGCAATTGAGGTATTTTTTCAGAAGTACTGAGTTCGTCAACTTCCTCTTCTTCGTTCTCTGTTCGTCTTCATCTTCATTGAGTTGAGTTCATCGCACTCAACTTCTCACCCCTCTCTCTCTTTCTCCCGGGCTTTCTCTCTCTCTCGCTGGCTCCGCCTCGGCTCCCGTCGCATCCCCCACCCACTCTCCCTCAGCTCGCCGACAGCCTCTTCATCCTCCAGACCGCCTCCTCCTAGCTCGTCTTTCAGCTCCGCCGCCCGCAGCTCCGCCCTTTTCCTCGTCATTTCTCTCTCAGACCCACCCCCCTCAGCTCACCGTCCTCTCTCTGAGCTCACGGCCATCCTTCGGCTCGTTTCCACCTCCCATGAGCTCTCTCCCTCTGACGCCCTAAGCTCGGCATGTCGGTACTCCCTCAGCTGACTGCCCTCGCCCTCAGCTCAGCTGCTTTTCCCCGGAGATCTCCTTCAGCTCACGATTCCCCTGGACTCTCCTTCCAGCTCGCCCTCAGCTCCTGTCATCCCAGCTCGCCTCTCTCACCCTCAGCTGGCCCTCGCTCTCTCAGACGATCCCTCAGCTCACGCGCAGCTCCCTCTCGTCGCCATCGTCCGCTCCTCCCTCGACACCAAGTCCACCGTCCTCGTCGCCGAGAAGCTGGGCGAGGTGAGGCTTGCTCTCCTCAAGGGCTTCACCAACGTGGACTGCTCCTACAACCTCTCCCGCGAGGAGCTCTGCACCAAGATCTCCCTCTGCAACGCTCTGATCGTCCGGAGCGGGACCAAGGTGAACCGGGACGTGTTCGAGTTCTCCGGCGGGAGGCTGAAGGTGGTGGGACGGGCCGGCGACGGGATCAATAATGTGGATCTGTCGGCGGCGACGGTGCACGGGTGCTTGGTCGTGAACTTGCCGACCGCCAACACTGTCGCGGCCACTGAGCACGGGATCGCACTCTTGGCCGCCATGGCGAGGAACGTCGCGCAGGCTGATGCATCCGTTAAGGCTGGTGAGCTTTTTCTTCCATGTTGGTTTGCTGGTTTTGCGTTTCCTTAGTGTCGGTTTCATCCGGTAGTCCTGTGACGCATTTCGTGGAGCACGTGGTGGTTTAACTTTGGCTGGATCCGTGTTACGGTGATGGGGTGTAGGCGAGAAGTTTGGATGGAATTTGGAAACGGATTCAACTAGCAATTAAGTAGAAATGGTCGAGAACCATAGAAAAGTTGCGGCCCTTTTTCCTATTTAGGGTGCATTTGGTACAGCATTCACAAAGCCCCTTCAGCCTTCAAAGTCCCTTTGACCAAATGTTGGGGTGTTTGGCTCGGCTTTCGAAAGCCCATTTACCCAAATATCAGCATTTGAAATGCTGAAAGCCCAATGCTAGTTGAAGGAGCTTTGGGCTTTCGACATTTTTCGGAATGCTGAAGCAAGGTTAAGTGAAGTTTTTTTTGTTCCCCATTTTGTCCTCAAAATTTTATCAAAAGTCCATAAATGCCCTGCACTATTCATCTTCTCCTGCTCTTCTTCTGAGAGGCGACCTCGCGGCTGAGGTCGACCTCACCGCTGAGGTCGCTCACCCTCGCGGCTAAGGTCTTGCGACCTCGCAGCTGAGGTCGCTCGACCTCGCTGCTAAGGTCACTCGCCCTCGCAGCTGAGGTCTTGCGACCTCGCCGCGACCTGCACGACCTCGTGGCTGAGGTCGCGACCTCGTGGCTGAGGTCGCGCGACCTCGCTGCTGAGGTCGACCTCGCGGCTGAGGTCGCTCGACCTCGCCGCGACCTGCGCGACATCGCTGCTGAGGTCGCTCGCCCTCGCGGCTGAGGTTGCGCGACCTCGCCGCGTGGTCACGCAGTCCGGCGACCCAGTTCATCGACCGGACCTCGCACAGTCCGGCGACCTAGGTGGCCGGCCGGACATGGCTTAACAAGTCCAGTTCATCGGCGACCTCGCACAGTCCGGCGACCCCTGTCTTTTTTTTAATAAAAAAATTGATTGAAAGTCCTTTCCAAATTTAAATTTTGCCAAACACTAATTCAACTCAAAACTCATTCCAAATTCAAGTTTTACCAAATACATTTTACATTCTCCCCAAAGGACTTCAGCTTTCAGCATTTCCATTTGGCTAAAAGCCCCTTGCAAATGCCGAACCAAACCCACCCTTATACCTAGAAAGAGAATCTTTGGTGTAGATTCAGGTTGCATTTAGGATGCCATCTGGGTAAAGGCAAGCTATGAGGGTTGTTTGGGCTTGAAAGTTCGAAGAATATGATCTTTAAGAGAATTAGTTACTGAGTAATGAGTGAAGTGGAAAAGCTCCAGATCTTGATTTATTAATTTAAGGAATCCAGCATTGTAGAAAGTCGTGGGTTCAATATAGCTAAGATTGTTTGACTTGTGTGCGGGGTTTATGAAGTTTTCAAGAAAAAAAGGAGTTGTGTCGTGAACATTCATTTGAGTTTTGGGTTTTCAATTGTTTGTTTGTTTAATTTGCTTGAATAGAGAGATACTGAAAAGCCCAAGGTACCACTGAAGATTCTGTGCACCAGCTGTCTTATCTTGTCACCCATCACCTTAATTGCTTTCCATGGCTAAAATTATTATTGAATTGACCTGGATTGAATAAAAGCAATCCTGAAATCTGATGGGTCAAATCCATGTTTACCTTGAGCAGAGAGGTGGATTTTTCGCTTGGTGGAGTAACGTGTAGTATTCATTGTGTTGGCCAAATTTATTGGCATATGCCTTTTCTCTACAATTTTCAGCTATCCAGGTCTTTTGCCTCCTTAGTACATCATTGCTTAAGTTTATAAGGGACAAAGCGAGTTGCCACCGTTGTAGGTTAGGATCCCGACCCAAGCCTGTTTATGAATATTATAATATTATATATATTAAAAATATAAATATTAAAGAATTCAAAAATCAAGAAATTGAAGTTTGGCTTAGAATAGTTAGTTTTGTTTGAAAAGTCAAATTATAACATTAAGAGGTGTCTAGTTTAATTAATTAACATCGATTTTCAAAGAAAATTAAGGAAGTTGTCCTCAATCGTCAACTTAAGTGATTCATTGGTACTTGCTGGAATAAATTACTTATCTTGTCAACTTTGCCTGTGAATGTTTCAAGGCTTGGTTAGACTCTATACTTGATTTAATGGGTAGCTTATGAGAATGATTTGAAAACTTCATTTTAATGTGAGACCATCTATTTAATTTGATATGCGCATTGCTAATGATTTGTTTGACTGAATGCATTAAATGATCATTTAAATGCTAAAATCGAACTCCATCGGATTGTGGCTCGCGACGATGACTGAGGAGGTGGCCCAAACGGAGTTGATGTTATTAGGCCGATGTTCTTTCCGGTCTTAATCTTATACAGGTTTATAAAGAAGTCATCTATTATTAATTACCCGACGAGTTATGAGTTTTGTTTTTTGGCCATTAAATAGTCGCATCAAATCATTTGAGTGTTTATTTATCGAACCGCATTGCAATACTTTGAGTGTTCACTTTTGTCACTTTGTCTTTAGATAGGTTGTGGGTTAATTTCCTTCCTAGATCATTTTGTTATTAGTTTAGATTGGCATAAAATTGGTTTCACAAAAATAAACTGCATGGACACTTAGACTTTGAATGAATTCATAGAGTCTTAAATGATGAGTAAGATACTATTTTAGATTAAATAACCAACTAGTTAGGTACCGAAAGGGCGCTAATAGAAATGTTAGAGTAAACAAGTCCCCGAACTTAGAATCTCTGGTTAGTAGGGATCGAGACGACACTCCTACGTCTCGATCGATTTCTAGCCGACCTCAATAGGCTAGTGGTGACTCCTAGAAATATTTTAGGTTGTTAAATAACCTTAAAAAATGAAAACGCCTAAATGTCACGCGAGGTATGGACTTGGGAGAGTCTGAGCTTGAGATTGAGGAATCAAGAGCAGATACTTCTAAACCTACCTTAGTGCCGACCTTAGCATCTGGGGAAGGTTTGGGTAAGTCGCGACAGGCAAAAGATGATAAGATTTATGACTTAAATAATATAATCGAAAGGTTTATAATTGAATTAACAAAAACGCAATGAATTTGGGACTTTTTGGACAATTGACAAAGTAGTGCAAACATAATCGAGGATACTATCAAAGAGGAAATGAGAGAGGATTAATGGCTAAGAAGGGTTCCTACTACAGTGAGGAAACTAGTGAAGACAAAACAGAGTAGCCCGTAGAGGAAATAGAGCAATGCAACTAAGAAGGGTTCTTGTTGAGGTAAGAAACTAGGGTTTATTATTGCTTGATGAGCTGGTATCAAAATCAGTCCAGTTGGTTCAGTTCTTGGGTGGGTCTTCACTTGCAAAGAAAAATCGTATAGGTTCCAATGTGAATTAGTTCTTGCACCTATTTTTCGAGCGCTCTAATCGAATCCTCAAGTAGAATTGTTTCAGTTACATACCCCTAGGCTGAGGTGGATAAAAACCAATTCAGCATCAAACAATGCGAAAGTTATCTAATGTGGATATCAAACAAAATCCGATCCTTAGGTAGATCTGGTTTGGTTAAATGCCCTTAGGTCAAGGTGGATAAACATAAGTCCAGCATCGAACAATGTGATGGTTATCTAATGTGGACACTTTGCATGCAGTAGATCTTCATTTTAACAAGCGGCTACTTGTTCTAATGCAAATATTTGAGATCACCAGATATCAATTTCTCAATCAGAAAGGAATCTGCTATGGAAAAATAGTCACCATGTGTGCACACCGTCATTTTCCTAAGCATTTAAAAAGCATCTATAAATATAGTGACGCCTTAGGAATGTTCAAATCTTCGTTTGCCCAATCGAGATTGCCCTGTTTGGTTGGTTGTCCTTTGCCCGCAATATCCAAGTATCAAATAGAGAAATGTCAAATGGAGCCCTATTCAGGCGTTTTTAACTCGTCGACAGCCATAAGAAAAAAGTCTCATTAAACGGTGTTGTTAACTATTCATAAAAAAATACAAATTGAGTGTGATTTCAGCATATGAATGTGCTCATTTGATGTAGAGGATATTCTAATTTAGGCTCCGTTTGTTTCACGGAAAATAGGAAATCATTTTTCCTGGAAAATGAATATTTTTCGGTATTCATTTGTCAAAGGCCGTTTGCTCGCTGGCCTCGAGCGAGGTTGAGGCACGCTTTTAGAGGCCACGATATTTAAAAGTAAAGGAAGAACATAGAAAATATTTTCCCCTTTCAAAAAAATAAAAAAACATTTTCCTCACTTTTGAATGTGTTTCTTCCATTTGTGAAAAATATTTTCCTTCATTATTTTATTTTATGTGAAATGAACGCCGGAAAATTCAGAAAATATTTTTCTAAAAGTTATTTTTCATGAAATGAATAGAGCCTTAGTTATATTTAGTTTGCTCGATAGAGTTTGAAACAGGTTTCACAAAGTATAGAGGAATTGCCTCCTTCTATATCCTCTAAACGGTATAGATTTTTTTTTTTGAGCACTAGGATTCTGTTTCTTAGCCATTACTATATGATTCAAATTGATGCGAGCCCAATGCTAATGCTTAAATTTTGTGGAATCTCGTATCGGGTTCATCTTAGCTAACAGTGCATTTAAGTTAGACTCACATCCAGTGACTCGCATGTATTGCGATATATTTGAATTTTTCTTTCTTGAACGGTATTATTGTTCATTAAAAAGATGAAAGAGGAGAAAGCTCGGAAAGAAAGAGCTCATCTAAGGTAATACAGGAAATAATGTTGATTATATAAGTCGATGGATCTTTAGTCATGTGTGCAGCAATGGCTTAAGTGGAACTCTCATTTTCTTTTCCATGAACTTTTGCATGTTTTCCAACTCCGATGGATTAGAGATGTTCGGACCATACTAAAGTATGTAGTCTAAAATAATATGTCATCATTGACAAGCCACCATGGAAAACTGACATGGCAAAGCGTTACGGCATCCGGAGGCGAAAGCTTGTCCGATGGGTGGCTTGTCCAGAGAGGCAAAATCATGTTCGAAACATACCTCTGGCATTAGATTAGCTATAGCTCGAATTGATAGGAATTGGGGATTGATAGACTTAATTAGAAATTTTACGCAAGTTAAATTTGATCGGGAAAACACGTGGAGGACATGCATCAGCTAGTCGACACACTTATTTGTCTCCATGATGCATAAGACAGAAAGTTTGCACTCTACATGAACAAACAAACAGAAAATAGGAGTGACTGCTTCATTGAGGAATGATCGTGAGCATCAGTAGCATACGTACGAGGCCTGTGTAGCTTAGGCCTCTTTCTTAGGAGAAAAGCCCGAGTTTACATTGACACGGACAACATGGTGCTTCCCTCTCTCTATTTCGAGCATCTGTTGGTGCACCAGTGACTATGATATTGGCCTCGTATACTGTGTTCCCACGGCTTGTTGAAATCCTTTCCAAAATGTTGAGTGAAAGCGTAGATAGACAAAGGATGTCCAGAATATTGCAGAATGAAGGGTATAAATATGACATAAATTTAAGAAGTGTACAACTTTGCACCCCTAAATGATCAGTGGACGAAGTTTAGTGTCCCGAAGGACTGCAGTATGGAGATCCCTCTAATATGATAACTAGGATGAATTAGATTTATATCACTTGAAGTCATGCAAGTATAATTTCAATCGTGTACATTGAATTAAAAATCTCGGTGTTTAGAGGTTTGACCTATAGACCGCGCTCGAAAACCTTCTAAAATTGGATTTGGATTTTAGTTAAATTTACATGTGAGTATAATTTAGAAATTGTCATTCACCCATCGATGCTCCCGAAAGAGTGATCTTGTTTGACATCTGGGCCACATGGAGTAACATGAACATTAAAGCGTCTGATGATGGGACAGCGAAAGGCACTCGAAACTCCCACCGATGTTGTAGCTTCTACAGCGGGACAGCTCGCCCTCGCATCCCTCGACATGAAGCAGGCTAGCTCCTCCTCCGTCGAAACCAACAGGTCAAACACCCTCTTTGGGTGGTTCAAGCTATAATACTGATGGATCAGGGATGGCGATCTGGATGGGCAGGCGCGGAGGGAGTGATCGGAGACTCTCGTGGCAGATGGATCTCTGGGTTCAGCAAATGATAGGGACGACAACGGTGTTCTGGTATTACAAGCACTTCCAAACGGTCAGCTATGATCTAAAGGGATTGAATATATCTAAAGCTCATCATGGAGTCGGATGCTAGCATTGGAGTTCAACTGTTGACGGTTGCATCCCAGTCAACGCCCTAGTCGAGCCTATCGTACTCGATTGAACGGAATGGCTGGGCAACAATTGATCGAGTTTTCTTCGAACATGCTTGCCCGGAAGCAAATCAGGTGGCGCAGTGGCCAAGACTCTTGCACCTCAGTGGAAATTTCCTCCGGCTCTTTCATCCTGTTCTCTTCGAACATGTTTTGTCTTTATTTATACAAATACCTTCCTTCTATAGAAAAAACAAGGGATGGAGGAAAAATTTGTCCGCGAGAAACAATGTTACGTTTGGTACTAGTTGTTAATGACTGGACCTAAAGAAAATTCGACAAACGGGTGATTAGGAAATAAACAAAGATCTCGGTTTGTGGTTCTAGCTCGGCCACAGAGTCTTCAGCTATTTATAAAGCAAGTTCGTTGATGAAGTTGTAAGTGCGTGAATAATGCGTGCCAGCTCCTTAGAGCAAAGGTTATAATTTTAGCCCATGTTTGATGGGCAGAATTATTATATGGATTGGTTACATTCAATAAATAAGCGGACGAAGGATCAAAAGGAAAGGGTATTATATGCACCCATACATGTGTTAGAATGATAAAACCAAAAATAATATGGGTGTTATGCGCACCACTGGCAAAAAAAATTATCATCATTTGACTCAACTATGTCAGATTCCTCTTAATCGTCTATAATTTATTAAATTCATATCAACAGCTATAATGGATCGGCTTATGGGAACTCATATCCTGGAAATGTATACAAATAGATAGAGATGAATTGCTTTCAGGAGACAAGTCGAAAAGGATTGAGCCCGCTTTCGCTTGAAGATCTCTGTGACCAGGCCAACAAATAGGGGCCAGAATCTCTGTTATTCGCAAGGATGCAATCCTTGGCTGGGTTAAAATCCGACTCCCTCCGTATCTTCAAGCAATGAGACGATGCCAAACCATTGCAGATTTAAATGTTTTGAGAAGTAGCCATTCGGCGTGACGAGAGAAATAGCACCTGAATCAATCCCACTTCACTCGCACCCTAATCTAACCATCATTCGCATGCCTCAGAAGCATTTCCACCACTTGGCTCATGGTGGGTCTGGCATTTTTATTTTCTTCCACACACTTGAGCGCGACCGCGATCAAGATCTCCATTTTCTTCAAGTTGTAGTCGCCTTCGAGCGTCGGATCCACCAACTCTTCCACACGGGACCCCATCCTCCCCAATTCCTTCATCTTATTCCTCGCCCATGGGACGAGCTGGATTTGCATGGCATCCCCTCCGCTCTCTAAGGAGTGGACATCTGTCGTCGGGTTAATTCCCATCACCATCTCTAGCATGACAATACCAAAGCTATAGACGTCAACCTTGGATGTGATGGCCAGATTTGAGACCCATTCGGGAGCCATGTACCCTCGGGTTCCTCTGATTCTCGAGAAATCAGAATTCTTCACCTTCCCTCGGTCCATTATCTTGGAAAGCCCAAAATCCGCAACTTTGGGTTGGTAATCAGAGTCTAACAGTATGTTATGAGGCTTCACGTCGCAATGCAGAACCCACTCCAAGCATTCTTCGTGGAGATAAGCTAAACCCTTTGCGGTACCTACCGCGATGTCGAATCGCCTCTTCCAATCGAGCTCAGGTGACGACAAGTTCTGTGCCAGCGACCCGCGTTCCATGAACTCGTATACCAAAAGCCGGTGCTTTCCCTCAGCACAGTAACCCCACATTCCGATCAAATTCATGTGGTTCACCCTTCCGATCGTGCTAGCCTCGGCCAAAAAATCGGCCTCTCCAGTTGTAGCATTGCTGAGAACCTTCACCGCTGCAACTTTATCGTCCGGCAATAGGGCCTTGTACACGATCCCGCCTGTGCCCCGCCCGATCTCCTTGCTGAAATTCCTCGTTGCCTTCTTGAGCTCGTCATAGGTGAACCGCCTGAACCCGGTGGCAGCGTGGAGGTGGCTCTGTCGTGCAGAAGCGACATCCTGCTCGTTCCTAATCAGGAAGAACCACACCAAGAACACCACCACAATCTCAATCCCTCCGACCACGCAGGCAAACCAGGCCATGAAGCTCAAACCCCCCTTTTTGCTTCTGTCCAAGACCTTCACCTCCGGGGTGGGAGGGCAACTGTACCGAGTCCTCTTTACCAGCTGGTCCTCGGTGAAGGTCTTGTTCTTGGGGACCTTCATGAAGAACTCGCCGGTAAAGCTGGGCAGGTTGTGTCCATTCAGGAGCTCGATCTTGGGGTAGCAATCGAACGTGGTGCCGGTCCCGCTGAACTGGAATCCTCGGCAATCGCACAGACTCAAGCAAGTCTCCCGGCACGTCTCGAGGGTGGTGTTCCAGCGGATGTTGTAGTTGTAGCCATAGAAATCGACGTACAGGAGCTTCACGAACTTGACCTCGTCGGGGACGCACCCGTCGGAGAAAGTGAAGTCGGGCACGCAACCGGCCGACCAGTCGCCCAGGACCTTGGGGACGTACCCGGGCAGGCAGGAGCAGCTCCGGCCCTTGGCCGGTTCGTAGCTGCAGAGGCTGTTGTTGCCGCACACGCCGTGGATGAAGCATGGGATTCCGCTGATCGCACCCCACGTCACGGTCCAGGCGGTCGAGCCCGGCTCGCGGCTGTAGACCCGCAAGTTGCCATCGAAGTCGAGGGTCATCCTTCTCTGTGTAGCGGCCACGCCGTAGTCGGAGGTGTGGAACGAGTAGTTGTCGGAGGACTGGAAGCCGCCGAGCGGGTCGAGCACAGCTATGCGGCTGCTGTTGTAGGAGAGCCGGCCGAAGTTAGTGCTCGCGGCCCACGGGTACGGCCAATAGAAGCTCGAGAACGACGGGCCGTCGAAGAGGAGGCGGAGGACATTGTCGTTGTGGAAGTGCAATTTATAGAACCCGTTCGAGCAGTTGTACCGGCTCCGAGCGGAGATTAGGAACATGTTACTTGTGAGTGGCTGCTGAGGGAGGAGGGTGTCGGTCGGCGAGTCGAAGCTCTGCCACAGGACGCCGCCGCTGTCGTCGGCGAGAACGAGGTTCCCGGTGTCGTTGAGGTGGAGCTCGGCGGCGTGGGGGGAGCTGGTGCCGGAAGACCAGACTTCGCCGGCAGAGGCGCCGGCGTCGGTGAGGACGAGGTTGCCCGAGTCGAGGAGGGAGAAGGTGGAGCGTCGGCCGTTGACGGGGGCCTGACGGTTGGCCATCCAGACGGGGGTGCAGGCGGCGCCAGAGCAGGGGGGGTGGCTGAACCAGACGGCGAAGCAGTAGGCGTTGTCGCCGACGGGGAAGAAGCCAGCGGAGAAGGCGCCAGAGGGGGAGACGAGGACGTCGTCGGGGTCCTCGACGGAGAGGGATGCGCGTTTGGTGAGACGGGGCAGCGCCGAGGTGGAGAGCTGACAGGATTGGAGGAAGAGGAAGAGGAAGAGGGGAAGGAGGAGGGAGGACGGTGGAGCCATACGAATCGTCGGCGGAAGACAAAGTGCAGCGAATCTCGCCAGGGTCGAGATATACACATTTAAAATCCGCGAGGGTTTCGTTTCAGTTGAATGGATAGCGGGTGAGAATGAATTGACGCGGTAAACCTTGACCATGGAGTCAATCGTGGCTCCGGGTATACCAGTGGCCACCGCATCTAGAAAGGATTGTCGCCTTGTGGTCAACATTGATCATGGCGTCCATCGTCCATCCATGCACGATTTCTCACGTGCATCGTCAAAGTCCAAACACCCGTTTCCCCGAAAATGGTAGAGGTTTGATCTTTGGCTTTTTGAGTGAATTGGGTTTTACGGCAACTCGGACAAAGAAGTATTGTGTATTGAATGAATTATTGAACTCAAGGAATAAAGAACTATGAATAAAAATGATAAATTGATAAATTAAACTGCAAAAATTTGTTAAGTGTTATTCATTGTGAAATTTTTATAATTAATTCTGCTCGACCGTATATAGCCTCATACACAGTACGTGTAACCGTGAATGTTCAGTTTTTTTTTAAAATCATAACTTTAAAAATCTCAGCTCTCAACTCGAGTGTTTCTAACTGCACATTATTATCTATAAGCAGTTGCAATCCATGCGATACCTTTTGATTCAGCCCTCTTTTATGTTATTATCGTTATGCTGCTACAATCGATCACCGCTTACTAATAATTGCTTTAATCGATCAACTTTCATCAATTACTTAGTCGGCCATATCCATTACCTTACGTCGATTATTGGTCTTTACCGATCATTTTTCATCGATAACGGTCACCTGTATCAATCACTGATTTGTAATGATCCTTCTTAATTATCCTGTTGACAACTTGACATGGAACTCCACTAATCCATCAAGGCTTGAGTTATTTTTAATAGTCAATGACACCCATACGTGTCATAAAGTTGATCACGACTCGAAAACACAGGCCATGATAGGAATCATATGCTTAATTCCTACCTCCAAAGAGAGAAAATTCGAGATCATCAAAAAGGATATTTTTTATTGATCTCTAAATGTTGATATTATGGAGGTTAAACTCATTGATGATAGTTCGGTTTTGATTATATTTTCAACCTACTCGCTTTAAGAATTGACAGGTTAGAATGTCACAAAAATTTTGACGTGGCGATTCGCATAATAATGATAATAGTTAGTGAACTCCCATACTAAGCTAGCAAATTATTCAACTCTATGGCTTCTAGAATAAGGTAACAAACTTTCTTTTACAATAGGTAGTTCAACAGAAGTTCCAAAAACACTATCACATTCCAGTTCACCCGTGCAAGTAAATAGGAATTTGCCAAGGATGCATATCCGTTGTTTTCTACCACGCATCCATTTGCTATCTCCATCTTAAGATGACGACATGTGTCCTCTTAGTTCTAGACCTCTCCATACTAGACCTAATTCTCTTCAAATCCTAACTAGACTTCACCATACTCTCTCTCTCTCCCCATGGCAGCAGCCCTTGAGCCCAACCTCCATATGTCCCCTCGCCATCGCCATTGATGGATTGAGGGTGAGCAGCGGTCCAAGACCGCCCCTAGACTGGCCCATCCTAGTCGGTCCCGGTCCAGGTATGTTGTACGGTTTGATCCTTAATCCTGAGATTTTAGGGCGGACCAACCCTATACATATTATATATATTATTGTCCACTTTAAACCATAGTACCTCTGCCTTTGTTCTTTCTTATGCAGAAACTCACTTAACCCACCCCTGGTTCATGTAAAAATTAGCATATTTCATGCCTAACGTTACTTTGTTCTATTAGTGATCACATATACTATTAGTCATCACATATACTATTAGTAATACTCACATGCTTGCTCTCTTTTTTTTCCTCATTTATAATGCAAACGCATTCAATTCACCAGCATCTGACATACTTGGACATCAAAGCTGAATACTAAATAAGTCTGAACAATAAGTGAGTCTGACTATAAAATTTGAATCGTAAGGTTTGTACTGTAAATCTAAACCATAAATGCATTTGAACTCTAAGTAAAACAGAATTATAAGTAATTATAAACTATAAGTAATGATACTCAATTCGTATGTCTAAACATTTAGTAACTAGACTCTACAGATAAGTCTTGGAAGAAAGTAACAATACTCGACGAGTCAACACCTTCTATGCATGTACGTACACAACATGATAAATCACACAATCACGACATGATAAATTATAATTAATCTCAAACTTAGTTAAATCTAATATCACACATAGTAATCAATCAAGTCAAAAGCACTAAGTGGAGCAACTCAACTTAGCACCTAGGGTCTTCACTTACCTTGAAAACGATTGCAAACTTAAAAAAATGACTTCAAATTCTAGGTTTTAGTCACCTTTCCAGACTTTAAGTATTGAAGAAGGGAATTGTTAGTTGAAATTTAGGAATTGATGAAGGAGAGACTCCCATCTTGAAGCTTGAAGATCTCCGAAGACCAATTTATAGCCAAGTGAAGATGATGGGACCAAGTAACCAAAGTTCATGAAATAAACATCTTGGGGTGGGGGGGGGTCATTTGGTCTAAAAGGTAAGAGGCTTCCAATGAATAAGCTTCGCATGGGACCCATCAGAATAGTTAGGGTATAAATGGTCCAATACAATTTTATCACAAGAAGTTCTTCTTTGGCCAAATATATGCATGAATAATCCAAAGCATTAACGAACTTAGATCAAGATTGATGATGTAATGCATGATGTCAAAGGTGACCAAGTTTAATGCCTCAAACTAGAGTCTAGGCATGAGAGTCTTTAGAAAAATAAAGATCTAGGAAGTAGGTTATAAACCTATGTTTGTGATTGATAATTCACGTTCTGACAAAACAAAGAGAAATTTTGTGATTTATCAAAAAACTCAACTCAAGTGCTCAATTTGTCATTAAAGTTAAATGGATTTAATCTAGACCTATCAAAATAGGTTATAAAGCTATGTTTTAGCCCGTGTTTAATGGTCATGGTTATTATATAGGTTGGTTATAATCAATAAATAAGTAAGCGGACGAAGGATTCAAAGGAAAGGGTGTTGTATGCACCCATACACGTTAGAATGATAAACCAAAAATAATATGGGTGTTATATGCACCAATGGCAAAAAACTTGTCATCATCCGACTCAACTATGTCAGATTCCTCTTAATCGTCTATCATTTCTTAAAGTCATGTTAATAGCTATGATGGATCGGCTCATGTGAACTCGTATCCTAGAAATATATAGAAATTGCTAGAGATGAACCGCTTTCAGGGGACAAGTCGAAGAGGATTGAGCCCGCTTTCGCTTGAAGATCTCAATGACCAAGCCACCAAACGGGGCCAGCATCTCTGTTATTCGCAATGCAAACCTTGGCTGGGTTAACATCTGACTCCCTCCATATCTTCAAGCAACGAGACGATGCCAAACCATTGCAGATTTAATTATTTTAAGAGGTAGCCATTCGGTGTGACGAGTTAAATAGCAACTGAATCAATCCTGCTTCACTCGCACCCTAATCTAACCATCATTATCATGCCTCAGAAGCATTTCCACCACTTGGCTCATGGTGGGTCTGGCGTTTTTATCTTCTTCCACACACTTGAGCGCGACCTCGATCAAGATCTCCATTTTCTTCAGGTTGTAGTCGCCTTCGAGCGTCGGATCCCCCAACTCTTCCACACGGGACCCCATCCTCCCCAATTCCTTCATCTTATTCCTCGCCCACGGGACGAGCTGGATTTGCATGGCATCCACTCCGCTCTCTGAAGAGTGGGCATCCATCGTCGGGTTAATTCCCGTCACCATCTCTAACATGACAATACCATAGCTATAGACGTCAACCTTGGATGTTATGGGCTGATTTGAGACCCATTCGGGAGCCACGTACCCTCTGATCCCTCTGATTCTCGAGAAATCAGAATTCTTCACCTTCCCTCGGTCCATTATCTTGGAAAGCCCAAAATCCGCAACTTTGGGTTGGTAATCAGAGTCTAATAGTATGTTATGAGGCTTCACGTCGCAATGCAGAACCCACTCCAAGCATTCTTCGTGGAGATAAGCTAAACCCTTTGCGGTACCTACCGCGATGTTGAATCGCCTCTTCCAATCGAGCTCAGGTGACGACAAGTTCTGTGCCAGCGACCCGCGTTCCATGAACTCGTATACCAAAAGCCTGTGCTTTCCCTCGGCACAGTAACCCCACATCCCAATCAAATTCATGTGGTTCACCCTTCCGATCGTGCTAGCCTCGGCCAGAAAATCAGCCTCTCCGGTTGTGGCATTGCTGAGAACCTTCACTGCCGCAACTTGATCGTCCGGCAATAGGGCTTTGTACACGATCCCGCCTGTGCCTCGCCCGATCTCCTTGCTGAAATTCCTCGTTGCCTTCTTGAGCTCGTCATAGGTGAACTGCCTGAACCCGGTGGTGGCGTAGCGGTGTCTCAGTCGTGCAGAAGCAACATCCTGCTGGTTCCTAATCAGGAAGAGCCACACCAAGAACACCACCACGATCTCAATCCCTCCGACCACGCAGGCAAACCAGGCCATGAAGCTCAACCCTCCCTTTTTGCTTCTGTCCAAGACCTTCACCTCCGGGGTGGGAGAGCAACTGTACTGAGTCCTCTTTACCAGCTGCTCCTCGGTGAAGGTCTTGTTCTTGGGGACCTTCATGAAGAACTCGCCGGTAAAGCTGAGCAGGTTGTGTCCATTCAGGAGCTCGTTCTTGGGGTAGCAATTGAACGTGGTGCCCGGCCTTCTGAACTCGAATCCTCGGCAATCGCACAGCCTCAGGCAAGTCTCGCGGCACTTCTCGAGGGTGGTGTTCAAGATGATGTTGTAGTCGTAGCCATAGAAATCAATGTACAGGAGCTTCACGAACTTGATCTCGTCGGCGACGCACCCGTCAGAGAAAGTGAAATCGGGCACGCAACCGGCCGACCAGTCGCCCGGGACCTTGGGGACGTACCCAGGCAGGCAGGAGCAGCTCCGGCCCTTGGCCGGGTCGTAGCTGCAGAGGCTGTTGTTGCCGCACACGCCGTGGATGTAGCAGGGGTAGTCGTTGATCGCCTGCCACGTCACGGCCCAGGCGGTTGAGCCCGGCTCGCGGCTGTAGACCCGCAAGTTGCCATCGAAGTCAAGGGTCATCCTTCTCTGCATAGCCACCACGCCGTAGTCGGAGGTGTGGAACGAGTAGTTGTCGGAGGACTGGAAGCCGCCGAGCGGGTCGAGCACAGCAATGCGGCTGCTGGAGGAGACGAACCGGCCGAACTGAGAACTCGGGGCCCACGGGTACGGCCAGTACGAGCTCGAGAACGACGGGCCGTCGAAGAGGAGGCGGAGGACATTGTCGTTGTTGTCGAAGTACAATCTATAGAACCCGGTCGAGGAGTTGTACCGGCTCCGAGCGGAGATTAGCAACGTCTTTCCTGCGAGTGGCTGCTGAGGGAGGAGGGTGTCTGTCGGCCAGTCGAAGCTCTGCCACAGGACGCCGCCACTGTCGTCGGTGAGAACGAGGTTCCCGGTGTCGTTGAGTCGGAGCTCGGCGGCGCTGGGGGAGCTGGTGCTGGAAGACCAGACTTCAGCGGCAGCGTCGCCGGCGTCGATGAGGACGAGGTTGCCCGAGTCGAGGAGGGAGAAGGTGGAGCGTCGGCCGTTGACGGGGGTCTGACGGTTGGCCATCCAGACGGGGGTGCAGGCGGCGCCAGAGCAGGGGGGGTCGCTGAACCAGACGGCGAAGCTGTAGGCGTTGTCGCCGACGGGGAAGAAGCCAGCGGAGAAGGCGCCAGAGGGGGAGACGAGGACGTCGTCGGGGTCCTCGACGGAGAGGGATGCGCGTTTGGTGAGGCTGGGCAACGCCGAGGTGGACAGCTGACAGGATTGGAGGAAGAGGAAGAGGAAGAGGGGAAGGAAGATGGAGGACGGTGGAGCCATAGGACTCAGCGGCGGAAGACAAAGTGCAGCGAATCTCGCCAGGGTCGATTTATACACATTTTGCAATCCGCGAGGGTTTCGTTTCAGTTGCATGGAAGATCCAGCGTGTGAGAATGAATTGACGCGGTCAACCTTGACCATGGAGTCCATCGTGGGCCGCGTCTATAGTGGCCACCGGACTTGAATCGGGGTTTTGGTGCATAAAGATTCCCTACAGTAGTGTAAAGTAGTGTAGTACTGTGATCGCCTGCAGCATTAGTACTACTCCACTATTGCAGGCGATATGTTTCCGTGGGCACGGCATCTAGAAAGGATTGTCGCCTTGCGGTCAACATTGACCATCGTCCACCCATGCCCGATGTCTCGCGTATCGAATTAATGCGTGTGATTGCATTTTCGACATTGTCAATCGTCAAAGTCCAAACACCCGTTTCCCCGAAAATGGTAGAGGTTTGATCTTTGGCTATTTTAGTGAATTGGGTTATACAGCAACTCGGACAAGAAGTATAGTGTATGGAATGAATTATTGAACTCAAGGAACAACGAATAAATATGACAAATCGATAAATTAAACTGCAGAATTTTGTTAAGTGTTTTTCATTGTGGAATTTTTTATAATTAATTCTACTCGATCACCTTTCATCAATTACCTAGTCGGCCTATCAGTTACCTTACGTCAATTATTGGTCTTTACCGATCATTTTTCATCCATAAGGGTCACCTGTTGATCCTTCTTATTAATCACTGATTTGTAATGATCCTTCTTAGTTATCCTGTTGATAACTCAACTTGGACCTCCACTAATCCATCAAGGCTTGAGTTATTTTTGGTAGTCAACAACACCCATACGTGTCATAAAGTTGGTCAAGACTCGAAACACAGGCCATGATGGGAATCATATGCTTTAATTTCTACCTCCAAAGAGAGAAATTTCGAGATCATCAAAAATGATATCTTTTATTGATCTCTAAATGTTGATATTATGGCAGTTGAACTTATTGATGATAGCTCGGTTTTGATTCTATTTTCAACCAACTCGCTTTAATAATAAGATAGTTTAGAATGTCACAAAATCTTTGATGTGGTGATTCGCATAACAATGATAATAGCTAGAGAACTTGCATATTAAGCTAGCAAAATATTCAACTTTATGATTTCTATAATAAGGTAACTGACTTTCTTTTACAGTAGGTAGTTCAACATGAGTTCCAAAAACATTATCACATTTCAATCGACCCGTGCAAGTAAATAGGAGTTTGCCAAAGATGCATATCCATTATTTTTCTACCGTGCATTTATTTGCTATCTCCATCTTATGATGACAACATGTGTCCTCTTAGTTCTAGACCTCACCATACTCGACCTAATTCTCTTCAAATCCTAACTAGCATCTTCTCTCTCTCTCTCTCTCTCTCTCTCTCTCTCTCACTAACCAAAATGACTATCCAACTCAGGGGTTGATGATCTCTAGCATCAGCTCATCCTCTCCATCCTCATTCTAGGGGAATCATCCTATACACTAAAAAAATAAAGTGATAAATTCACCATAATCTTAAAACTTGGCACGAAAGTGCAAGTGAGTCCTAAAACTTGTCAGATTGATTCAATCCATTCCTTCGTTAGTTCCACCCAATTAGACGAACGGAAAATGTTAATGTGTCATTTTTTAATTTATTTTTTAAGACACCTAAGCATCATATCAGAAAAAAATTCAAAAAGTTTTAAAAAATATAAACGAAAATACATTTTAAAAAAGAAAACAGGTTAAGAAATCAAAGATTGTTGACGGAGGTTTGGATCCTAACCAAAAGTTGCCGCCCTCAGGGAGGGTTGGTGGAGGTCGCTTGGCCCTCGTCAGCCCCCCTTCCCCGGCCCTCGCTTGGCCTTCATTTCTCATGCAAACACATTCAATTCATCAACATCTGACATACTTGGAAAATCGAAGGTGAATACTAAATAAGTCTGAACAATAAGTAAGTCTGATTGCGAAATTTGAATCATAAGGTTTGACTATAAATCTAAACCGTAAATCCATTTGAACTCTAAGTAAATTTGAATTATAAGGAAATCTAAACTATAAGTAATAAAACTCAATTCGCGTGTCTAAACATTTAATGACCAGACTCTATGGATATCTCTTGGTAGGAAGAAATGATATTTGACTAGTCAACAGCTCTATGCATGTACATACTCAACAAGATAAATCACACAATCACGACATGATAAATTATAATTAAAACTCAAACTTAGTTAAATCTAATATCACATATAATAATCAATCAAGTCAAGAGCACTACTTAGCGCCGGGTCTTCACTTACCTTGAAAACGATTGCAAACTTAAAACAATGACTTCAAAGTCTAGGTTTTAGTGACCTCATCTAGACTTTAAATATTAAAGAAGGGAATTGCTACTTGAAATTTGGGAATTGATGAAGGAGAGACTCCCATCTCGAAGCTTGAAGATCTCCGAAGACCAATTTATAGCCAAGTGAAGATTATGAGATCAAGTAACCAAAGTTCATGAAACAAATGTCTTGAGGGGAGAGTCATTTGGTCTAAAAGGTAAGAGGATGTGTCTTCCAATGAATAAGCTTCGCATGGGGCCCACGAGAATAGCTACGGTATAAATGGTCCAAAACAATTTTACCACAAGAAGTTCTTCTTTGGCCAAGTATATGCATGAATAATCCAAAGCATTAACGAACTAAGATCGAGATTGATGATGTAATGCACGATGTCAAAGGTGACCAAGTTTAATGCCTCAAACTAGAGTCTAGGTATGAGAGTCTTGAGAGAAATAAAGTTCTAGGAAATGAATATTCGTTCTGAATATAGAGTCTAAACATTGAATGTGCACATAAAAG
>JAGKPW010000362.1:0-76442 GCA_019926035.1 Melaleuca alternifolia
TTTTTTATCTAAGCCAAATGTAGAGAAACATCGAATGGACATACCATTAGTAATGAAGCGGTTATCTTGCGCTATGACGACATAGTTGATCCAATGCCTGTCAATACTTAATTAGATCAGATACAATTAAGTCAGGTTAGATTAAACCATTAAATTGTTTAATAGATGGAATTTTGTTATTATGAGTTAGAATCTCCATATTTGTGGTAGAAACATTTGTCAGAAAGCATTGTCTCGTCGCAACAATGCTTGAGATTTTAAAGTACTTTTTGGGTTGGCTTTTCTTATTCTTTTTTTCTGTTGAATATAAGTTTTTCTTTCCAAAAATGAAAAAATAAATAAGAAATAGAAAAGAAAAAGTAAAACGTACATTACAAGGTATTGGATTGAATTTATGTCATTTCATGATTTACTTCTGATTGAATAATTGAGTACATGAGTAGAGAGTCACATTTATAAATACGAGGAATAAGTGGCATTCTTTTAAAGAGATTTTAGATCGAATTATATGCGAGTAGAGTAAACTACATAAGTTAATTATGAGCCATGAAAGACATGCACTTACATAAGTAAAATTAAATAAGGTGATATTCACATCTATGGTATCTAAATCAAGTAGTATTTCTTCAACAAAGCTCACCACAATTTGTGAATGCATGAGCAAGTACGAGAAAAATAAAATTAATTAATCGATTTTTTGTCCTCGTCAGTATGTCTAGTGACACTACATATGCGTAACAAATTATATTAGAGAAGATATTAAATGAGATATAATAATATTTGCGTACAAGGACACAGGTGATAAATGAAGGGTAATGGGGGACCATGCGAAGAGCAAAAGTCGAAAGAAAGACATGTTATCCCCAAAAGTGTTATATGTTGACTAGTGGTGGACTCTCTAAGAAACCCAACTTGCTATATACAATATTAAATTAAATACATTAGATTGATCGTTCATTTATTATAAGGATAAAAAAGTTCAATTCCTTAAAAAAAATTATTGTCAAATAGCTTTCTATCCTCTCCCTATAAGGTTTAAAAGTTGGACCGTGGCACGTCCTGCCATTATTTTATGTTCTCGTGATCTTCTTCTCTGTTCAAGTATATCGTTGCATCTCCATGAATTATCGACTTAACAAAATGTGGCTTCCGGCAAACAATGGAAGACGGGACAAAGCGGGTTCGCCTCACAATAATTCAATAAATAAATAAATAAAATAGAAGAATTAACGCAATGAGCTCGTTAATTCCACAATTATCGCACGCTCTTTAGAGTAAAGTCCGATGACTCGCAGCAAAACGACCATAGAGGGTTGCTTATGCAAAAACAGTAGCACATCCCTAAAGCAGATCAAATCAGATGGAGTCATGCTCAATCAGTAATCGTGTTCGTCCTCCTCGTTAAAGAAAGGGTTCAAATGACCAAACTTGCAAATTCACTTGACTCCATCTAAATCATGAAACATGTGTTTTGGACGTCATGTTGATGTAAAATGATAAAACAAAGAGTCAAAAGATAAAACTTGGGGTGATAGATTCATGTTTCTTCCTGAAGGGTATTGCTAACTCAGTGATCTAAAATTTTGCTTAATATGTAGCGAGTACTCTAAACATTATATTCTTTCAATATCTGCCTCAACATTCTTCTTCTTCTTCCTTTTTTTTTCAATCAGAAAATGCCTCAACATTTTGAAAAAACTCAATATGAGGCTTTTAGGTCGTGTGACGCAATTTTTACCAAGATGGATTGTCTAGCTAGGTGAAAATGAGCACGTGCACAGCTAAGTTATTCTTTTCTCCCGACTAATTTTCCTTTTCTTTTGGTTCTCGTACGTCTTTCATTCTATCCTTCTATTTCCTCATTCGAGTTTAAAGAGTAGGAAGGAAAAGCTGAGTTTGAATATGTAAGCTGCAATTATCTTTTTCTTCTCTGCTTCTGCATATGCATATTGGCAAGTTGTTGCACTTGATACTCCATTATTTTGATGTACAGGTGAAAAGTAGAGGCGTGTCAATCTTTCTTATGCAGGCCATGATGCTAGGGACCCTTCAAGCACTGTGGGATGTGTTTCCCTTGTTTTCAAATACTGGGTGGGGGGGAGAAATCTAACGTTGGTACTATCCCATTCAGTTTGCAATTCTCCAAATGACATTATGCATCTCGTTTTGCACACTGAGATGCAACTAGAATGTAACGTTCATTGAATGGTGTTTAGTTAACACATGTTATAAGGTCGTAAATACACCTACTTTATGGTATAGCTCCTTACAATTGGGCTGCATACAGGGCTTGGATCTTCCTAATCTATTGGTTGAAACTCAAATGAAAGGGTTGTCTTTTGCTGAACTGCTGACAATTCCAGAGCAAGATGATTGGGTGTACAGTGATGAGAAGTCCACCTCATGTGTAGCTTATGTTATAAAATGGCATTGTTACTTGTAACAGTCCCAAGTATATGGACAGCTCTCTGCTCTCTCTTGAGCCACCACATCATGAGTTGGAAAGTCATGTGAATGTAGTTCCATGGAAAATCGACCGTTGCCTTCTCTACTCTCTTCTTCAGCCAACCCTGCTTGAGCTTCACTCGGCAAGTTAGGCGATTGCAGTTCCGTGGAGGATCGACCGTTGCCTTCACATGTTAGATTTTGATAAAATAATCTGGAGATATTTACGGATCTAATGGAATCATAGTAACAATTTAGATCAACCCAAACACACCTTCTGATGGTGATGGGCCTATTGCATTTGTTGCCGACTCTGAAACTTGCAAATCAACGATTGTTGGCCCTGAAAGAGCTAGTGCAACACCTAGAAGGGGGTTGAATAGGTGTTCTTGCTGTAAAATGCGGAATTTAAAATTTGCAAGAACATCGGCCCAAATAAAGAGAGTAAGTAGGAAGAATTATGCACAGAGGATTATAGTGGTTCGGCTTTCTGCAAAGCCTACGTCCACTCTCGGTCTAACAGCCAACAAGCTGGAATTCACTAAAGTGTTTAACAAGAGGTTACAAGTTGAAGAACAGTCTCTCTAAGAATAAAGTAACTCTTGTGTAACACTAAGTGTGTATGTGTAAAACTTCTTTCAGAATTTTTCTCGTGCAACTTGTCTACTTAGTCTCCAGAGGAACACTCCTTAAATACTACCTCAGGCCATGCCGACCGTTGTCTCTTGCCGTAGTTTCATCCTTCCAAACTTCCCGTTTGGACAAGATCATTCTTGGAGATCTCCTGTTGACTTCGCAGATAGAGGAGAGAGGGTGTTGATTGTGACCGCCCATACAACCACTATCGTTACCTCCCAAAAGAAGCTTTATCTTCGAAGTCTTCGACTTCTGCTTTTGTCAGAACTTTCCAATCTTGATACGTGAAAGGACGGACCGAGTTCCAAGGATAATGATGAAAAGAGATTTCCGCTTTTTGGCTTTTCTTCATGAATGTAAGAGCGAAATCTCTCTAGGAACCTGGTAACGTTTCAGACAATGATACCACACATTGTCTATCGGATCATACAACGTTTTCGATATAGGCAGTACTCTTCTCACGGGTACAGACGGATCACTCATCGTCTATCGATATAAGCAGTACTCCTATCGCCTATCGAAACACGTGTACAGATGGAACATCATCGTCTACCGATATAACCTTGATAGACGGAACACCCATCGTCTTCGAAACACAGCCTTCTGTCCATCCGATCCATACATCGTCAAACACCATAGACGGAACCTGTATCGTCTGGCTACAGAAAAACATCGATATACGCAAGATAGACGGTGCACACATTGTCTATCGATATAATCTGTTCATGCCTTGGTCTTTTTCAGTCCTTGCGATTCATACATCGTCTATCACCCTAGACGGAACCTGTATCGTTTAGCGACTGAAAATATGCAAGTGTTCCTGCTTTCAGTCCGTATGATCATACATCGTCTATTACCATAGACGGAACCTGTATCACTGTCGACTGAAATACAAGTATTTCTGCTTGATCTCCTGTTTTGTTAGCTTCCAAGCTGATCATACATCGTCTATCAAATATTCATATATTGTTTATTGACATAGACGGAGTAGAACTTGTATTTGTTTTGTCATGTTTAAAACTCAGGTTGTCATAAACGGAGTTTGTTTTGTCATGTTCAAAACTCAGGATACATACTTCAACAGGCCCAACATTGCGAGAGTCGCTTGTATGCTATGACACAATTGAGGGATCCATGTCCATTGGAGTATTTCCACTTACATCACGAGATTCGAGATTCTCAACCGGAGCGTCGTAGAGAAATGGCCAATTTGGTAAATATGTCAGCGAATCACCTCCATGGAGCTCCCACTGCCAATTTAACGTAGTGTTGGCCGGGATGTAATCATTTGGAAACGATCATAGCTCTCTCCAATTTTGTTATTCTTTACCAGTTTCACAAGGAGTTTGCTAGATATACATTTAAATATTCTAGTTATTTATGATATTGCTAGATATTTATCTAAATGCATTTATGATATTGCTATATATTGCTAGATATTCATCTAAATGTATTTTACGATATTGCTTGATGTTTATCTTTAATGCATTTATGATATTGCTAGATATTGCTAGATATCCATCTTAAGATATTTATGATATTGCTAGATATTTATCTAAATATTTAGATATTGCTAGATATTTGTCTATATGTATTTATGATATTGCTAGATATTTCAAGATATTCATCTATTTGTATTCATCATTGCATGTTTTTTAGTTAGTAGTTTAAATTTACTTTTATAACGAATTAATTTGGGCCTCCAATACACCCCATCTCCAGCCATTGATCTTCTTTGATCCTGATCTTCGTACTGTCTCCTACTGACCAAATAAGTTGCTCCTAGATTCATTAATGCTCTAAGTTCTTGGCTATATAAAGGGGGCTTCTTGGAGACGATTAATAGAAAAGAGGGGAAAATCGTTAGAAAAGAGAGACGAGCGTGAGAAAATTAAGGGAAGTGGAGAAAGTGAAGGGAGATTCTTTCACCTGCTCCAAGAGAAAAGGAAAGCAATGGTGAGGTTTTAATTTAAAAAGAAACGCACATAAAGAGAAATTATAAAGAGAGAGGGGGAGTTTGGTCTTTCATTGGACCAAAACTCTTTTACTGTTGCACCCTTCCTTGCTGATGATGAAGCGGCCACACTGAAGGATCGTTTTTTAATCCTGCCCAATTGAACATTGAGAAAGAGGTGGCCATAATCAGAAGACTGTGAATTGGAGTTTCTTGGTCTTCCACGCACCCACGGCTTCAATCGGAGAAAATCGTCCTTCGCCACTAATCCGTTGGGAATCGCAAGTTTGCTCCATCACTAGCATTCTTCTCAAGTTTGCCATCTTGAGTTGTTGCGCCCCCATTGCATACAAAGCCGATCCCACCGCAACGAGCCCATGAAGCCTAGAATTCAAGCTTGGAAGGTTGATACGTAAAGTTAGGTAAAATATCTCATCGATATTAATTCAATTTGACTTATAGATAATTTTCCTAATCTTGAGTTATTTGGACTAACTAGTGTTATCTGCAAAGATTTTAAAAGTCAAATTAAATTAGGAAATTTTTTTCCTAATCCTTGAGAGCTCAATTAATTCGGAGGGATCAGACGTCTCTTCTCGCCCTCTCCATCTTCGTTCTATCTTCGTCTCCTCCTCGGACCGAGCCCTAGACAGCTCCACTTCATTCGAAGCGGCGGCGAAAAAATTGGGTATCCTCCTCTCTCCTAGTTGTTTGGGAATTATTATATACTGTGGTTTATGCAACTAAAGTGAATTCGAAATTCAATTATGGTAGAAAATGTGAAAATTTTATCAATTTTTTTTGTATTCATCTTGCAAACTTGGCATCGCGCAGGCTGTCCTTCGTCCTGTTCGATATCGGCAGTCGATCGAACTTCGTGGACCCAGCGTAGGGAAGGAGAGAAGTCGCGTCGTCTTACGCTCCTGCAGGCGGCGGAGGCAGCGACAGGGGATTGGAGCCCGAATCGGGCTTGCGGGCCTCGATCCACGAGTCCAGGAGCTCGATCTCCTGGATCTTCGAGAGGCGATGCTGCTTGCGGACCTGCTTCGACTTGGGCCGCTTCATCGTCGGCTATAGGGAAGCAATAAGAGGCGGGCGGGTCTCCTGCGACCTCTTGATGGAGATTGCGTGCTTCCTCCGAGGTTAGCGAGGGATGGCTGTGGAGGGTTTAGGGTTTTTGCAGAGCGGTGCAATATGTAGGAGGTGGGGAAGTATGTGCCAAATTGACATAAATACCCTCCCGCTCGGCGCCGCTTGTGGATTTTAAAGCCGTTGTTTAGCTATTTGTAGGATTGAGAAAATAAAAGAAATGGTTCACTTTTATTCATCAACGAAATGACACATGGTTTACAGAGTTTATTTTAAAGCCGACAATATATAGATGGGCAATCCCCAAGCAGCTTCCGCAGCAGCAACATGCATTTGACGAATATCAGAGCAGCTGACAAGAATTTGATCCCTAGCTCGGCATTTTGGAGCACCGTGTGGATCTGGTAAATGTTGGCCGTATCGCCCTTTCTGTTGATAGTCTCAAGAAGAAAATGCTCTGCTAGCAGGCCCAGCACAAGGGAAACAAGTCCAGAAATGATGTTGGCCATCATTTTTGCACTCCTCCACAAATGATCGGTATTCTGAATTTGATACTCCAACTGATGGCAATGGCTCCTTTTATAGAGGGAGGGGGGATGATGGGCATCGACACAACGCGGCACGTGACAAACGTGATGGGGGAGGGGGGATGATAAGAACAGGGGAGTCGCCGACAGTCACGTGTCGGTGCTACTTAGCTCGTGCTTATCATCCCCCCCGTCACGCGTGTCACGTGCCGCGTCGTGTCGGTGCCCATCATCCCCCCTGCCTCTATAAAAGGAGCCATTGCCATCAGTTGGAGTATCAAATTCAGAATACCGATCATTTGTGGAGGAGTATCAAATTCAGAATACCGATCATTTGTGGAGGAGTGCAAAAATGATGGCCAACATCATTTCTGGACTTGTCTTCCTTGTACTGGGCCAACTGGCAGAGCATTTTCTTCTTGAGGCTATTAACAGAAAGGGCGATACGGCCAACATTTGCCAGATCCGCACAGTGCTCCAAAACGCCGAGCTGGGGATCGAATTCTTGTCGGCTGCTCTGATATTCGTCAAGTGCATGTTGCTGCTGTGGATGCTGCTTGGGGATTGAACAGCTATATATTGTCGGCTTTAAAATAAACTCCGTAAATCATGTTTCATTTTGTTGATGAATAAAAGTCAACCATTTCTTTTATTTCTCTCAATCCTACAAATAGCTAAACAACGGCTTTAAAATCCACAAGCGGCGCCGAGCGGGAGGGTATTTATGTCAATTTGGCACATACCTCCCCACCTCCTACATATTGCATCGCTCTGTAAAAACCCTAAACCCTTCACAGTAGGAGTGAGCAAGCAAAACCGCCCGCCTGGGAACCGCCCGGAACCGCCCGGACCGGTCGGTTCCGGGCGTTTCTAAAACTTGTCGGTTCCATATAAATAGAACCTGGAATTTTTGGTTCGGTTCCCGATTCCGGTTCCATATAATTGTTCCCGGTTCTAAAACGCATTTCTTTCTTTAGAAATTCATTCTGGAACAGAATCAGAAAAATCTTATTCTATCCAGAATTGAATTTCTGGATAGAATTCCCGTCATGCGCAATAATGGCTCATGGGCCACTCCCCAAATTTTGCATCACTGGGGATATCCCAAATGCATAGGAACTACTATTCTAGCTTTGCAGATAATAAGCTTCACTTGTTAACATATGGATTAGATTTCCTTTGCTTTCCGGTTTAAGAAAATCAAGACTTCTGGTGGAATAGTTTTCACTGCATTGTTCTGGAATCCCACCTCCACTTTCATCTCATCTTCTTTATATTCTTCTTCGATATCCCAAATGCATAGGAACTACTATTCTAGCTTTGCAGATAATAAGCTTCACTTGTTAACATATGGATTAGCTTTTCTTTGCTTTCCAGTTTAAGAAAATCAAGACTTCTGGTGGAATAGTTTTCACTACATTGTTCTGGAATCCCACCTCCACTTTCATCTCATCTTCTTTATATTCTTCTTCTTCTCTTGCCCTCTTTCCTGTTTTATCATGGGGGATGATGCGATTTTGCCTCATTTTTCCCTAATCCTTTTTTTTCATAGAATTTTTTAAGAAATACAAATACACTTTTTGAAACTAGATTTTGTTACCCTTGTGTTGAATTAATTTGGTGACTGAAACAACTACAAGTAATGCACATCCGGCTCAACTCTTGTTGAAATTGGCAGAATCTTATGCTATTTGTTTTATCTCAACTGCAATTTTAAGTGAAGCACCTCGTGACACTCAATAAGTCGGCAGCATTTAACGCTTTCATAGGACTCTCGATAAAATTGCAACATCTTCATAGGCATAGAAATATCAGATCGATAAAAAGAACTAAACCAACCGCTTTAATTTATGTTAGCTCATTGCTGAGAAAAAGGGCCATAGAGCAATCAATAAAAGATTTCAGCACCAATACCTTGGCTACTGTCCAGAATTCTGTCCTATGAACCACACACTTTTATTTACCCCATGTTAGGAAGGAGGCGCTTCTTACATAATTCGATCCTTCTCTTGGAAGGCAGAGTAACAGCAAAAACAAAACAAGTGGAACCCTTCATCAAAGGCATTGCACTCATAGGAATTTTTCAGAAACCGGTAGATTAGAAAAGAACTCTCATTTGTTTTGGCATCTATTTACAGCAAGAAATATTTTCCCCTTCATGCAACATTGTAACTCTACCCAACACAATGGGAGAAAAAGTCAAGAATATTATTCAATAACATGTCATCAATCTATAATAAACTTTTGCACAGACGAAATGCTACAAACCAAAAATGAGAAGTTCGCATTGACAGAGCATAGATGATAAACAATAAGCTTGCTTTTTTTCTTTTTCTTTTTCTTTTTATTCTTTTTGCACTAACCTAATCTATCAGTCACCCTGATTTGACATCCGCAATTAAATCCCCCACAGATCAGCGAGGATCTTCTACATGCACTAAGTAGTCTTGCAGTAAAGAGGTGAAAACTTACATATTTAGCAATCCCAAAGTCAGCAAGTTTGACTATCCCAAATGCATCCACAAATAAATTAGCTCCCTTTAAGTCCCTGCACAGGCGAAAGAATTTTCAAGGTCCATGGGCACAAAGAAGGTCTTATCGTCCTTATCCAATATGTAAGTCATCATGTCACGGTGCTTGATCAATGGCCTAGAATTACCCGTGTATGGAGTTGTTAGCATGCAGGCAAGCCAATCCAGTCACAATATGGTGAGTAAGATTGCGAACAACCGGTTCTATTAGGGCACCAAGATGCACCTGGATATACTGGTCCATTGAACTGTGATGTGCATATTCTATATATATGGTAAACCGATCCTCAACCTGATTATGAATGAGTTGAAATTTTGGTGGTTCAAATTATGAACGCCATTTGAGCTGAGATGCGCAGATGCCATGGGAAGGTGACTCACAATTTCATTGCCATAATAATGCAGAATGGTCGGATGTCTAGGGTTCACATGATTCAATTGCTGTCCAGAAATTGAGTTCTGAAACAGAAATATATTTTTCTATTTCTGTTTCAGAATGAGTTTCTGAGAAAAAACACGCGTTTGATAAGGACAAATAATTTCTACTCCAGAAATAGAAATTTGTTTGAAATTTTCTGAAAAATTATACAACATTCGTCTACCAGATAAATACTCATCAACTAGAAGACGCCTAAATAGATTGTTTTTCTGAAAAGCGGTTGTACATCTTCCGTCAATACAATATGTGAAACTACAATGAACCAAGGCCAGTCGAGCATAATTTGTTGACATATAACTTCATAAATTGAAACAAAATATGAGATCGAGAATGGAAGTGGGAAGAACTTGAGATCGAAGTGAGCAAGGAGTCGGAGGTGGAGCCCTCTGGTTCTGGTTCGGCAGAAGGCAAGGAGGGCGGTGGGGGCGTGCAGACGAGGTAGAGGAAAGGCAGGTCTCCTGCGGAGGAGGAGCAACAGAGAGAAGAACAATGATGCCTTTTGGTTCTGTTGAGTCCAACGGAAGACAAGGAGGGAGGCGAAGGTGCATAGACAAGGTAGAGGAGAGGCGGAGGCGGAGGCGGAGGCTGTGGACGAGGTGGTCAACGGCGGAGGTACACAAATGCTAGACTATTCTGTAAGAGAACTTCATAGCTTCAACTAGTCTCTGTCTCTCTCTGCTCTGCACGAGAACTTCGGATACGCAAACCTCTTATCGACGGGAAAAGGGGAGGAGGCCGAGATGGAGGCGGTGGCCGTGGCAGAGGCGATGGCGAAGGAGGCGATGGCGTGGCAAAGCCGGAGGACAAGGTGGTCGACGAGAGGAGATGAGAGGGGTTCTTTTATTTAGGGCAAGGGCTTTTACTGCTCTGCACGGGAACTTCGGAAATGTTATCAAGGGGCGGAGGCGGACGCGGAGGCGGAGGCGGTGGCAGTGGCGGTGGCAGTGATAGAGGCGATGGCGATGGCGATGGCGAAGGAGGCAGTGGCCGTGGCAAAGGCGATGGCAAATGCGGAGGCGGAGGATGAGATGGTCAACGAGAGGATGTGAGAGGCGTTCTTTGATTTAGGGCAAAGGAGTTCGGTGATTTTGATGTAGGGCAAGGGTAGAATGAAGAGAAAAGAAAAATAACCGATTCTATTTTTGGCCCCCAAAAGCATAAATAAAAAAAATTTGATTTCTATTTCTTGCCCCAAAATCTATTTTTGAAATAGAAATCTGTTTCAGAAATTGAAAAACTAAAAATTTCTATTAAACACCAAACTGTTCCGGAATGAGTTTTTTTGCTCAAGAACTCATTCTAGAACAGAAACGGGTGCGAATCATGTGCACCCCTAATCTGGCAAAGTACTTCAATTTCCTGTGAGATGCAAACGTTATGTTCTGTGAGATGCGTGACCTGGGGACCATAACCTCCTTATATAGATAACGTAATTGTTATCTATTTCTTTATTTCTTATATTAGCCCATCATTAAAATAGAAATTACCTTTACATCCCTACACATTAAAGGCCACACCCTATTAGATACATTAATGCCCTAATATCTTATTAGATCACTTTCACAGGCATAAATCTGTATGACAGTCTGCAACATATAATTATTTCATATAAGCCCAACATTAGATTAAAGATCTAACAACACCTGGATATACTGGTCCAGTGAACCGTGATGTGCATATTCTAGATATATGGTAAATCTGAAAGTGCTAGTGCAACACCTAGAAGGGGGTTGAATAGGTGTTCTTGCTATAAAATGCGGAATTTTAAAATTTGCAAGAACACCGGCCCAAGTAAAGAGAGTAAGTAGGAAGAATTATGCACAGAGGATTATAATGGTTCGGCTTTCTACAAAGCCTACGTCCACTCTCGGTCTAACAGCCAACAAGCTGGAATTCACTAAAGTGTTTGACAAGAGGTTACAAGTTGAAGAACAATCTCTCTAAGAATAAAGTAACTCTTGTGTAACACTAAGTGTGTATGTGTAAAGCTTCTCTCAGAATTTTTCTCGTCCAACTCTTCTACTTAGTCTTCAGAGGAACACTCCTCAAAAACTACCTCTGGCCAAGCCGACCGTTGTCTCTTGCCGTAGTTTCATCCTTCCAAACTTCCCATTTGGACAAGATCATTCTTGGAGATCTTCTGTTGACTTCGCAGATAGAGAGGAGAGGGCGTTGATTGTGACTGCCTATACAGCCACTGTCATTACCTCCCAAAAGAAGCTTTATCTTCGAAGTCTTCGACTTCTGCTTTTGTCAGAACTTTCCAATCTTGATACGTGAAAGGACGGACCGAGTTCCAAGGATAATAATGAGAGATTTCCGCTTTTTGGCTTTTCTTCATGAATGTAAGAGCGAAATCTTTCTAGGAACCTGGTAATGTTTCAGACAATGATACCACACATTGTCTATCGGAACATACAACGTTTTCAATATAGGCAGTACTCTTCTCACGGTTACAGACGGAACACACATCGTCTACCGATATAAGCAGTACTCCTATCGTCTATCGAAACACGTGTACAGACGGAACATCATCGTCTACCGATATAACCTTGATAAACTGAGCACACAACGTCTATCGAAACACAGCCTTCTGTCCATCCGATCCATACATCGTCTATCACCCTAGACGGAACCTGCATCGTCTGGCTAGAAAAACATCGATATACGCAAGATAAACGGTGCACACATTATCGATATAATCTGTTCATGCCTTGGTCTTTTTCAGTCCTCGATTCATACATCGTCTATCACCCTAGACGGAACCTGTATCGTTTAGCGACTGAAAATATCCAAGTGTTCCTGCTTTCAGTTCGTATGATCATACATCGTCTATTGCCATAGACGGAACTTGTATCACTGTCGACTGAACAAACATCGTCTATCGGATATTCTTATATCGTTTAATGACATAGACGGAGTAGAACCTGTATTTGTTTTGTCATGTTTAAAACTCAGGTTGACATAAACGGAGTTTGTTTTGTCATGTTCAAAACTCAGTATATATGCTTCAACAATCTCCCCCTTTTTGAAGATGACAAAACAACATGCAGTTTGTAATAGATCAAACTATATAATATCCTGCAGCAGATATGTTAGCAAAGGAATATCTCCCCCTGGATAAGATCATTATCAAATCAGAGCAAATTTGGACGATCTAAATAATATCCTGCAACAGATGTTAGTAAAGGGAAATCTCCCCCTTGATACGATCATCATCAGATCAGGTTTTAAGAAAGTTCTGCAACAGATGTGTTAGTAAAAACAACTCCCCCTGGATGAAAGCATCATCAGATCATATACTAACAGGGATAGAAGCAGATTAATTCCCAGATCAATATAGAGAACAGATCAATTTTACTAATCAATATAAGTTGAAACTGCACACATTCTCCCCCTTTTTGTCATTAGCAAAAAAGTTTAAGGGGGTGAAAGAGTGACTTTAAAAGACGTAAACGATTTAACAGTGTCCTCCAAACTCTTCACCTTCTCTTCAAGCTCCTCTTGAACAATTAGCAGATCAAGCTTGCTCGCATGGTCATACTACAGAGAGGCAACTAACTTTTTGATATCTGCGATGTCTTGAGAGAGCTCAAGGAGTGTTTGGAGGATGAGGGAAAGCATATTTGAATCATCTGTGCTAGTTGCACCAGATGATGAAGGTCGAGGAATATCAAAAACAGGAGGTGAAGGTAAGGAAGTTGGAATGGAAGATAGAGCCACTAGAGGAGGAATAGTGGTGGCAGGAGAAGGAATAGTGATAGACACAGGAGGAGGAAAGTTAGACTGGCTCGGAGCAGAACCAGGTACAATAGAAGGAATGACTCCCCCTGCGTCTATTCCAGTACTCAGAACTGGAGAAGCAGTTGTAGGTTCAGTCACTTCAGGTGGCTCGAATTCTGGGACTTCCTTGTCCTATGCTGTTTGCCGAGGGGGCCCAGTGTCCTCATGGGGAGATGCCACTTGTCTAGTAGCTGATCCATCCTCATCATCAGAAGAGCTGAGATAGATGTGCCCTTGAGAGGCACGTGATTGAACTTCAGGTTCCTTAATCACTTTTGATGGGATGTCACCCTTTGTCTCATTCCTTCTTCAGGACGGCTTAGATCAATGATAAGGGGTCCCTTTTTCTTTGACGGGGGTGCAATCATGGGAGCTTTCCCTTTCCGTTTAGCACCCGATGAAGAAACTGACTTCGGAACAGGTGAACTGGGCTGCTCAGCTGAAGGTTCGAGTAAATTCATCTTCGATATCATAGTCCTCCCTATGATATGAACCGACATCTTCTGCTTGCAGAGTGGTGCTGGTAGTGCAATGTTGAAGTGCTGGAATATTTTGGTAATAAGACCAGAGTAGGGCAATTGCCCTTGATCATTTTGCACAGCTTTGTACATCTGGTAGAGGATGAGGAAAGGCAGGTTTAAAACCTTGGCATGTAAAATGCCAAACATCAGCTTCAGCTCTGTCTTTGACACTTCAGTGAGAGAGGTGGCTTTGGGTCGCAGACAGTGTATCAGAATTTTGTGGAGGATGATGTTGGACGGTTTCATGGTAGCATATGAAATATCCACACTCTCGGAGTTAGGTTTGCACAATAGGGCTGAGGATTCTCTAACTGTTGTTTGGAAAGGCCTTAAGTAAGGAGGGGTCACGCCTAGGATGGCAGCCAGATCATCCACATCCACCACAAAGTTCCTGTTCTTAACTGTGAATGTGAGAGAGTGCCTATTGGGAAAGGAGATGTTGGAGTAAAAGTAGGCAATTAGTTCTGGGAAAGCAGAGGCACTTCGTGCACAGAATCCTTCTAGTTGAAGGGACTGGAAGGCTTGTCGAAGATTGATGTTGATTGAGTCAAGGTAATCGAAGTCCACAATTTTCGGATTCATGACTCCTCTTCCCAGCAAATGTTCATACCTAGCCATGTGCTCTTTTGAACGAAACAGAGCTTTCTCATGCCCTGGCAGCCCAGCAGCGACCCCTGTGATTGGTGTAAAAGATATGTACAATCTCTCATCCTCATCCCAATGTTTAAGTGTTTCAGGGTGGCTGTGATCAAGATCCAAGGGAAAGTTCTTTCTGGCAAGATCAGCTGTTCCTGGAGGAGCTATACCAAGAGTCTCAACATACTTGAGAAACTGTTGTTCATGTGGAAACCCAGCAATCTCCAGAGCATAAGCCAAGGTGCTCATCGTCGTGCCTGCTTGTTTGAGTTGCACATGTCTATGGTAGAGGTTCTTCATGCGGTTAAACTGAAGAGGAGGAAAAGGAGACAGTACCTCTGAACCACTTTTAGCCCTAACTAGTGAGGGGTGAGGGGCCTGTTCATCTTCCGAGACTCGAGAGTGTGTCAATCCTTGAGAGGGGCCAACTTTTCTTTGTGCGAAACTTGAGGACTTTTGAGTAGGATTCATTTTCGGAAGAGATTGAGAAGTTGATGAAGATTGGAGTGAAAAGTTGAGATCTTTGTGAAGATGAAGGTTTTAGAGACGATTCAGAGAGCGAGAGCTTGAGGAGTAGGTTTTTGAGTTTGAGGAACGTCGAAAACAGACGATTTTGTAAAAGGTGAAGAGTCGGATTGGCACACATAAATGCACGTCTTATCGTGAGGAAAAACCGTACACATTCAAATATTAAGTGGGAAAAGAAAAATACCTGGAAGGCGGGAACGGTTTACTTCGCACGTGCCGAAAAGACTGTCTGATGAGGCATCGTTTATATCGTCTATTCTGGTTCCGTCTATTGAAGTACCGTCTATTGAGATAATCTTCTATTCCCACTGTAGATAGACAGAATGTTCAGGGAACTTCTGAGTTCTTCGAATAATTGTCTATCCAGAGGCTTGGTGAAAATGTCTGCAAGTTGATTCCTCGAATCAATAAATGATAATCGGACATCATTCTTTTGAACATGATCTCGGATGAAATGATGTCTGATTTCAATATGCTTCGCCCTTGAGTGCATAATAGGATTCTTAGTGAGATCGATAGCACTTGTGCTATCACATCGAATCTCCACACAATATTTCTTGATTCCGTAGTCTTGCAATTGTTGTCTCAACCAAAGAATTTGAGAGCAACAGCTTCCAAGAGCAACATACTCAGATTCAACGGTGGATAAGGAGACAGTGTGCTGTTTTCTCGAGAGCCAAGATATTAAGCAATTTCCAAGGAATTGGCATGTTCCAGATGTACTCTTTCGATTGATTTTGCAACCTCCATAGTCAGCATCTGAGTATCCCAGAAGAGTAAAGTGGCTATCCTTAGGATACCAAAGTCCGAATTTGGATGTGTTAGCAATATAACGTATTATACGTTTGACTGCTGACAAGTGTGATTCCTTAGGACTTGATTGAAACCTGGCACATAGACAAACACTATATAATATGTTAGGACGAGAAGCTGTGAGATAAAGAAGTGACCCAATCATGCTTCGATAGAGTTTCTGATCAACTTCTTTTCCTTCATCGTCCTTCTCTAGTTTGGTAGTTGTTGCCATAGGAGTTTCGGCCTTCTTGGAATTTTCCAAGCCAAACTTTTTGACTAAGTCCTTGGCATATTTCTCTTGATGAACAAAAGTGCCTTCATCCATCTGCTTGATTTGAAGTCCGAGAAAAAATGTGAGCTCTCCCATCATGCTCATCTCGAATTCGTTCTGCATGATCCTCGAAAAATCTTGGCAAAGATCTTTATTAGACGATCCAAATATTATATCATCGACATAAATTTGAACCAATAATAAATCTTCATTTCCCCTTTTTATGAATAAGGTGGTGTCAACCTTACCTTTTTCAAATCCATTCTGTAAAAGAAATGAACTTAACCTTTCATACCATGCTCGAGGTGCTTGCTTCAGACCGTATAAAGCTTTTCTTAATTTGAAAACATGGTCTGGATGACTTGGATCTTCAAATCCAGGAGGTTGTTCAACATAGACTTCTTCTTGAATAAGTCCATTTAGAAAGGCACTTTTCACGTCCATTTGAAACAACCTGAAATTGTTAGCACAAGCGAAGGCAAGTAATAATCTGATAGCTTCTAACCTGGCAACAGGTGCATACGTTTCATCATAGTCTATTCCTTATTCTTGTGTATACCCTTGTGCCATAAGCCGAGCTTTGTTTCAGATTACTTCACCTTCCTCATTCATTTTGTTCCTGAATACCCACTTTGTGCCAATGATGGTCTTTTCTTCTGGCCTTGAAACCAGCTCCCAGAAGCTATTGATAGCAAATTGCCGTAGTTCTTCTTGCATTGCTTCTATCCAGCTATCGTCTGTTAGTGCTTCGTCTACCTTCTTTGGCTCAATTTCTGAGATCAAGGCTATGGCACTTGATTCCTCATGATCTTCAGGAATTGATAGTAATTTTGATCTTGTTCGAACTCCATCAGCAAGATCCCCTATGATCAGATTTGTAGGATGACTTGATCTATGTCTCCAGTTCCGTGGAACCAGAGCGCTTGACGATCTTTCACCAGAATGTTCCGGCTGGATGTGCTGAGTAGACGGAACATCGTCTATATGTTTTGAGGTAGTAGACGGAGTATCTTCATGAAGGTCAGATTCCATGTTTGCTTCAACAATATGAGTTGGATAAGTTGAATCTTTCATTCCTTCATCGAACTTCACATTGATCGATTCTTCAACTCTCTGAGATCTCTTATTGTATACTCTGTAAACTCTGCTAGAAGTTGAGTATCCCAGAAAGAATCCTTCATCTGATCTTTCTTCAAACTTTCCCACATTGTCAGAACTATTTTTGAGAATGAAACACTTGCAACCAAACACATGAAAGTAAGAAACAACGGGTTTCTTTCCTTTAAACAGTTCATATGGTGTTCGTTGAAGTATTTTTCTCAAAACAACTCTGTTTATAATATAGCAAGCAGTTGAGACAGCTTTAGCCCAGAAACAATGAGAGATATCACCTTCTATCAGCATTGTCCTTGCCATTTCTTGAAGGGATCTATTTTTCCTTTCCACGATTCCATTCTGCTGTGGAGTGTATGGAGAAGAGAAAGTATGTTGAATGCCCAGGTCATTACATAACCCGGTGAAGTCTTTGTTCTCAAACTCTTTGCCGTGATCTGAATGAATCTTGGAAATAAGATAACCTTTTTCATTCTGAATAAGTTTAGCAAACTTAGAGAAGCAATGAAAGGTATCTGATTTGCTTGACAAGAAGTGTACCCAGGTATACCGAGAGTAGTCATCAACAATGACCAAGCAATAAGATTTACCTCCCAGACTTTGTGTCCTTGTTGGTCCAAACAAATCCATGTGCAAAAGCTGTAATGCACGATTAGTGGACACACAGTCTATGGTTCGAAAGGAGCTTCTTACTTGTTTTCCCAAGATGCAAGGAGTACAAGAATCTGTCTTCTTAAAAGATACTTTGGGAAGTCCACGAACTAATCTCTTGGAAGAGATCTTAGCAAGTTGTCTGAAGTTTGTATGCCCCAAGCGTCTATGCCACAAATTGACTTCTTCCTGATTTGAGAAAAGGCACTTTGAGTCATTCAGATTCAGGATATAGATGTTACCATGTCGTGTGCCTGTGAATGACTGAAGACCATCCTTGCTTAGTCCAGAGCATTTGTCTTCCAGAAATTGAATCTTGTAACCAGAGTCACAGAGTTGACTAATGCTCAACAAATTATATTTGAGGCCTTTCACCAGGGAAACATTGTTGATACTCAGATCTCCAATGTTGATAGTTCCAAGTCCAATGATCTTTCCCTTTCCATCACCTCCAAAGGTGACTTTTCCTCCATCAGTACTAATAAGATTAGTAAGGCACTTTGAGTCTCTGGTCATGTGTCTAGAACATCCACTGTCTAGATACCATTTGTTCTTGTCGGAGACCTGCAATCAACAAAGAAGCTTACTTTTTCTTTGGTACCCAAATCTTTTTGGGTCCTACTGAGTTAGCAAAGAGAGAAAATCTAAACGAGTAGTCCTTCGGCTCAAAAGATTTTGAGCTAAGTTTGGGTTGAGTAAGACCACTTGGTTTAATAAAAACTTTCTCAAAATGATTTTTGTAAACTCTTTTTGGAAATCTGTTTTTCAACCTTTCCTTGACTTTAGGAAAGTCAATTGAATTTTTAGTTTCTGTGGTCATTCCGAGACCAGTTTTGTTGAAATGCGGTTTCTGAAATGCGAGAAGTTTTTCAAGCTTCTCTGACCCATTTGAAATTTTTTTGGAAATGCTCGTAAACTCTGTTTTCAAACATAGGTTTTCTTTCACAAGATCCTCTGATTTTTCTGTTAAGGTGCTTAAGGCCTTTTCAGAGGTCTTGGCTTTTTCTCTCCAGAATTCTCTTTGTTGATTTAGTCGAAGGTTTTCCCTTTTTAGCTCAGAGATTCTTTTGAGAGATGATTCTAAAGTAAGGCAAAGATCATCAATATATCTTGAGATTTTGATAGGAATTCTTACTTGATCAAGCTCTGAATCTGAATCTGAGTCATGACTTGACTCGCTGTCAGATTCACTGTGTGCCATGAAGCAGATTTGAGTTTCCTCATCACTGTCTTCACACTCTGTGTCGCTCCAAGTTTCTACCTTGAGAGCTTTCTTGTATCTCTCATTTCTTCCCTTCGTTTCTTTCAACTGAGGGCAGTTGGGCTTGATGTGTCCTCTTTTATGACAGTTGAAGCAGGTTAGCTCATGAGTAGCTTCATTTTTCTCATTTCTTCCTTTTAGGAAGTTTGGGCTTCTAAACTTTCTACCCTTTCTGTTTAGCCTTTTGAATCTCTTGATGAAGAGAGCCATTTCGTCATCATCTAGATATCCTTCGGACCCTGCATCATCAGAGTCAGCATTAGTCTTTAAGGCTATAGATTTCTTACGTTTCACATCCTCAGCTTCATCGACCCTTTCGGCTTCATAGGATTGAAGGGTGCCAACAAGTTCATCCACTGAGAGAGGTTGAATTCTTTGAGTTTCTCTTATGGAAGTCTTGATGTAGTCCCATTCTTTGGGCAGAGCACGCAGCAGTTTGTTGATTTTCATCAGCTCTGGAATAGGCTGCTTTTGATATGCTAAGCCGTTTACAAGTTCTGTAAACCGGCTGAACATGTCGGGAATGGATTCTCCAGCCTTCATCTTGAATGCTTCATACTGACCGAGAAGAATGTTGATTCTCGTTTCTCTGACACGGTCAGTACCTTCGTAGGTGACATTGAGTCTGTCCCAGACTTCTTTAGCTGTTTCACAAGATGAAATTCGATTATACTCAATAGGAGATAAAGCACAATATAAAGAATAAATAGCTTTAGCATCAAGAGCTTGTCTCTTTGATATTTCGTTTTGTGGAGTCTCTCTTTCTTCGGAACCATCTTCGGCTGTGGGTGTAACCTCTCTATTGACCACGTCCCATTCCAAAGGATCCTTGGATCGAAGGAAAGCTTTCATCTTGTTTTTCCAAATATTGTAATCCTTTCCGTTGAAATAAGGAGGTCTGGTATGACTATGTCCTTCCATCAAACTAGGAGTAGCTGCACTAGCCATAGATCTTTAAGCTCTGAAGAAAATACACTTCAATAAACAAGTTACGAGGCTCTGATACCAATTGAAAGTGCTAGTGCAACACCTAGAAGGGGGTTGAATAGGTGTTCTTGCTATAAAATGCGGAATTTAAAATTTGCAAGAACACCGGCCCAAGTAAAGAGAGTAAGTAGGAAGAATTATGCACAGAGGATTATAATGGTTCGGCTTTCTACAAAGCCTACGTCCACTCTCGGTCTAACAGCCAACAAGCTGGAATTCACTAAAGTGTTTGACAAGAGGTTACAAGTTGAAGAACAATCTCTCTAAGAATAAAGTAACTCTTGTGTAACACTAAGTGTGTATGTGTAAAGCTTCTCACAGAATTTTTCTCGTGCAACTCTTCTACTTAGTCTTCAGAGGAACACTCCTCAAAAACTACCTCTGGCCAAGCCGACCGTTGTCTCTTGCCGTAGTTTCATCCTTCCAAACTTCCCGTTTGGACAAGATCATTCTTGGAGATCTTCTGTTGACTTCGCATATAGAGAGGAGAGGGCGTTGATTGTGACTGCCCATACAGCCACTGTCGTTACCTCCCAAAAGAAGCTTTATCTTCGAAGTCTTCGACTTCTGCTTTTGTCAGAACTTTCCAATCTTGATACGTGAAAGGACGGACCGAGTTCCAAGGATAATGATGAAAAGATATTTCCGCTTTTTGGCTTTTCTTCATGAATGTAAGAGCGAAATCTTTCTAGGAACCTGGTAATGTTTCAGACAATGATACCACACATTGTCTATCGGAACATACAACGTTTTCGATATAGGCAATACTCTTCTCACGGTTATAGACGGAACACACATCGTCTACCGATATAAGCAGTACTCCTATCGTCTATCGAAACACGTGTACAGACGGAACATCATCGTCTACCGATATAACCTTGATAAATTGAGCACACAACGTCTATCGAAACACAGCCTTCTGTCCATCCGATCCATACATCATCTAACACCATAGACGGAACCTATATCGTCTGGCTACAGAAAAACATCGATATACGCAAGATAGACGGTGCACACATTATCGATATAATCTGTTCATGCCTTGGTCTTTTTCAGTCCTCGATTCATACATCGTCTATCACCCTAGACGAAACCTGTATCGTTTAGCGACTGAAAATATCCAAGTGTTCCTGCTTTCAGTTCGTATGATCATACATCGTCTATTGGATATTCTTATATCGTTTAATGACATAGACAGAGTAGAACCTGTATTTGTTTTGTCATGTTTAAAACTCAGGTTGACATAGACGGAGTTTGTTTTGTCATGTTCAAAACTCAGTATATATGCTTCAACAAAATCGATCCTCAAGCTGATTATGAATGAGTTGAAATTTTGGTGGCTCAAATTATGAACGCCATTTGAGTTGAGATGCGCAGATGCCATGGGAAGGTGACTCACAATTTCACTGCCATAATAATGCAGAATGGTCAGATGTCTAATATGGCAAAGTACTTCAATTTCCTGTGTAACAGGTTGAAATAAAATCGAGGTGGTAAAGCAATCGTTTACGTGGAAATGATAAAAGAAATTTTTCAACAGCATATTTGATCGGATGAGAGGATAGAATGGATCCCAGAGCATCACCTGCTGTAACTGCCTCATGCGCTCAGTCGAATTTGGATTGATAGGCAATAACTCAAGCTCCTTCAGTGCACACACAGCTCTAGTTTCTCTGTCACGGAACATGTCAAAGTTCAGCTAACTGGATGTCTAAGGAAGTGCAACTTGCCGAAGTTTCCTAGAGCTAACTTACTGGTTGCTTGCAATGTAAACTCTTCCAAAAGTGCCACGTCCAATAAGCTGGCCTTTGAGCCATTGACTTGCTAGTGGTAACTGATCCTTTCTTCCAGCAACTTGAGCTGAAGCTGCAGGGCTCTCCAACTATCCAAGACTTTAAGGCGTCATAACCAGGGAGATCACCACGCAATTCTTTCTTCTCCCGCTTTTTACATCTTAATTCAAGGTGGGGCTGAGGTGAATTTTTACAACCAAGAGCGAAAAGAAAGCTTCCCAGCCTATGTTTCCGACAGTTTAATGTCGAAACAGTTTAATCTGGGTCGAGTTGCTCTGATCCAAAAGAGCGAAGCAGCATATGAGACAGCATTTTCGACCAACAAGTTCGTGTCGTTTATTATTTGAAATCCTTCCTAAATACAAACAGATTAAAGGTGATCTCGCCCAAAATTCTCTCCTTTCTTGAGAAGGCATTATTCGGGGAGGATCAATCCATAGTAATACATTTTCCTTTCGATTCTAAGACAAGACAGGAAGCAGACACTGCCAGTCCCCTGGCTTCTCAGATTTCAGATCCACTCTTCCTCGACTAACACCAAACAACGACCAGATCTTTCTTTTTTTTCATCCAATACTTCAACACCAGATAAAAATTGGAAAATAATCATGCAACTTCCAATGAGGCAATTTCATGTGAGGCAATTGAAAAAATTGCGGGAACGTTTGGCCAAAATAAAATAAAATTGCTCGTCCCCTAGCCCCTTCTGTTTCTTTCAGATTCCCGAAATTCATCTCCCGATTTTCAGGAGAACTTTTTCCCGCGATGCAGATCCATTTCGCGACCCGAATCCGATCTCCAAACCCGTTCTTGAACCCCAAGTCAAATCCGTTTCTGTGCGCGGCCCTGACCATCCTCAAGGTCGACCCTTCCCCCAACCAGATCACCGACGTCCGCCGCGGTTCCATGACAATGGCGAAAACGACTGGCTCCAATACGAAGCGACCCGTTTGCCCGTCCTGCTCCAAGCCCGTACGCACGTGCCTCTGCGCTCGGATCCGGTCTCCGCGTCTCGATCACCCCTTGAGCGTCACCGTTATCTAGCACAGTCTGGAACGGAAGCACCCTCTCAATTCCATCTTAAAACATTTAGCTTAAGCAAGGCTGCGTGATTGTCTAAATCAAAGTATGCCATCAGTTAGGCCATGCAAGATGAACACACATCTTATTCTGTCGATAAATAAGTACTTTTATAACCAATGGCTTGTAATTAACTTCATATATTTGATGTGACTTTTTGTAATTGAGGAAGTAAGTAGCCAACATGAAACATTTAGCTAATATAATCATTAATACAAACTTATTTTTCTATGAGCAAAAGTAACTCTTTTCAATGTGATAACTTGTAAGGAACTATCCAGTTTTTCCTCCACTTTATTAGTTAGTTCTTTCAGGAAGATTTAAATGTATCTAGATGTAGTAGCTCCTTAAATTATAAAGTATATCTCCACAAGCTAAATAACTCTTTTCACTGTGTTAGTAAGTTTCTAAACTGAAAATAGTTCTTAAATGCATCTTTTTTATGAAAAGAAACCTATTGCGGACCCCTTTGCACCCGGCGCTCTTCGTTTGAAGCAAAAGCATCTCTTGGTTCGACCAGTAGGAGTCTTCTTTCTTCTGCATCCCCTCCATGGACCTGGTGATGCTTACCACTCGGTGGATATGAAAATTTACAGCACAACATTCCTTTTGCAACAATGTATGGCGCTTGAAATTAGTCAGTCATCCGCAACTTCACATCTGCAGGAAAGCATGCTCAAGTAGCATAGCAGCTGAAGGCCTCCCAACAGGCTGTCTTCGAAAGCACCAGTCCAAAAAATCCTTTCCCTAGGAAGATAACGTCTCGGGTATTGGTGGAGAACTTCGCATCACCTTAAATATAGCTTGAGCCTGCATGAATGATGAAACCTTGAGCAGAAACAAAAGACACAGCTCGCATATCAAATGGTAATACGCACAGTCCCAAACTTCCATCAGAAAATACTGACATGGATTTGGTTGGAAGCATATCCTTGGAAGGACTAAAAGAACAAAAAAGGAAAGCAGCATTCTTACCCGCTCATACTCACTCCAAGGAGGTTTCCCAGTTATCATTTCGATAATAGTACATCCCAAACTCCAGATGTCAGCAGTATGATCAAGATTTGTGCTGTTATCGTTCACCATCAAGGATTGTATCAGCTGCAGGATACACTAATCCATCATTCCACCACGACAGAAAAAGAAAATAACATTAACGTTCACAAAAGCAAGGTACCTCTGGAGCCATCCAGTTTAGACTTCCCTTTAACGAGGGGTAAGCTGCTTGTCCAGTTAGCTAAGAAACGGTAGGAGATTAGTAAAGCCAAAGACCATTTAACGCTTTCATGGAACTCTCGATAAAATTGCTACATCTTCATAGGCATAGAAATATCATATCGATAAAAAGAACTAAACCAACCGCTTTCAACATATGTTAGCTCATTGCAGAGAAAAAGGGCCATAGAGCAATCAAAAAGATGATTTCAGGAAATGCTTCAGCAACAATACCTTGGCTACTGTTCAGAATTATGTCCTATGAACCATACACTTTTATCTACCCCATGTTAGGAAGGAGACGCTTCTTACTCTGACTAATTCCATCCTTCTCTTGGAAGGCAGAGGAGCAGCAAAAACAAAACAAGTGGAACCTTTTATCAAAGGTATTGCACTCTATCCACTATGCCTCATAGGAATTTTTCTGAAACCAGTAGAATAGGAAAGAACTCTCATTTGTTTTGGCATCTATTTACAGCAAGAAATCTTTTCCCCTTTATGCAACATTGTTACTCTACCCAACACAACGGGAAAAAAAGAGAAGAATATTATTCAATAACATTTCATCAATAAATCATAAACTTTTGCACGGATGAAATGCCGCAAATCAATAATGAGAAGTCCGCATTGACAGAGCATAGATGATAAACAACAAGCTTGCTTTGTTCCTTTTTCTTTTTATTCTTTTTGCACTAACTTAATTAATCAGTCACCGTGACTTACCATCCGCCATTAAATGCCCCACAGATCAGCAAGGATCTTCTGCATGCACTAAGCAGTCTTGCAGTAAAGAGGTGGAAACTCACATATTTAGCAATCCCGAAGTTAGCAAGTTTGACTATCCCAGATGCATCCACAAATAAAGTAGCTCCCTTTAAGTCCCTGCACAGGCCAAAGAATTTTCACAGGTCTGTAGGCACAAAGAAGGTCATATCGTCCTTATATCGTCCTTATCCACTATGTAAGTCATTATGTTACGGTGCTTGATCAATGGCCTAGAATTACCCATGTACGGAGTTGTTAGCATGCAGGCAAGCCAATCCAGACACAATATGGCGGGTAAGATTGCAGACAACCGGTTCTGTTAGGGCACCAAGATGCTCCTAGATATAATGGTCCATTGAACCGTGATGTGCATATTCTAGATATATGTTAAGCTGACCCTCAACCTAAATATGAATGAGTTAAAATTTTGGTGAGTCAAATTAGGAACGCCTGTTGAGCTGAGATGCACAGATTCCATGGGAAGGTGACTCACAATTTCACTGCCATAATAATGCAGTATGTTTTGATGTCTAATCTGGCTAAGCACTTCAATTTCCTGTGTAACAGGTTGAAAAAAATCGAGGTGGCAAAGCAATCATTTACATGGAAATGATAAAAGAAAATTTTGCCACATCATATTTGATCGAATGAGAGGATAGAATGGATCCCAGAGCATTACCTGCTGTAACTGCCTCATGCGCTCAGCCGAATTTGCATTGATAGGCAATAACTCATGCTCCTTCAGCGCACACACAACTGTGGTTTCTCTGTCATGGAACATGTCAAAGTTCAGCTAATTGGATGTCTAAAAAAATGTGATGTGTCGAAGTTTCCCAGAGCTAACTTACTGGTTGCTTGCCATGAAAACACTTGCAAAAGTGCCACGTCCAATAAGCTGGCCTTTGAGCCATTGACTTGCTTGTGGTAATTGCTCTGTTCTTCCAGCAACTTGAGCTGAAGCTGTAGGGTTCTCCATCTATCCAAGACCTTGAGGCGTCAAAACGGGGGTGATCACCACGCAATTCTTTTTACATCAAAGTAGGGCTGAGGTGAATTTTTACAGCAAAGGGTGGTGAAAAGAAAACTTCCCAGCCTATGTTTCCGACAGTTTACGTCTAAACAGTTTAATCTGGTTCAAGTTGCTCTGATCCTAAAGAGCGAAGCAGCATGTGTGACACCATATTCGATCAACAAGTTTATGCCGTATGATATTTGAATCCTTTCTAAATACAAACAGATTAAAGGTCGTCTTGCCCAAAATTCTCTCTTCCTTTAGGAGGCATCATTACGGGAAGATCAATCCATAGTAATACATTTTCCTTTCGGTTTTAGGACAACATAGGAAGCAGACTCTGCCAGTCCCCTGGTTTCTCATATTTCAGATCCACTCTTCCTCGACTAACACGAAACATCGACCAGATTTTTTACTTTTTTTCAGCCAAAAACTTCCTCGCCAGATTGAAATTGGACAATAATCATGCAAATTCCAATGAGGCAACTTCATGTGAAGTTGTGTAGCATCATTAGCAGCCGATATACAGAGCTAGGACATCTGAGAGATACATATTACATACTTGTGAGACTCCGAAAGAAAGAACTCCGTGGCTGCTATTACAATCTGAGGCGCAAACCGCAATCACCGTCCGAGAATCCAAAGAATAGATTGATTTCTCCTTTGCTAAGAAGCTACAAAGATTAGGAAAGTCTTTTGGTGAAGACACAATGAATTGCTTAAGTCAAAAGGACTTCGGAGGACGGAAGTCTTTCGGGGCCCTCAATTGTTGACTTTGCTGCCGCCGACGCTGAACAATACTGGAAAAATCAAGTACTCGCTGGCCGGTGTAAGTTTGAGGGTCAACAAGCTGAAGTCTTAATTTCAGACTAATTTGACTACTTTAAGACATTATTTAGAATAAGAATAACCTGTAAGTTCTAAAACTTGCCATTAATATGCAATCAAATGTTAAAAATTACAATCAAGCCTTAAAAATTATCAAATTGATCACTCTTTCTAGGAGCTAATATTCTCGTGTTTGTCCTCATGCCTCGGAGCAGGCCAAGGTTTCGGCCTATAATGGGGATTCCTAATGAACCCGGAGGTAGCTTTCTTGATGAACCTCTTCTTCTCCAACCTAATAGGAACAGAACAAAGAGAAGATGGGTGATCAAAATGTTCATCTTTGGGGGTGACGGGTGGAAAGCAAGAGAATTATTAGCTCTCTGATTTTGTCCGTTTCTGAACTAGTATATTAGGTGGTAGATTCCATCAGGAACATGGGATGGCTATGACCGTGTAAAACATGCATCAACTTTGAATGAGGTTTCAATAAATATGTTGCTAATTTGTTTCGTGAACTAGGGTAGGGGTGAGCATGGTCTGAATTGAGCCGGTCTAGTACTCAATTCTATTCTAGGACCAATCCACACAATATCAGTCATCAATTTTTGGCACCGTTGAAGAGCTTAGAACCGAGGACTAGATCGACCCTATGAGTTTGGTCCGATCTCATGGTCAATCCGAGACCGCTAAATTATTACCACATACCCTCCAATTAGGGTGACGATGGCAGCAAGGTGGGGTAGCGAGCACGGCACAAGGCCGACGAAGAGCGGCGAGGTGGGCGCCCACGACCAATAAAAAAATGGCGAGGATAGTTATGCCTAGTTTTTTTCTCTGGAACAAAAAAATAGAAATTTCTGTTCTAGGGAATAGAAACAAGTTTTACCATACAGGCCCTAAGTGTCCATGCAATTGCTTTGTGAAGTCATTTCCATGCAATTCTAAATTGAGGCTAACATAATCTAGAAGATAAAACATCATGGAATAATGCTAAAAATAAACACTCAAGGTATTGAAGTGCAATACAATAAATAAACACTCAATTAATTTAAGGCGATTAATTAATTACGAAAATATAAGACCCACAACTCATCGGGTATTTAATAATACATGGCATAATCTTAATTGACTTAAGCTAAACCTTTACATACGCTGGACTGGAAAGGACATCGGTTCACCACTGCCAAGCCACATAAATACCATCCTGTTGATCACCATTACGTGACATAATCCAGGAGGTGTCGAATAACTACTCAATGCATTTAATAAAACAGATCATCAACGATATTCATAGCGAGCTTAAATGGATGGTCTCATAATTGATAAGTAATTTAATCATGCAATTTAACTAACTCAAGTCATTCCAATAAGTTATCCATCAAAACATGCATCACGTGCATCCAACTGTTGACAAGCAAAAACTCGATATGACATGCGATCGAGTGAACAAACATCGGGAAACAAAAGAAACACTTAGTTGTCTATCGTTTCAATTATTTTTAAGAATATTCTCATTAATCAAACTAAACACACTCTAATAAAGGTGTTGATTAATTAAACCAAACAAATTCTAATGTTAGAATTTGACTTTTTAAGCAAAACCGACATTTCTAAACTAAACTTCAATTTTCCTTTTTTAATTTTTTTTACAACTAAGAAAAATATTTTTACTATTTTATTTTTTAATATAATAATATAAAACTGCATCGGGGTCAAGTTTTCTTTAAAAGAACATTTTTAAATTTCGGACTTTTAATTAAATAATTAAAAAATATTTAATTATAATTTTTATTTATATAACATTTCATTTTATATAATATTCAAAACCTGGGCTGGGCTCCGAAAGCCAACCCGTGGACTGGGCCTTCCTAGCCCTCACACAAATTGGACCTCATTCAAGAGGGCCCAATTCAAATTCTAATTATTAAAACAAAGGTCCAACCCCTCCGTACTAAAAGCCCAACTAACTCAAGCCCAAGGCCCAACTCAAATTCTTTTTTTTTTTCGTTAGGCCCTAACTATATTAGCCCAATACAACCTATACCAATCTAAACTCCATTCAGCCCATAATCTAACAAGAATAATTTCGGCCTAAACAGAATTTGGCCTAAACGAAAAAAATCACTCACCTTGGCTGTGGACGGCGGATGGCTGAGGAAGCGGCCACCGAGTTGAGGGCAAGCTGAGGGTCGGACGGGCCGGGGAGAGGGCAAGCTTCAGGGGGACCGGCGAGCTGAGGGTCACGCAAGCTTGAGCTCCGCGAACTGAGGGGCGGAGATGGACGCGAGCTGAGGGGTGGTACGAGCTTGAGCCGCGACGGGAGCAGGGGCGAAGGACGAGCCGCGGAGCTGAGGGATGCAGTGGGAGGCGGACCGCGAGCTAGAGGTGCGGAGCTGTGGGTGTGAGGGAGGTGAACCGTGGAGCTAAGTGACGCGGCGGGAGGCGGAGCTGAGGGGTGGCACCAGCTTCAGCCGCGACGGGAGCAGGGGCGAAGGAGATGAGCAGCGGAGCTGAGGGATGCGGCGGGAGGCGGACCGCGAGCTGAAGGAGCGGAGTTGTGGGCGTGAGGGAGGCGAACCGCGAAGCTAAAGGACGCGGCGGGAGGCGGAGCTGAGGGGTGGCACGAGCTTCAGCAGCGATGGGAGCAGGGGCGAAGGAGACGAGCCGCGGAGTTGAGGGATGCGGCGGGAGGGGGACCGCGAGCTGGAGGAGAGTAGCTGTAGGCCTGAGGGAGGCGAACCACGGAGCTGAGGGGCGCGACGGGAGGCGAAGCTAAGGGGTGGCACGAGCTTGAGCCGCGACAGGAGCAGAGGCGAAGGAGACGAGCCGCGGAGCTGAGGGATGCGACGGGAGGCGGACCGCGAGCTGGAGGAGCGGGAAGGCGTCCTCGGTGGCTGTGAGCTGGGGGGAAATCGACCGGAGCTGGGGGGGAGCCGACCGAAGCTGAGAGAGAGAGCGTGAGCTGTGGCCGAGAGAGAGAGAGCGAGAGAGAGACCCCTCCCCTCTTTTTTCTGCCGCCGCCTCTCCTTCTCTTCTGCCGCCTCCTCTTTTTTTCCTCTCTGCCTCCACTAGGGTTTCTTAACCAAGGAAGAAGAAAGGTAAGGGGGATGGGCCACGCATGGGCCTTCTACAAGTGGGTGCGCGGGCCCAAGGGAGGAGTAGGGGCTATAAGTGCTGGAAGAAAAACTTTCCTTTTTTGTTTTGTTTTGTTTTGTTTGTTTTGCTTCAATGATAACAATAATAATAACGACAAATACAAAGTGCAACTTTAATCCCAATGAACTGAAATTTCTTTTATAGAACCAAATTAAGTAGAATTTGTCGGACCGGTAAAAATTAGGTGTCAACAGTTTCAGCAATACATTTATCATTTTCCCAAAGACATGGCCATCTAAAATTTCCCAATAGAGCAATGAGTGTTATGATTTTTTTTTTCACAATAAACACCTAAACATTTTGGAAAGCTCACTATAAGGCTTTTTTCTTATAGCACCCAATTTTTGCTAATGTGGATTGTCTAACCAAGTGAGAGTGAGGTCGCGACTGTGCCAATGTTACTATTTTTGCTAATCAAAAGAATCTTCCTAATGCAAGGAGAGTTGACATATGGCCGTTATGCTTTTCATATTCCTTTAATTTCTAAAAACAGCTATTACCAAGATAAAAACAATTTGCTATTTATATGGATGCCACTATAACTCGTATAACTATCATTTTGTTAGGAGATGAGACCAAATGAGATTTCAAGTGGCTGTGAAGAAGCCACAAGAGAAAATTACACAACAAAATCTTAAACTTTGTGCAATTGTCAATTTAGTTCTAAATTATCAAATGTATCAATTTAGCCTTTTACATTTTACTAATTAAATTCCCTCAACCAATTTAGATAAAGAATTTATTGATATGAACATTGCTTGTCCTATGAGGCACGGCCATTGCCGACCATAGGGGAGGGTGAGGGACAACCTCGCCAGCTCTAGGCAAGGGCCACCACATTCACACTATGTCTTAGTGTCACAGCCTTGGGTCTTGGCAAGGGGCTGCAACACCATTGTCGCCCACATGAGAGCATTACAACCTTCAACATATCTGGGCAATGGCGTTGGCTTAAGGCTGTGACACCCTCATCTTGATCCAGTAAGGATCTGTTTAAAACTTTGTTTGTCAGCCCTTAGTGCCCCCCCCCCAAACAAAAACAAAAAAAAGAAAAGGAAAGAAACCAAAAAATTTAAAGATATATAATAAAAGTGACAATGTTAACACTGTCACTGGTTGTGCCATGTAGGACTACTACCACCAGTATCCACATTAGTAATGGCTAGATGAACTCAATGGTAAAACATGAAAGAATTTAGGATTAAATTAACATCATTGAAAGGTTTACGATTGAATTAATATAAACGTAGTATATTAAATCATAATATACTTGATGAATAATGTGTGGAGCCTAAACACACATATAAGCATTTACAATTGAAACTAAATAATGTACATAAGTAGGCTAAACGATCTTGGGATTCAAGAATCACTTAGAGGATCAATAAGGGCAAGTTCTTCATTTTTATCTCAAAATCCAGTGCTCATTAATTAGATTAGGTAGGTTATAATATTAGAACGTAATTTGCTGAGCCAGACTAGCTTTTCTAAATAATCTTTTAGTTTTTCAAATTTTTCTAGTTATTATTGTATAATCATTTATAATTATTATTTAATCAAGAAAAAAAAGGAACCGAGCTAGGACCTAAGGGCCAGTCCAAATCTAGGCTATTGTGGGCTTTCAATTTTAGATCACGAGAAAAGGAAAAAACTAAGAAATGAAATGGGCTCATTTATACAAGCCCAATCTAGTTTTAACCAGAAACAAGCTTGAACTCAACAAGCCAATTTTAAGCCCACGCCCACCACAATTTAAACATGCTATAACCCACTTAAACACATTGCTAGCCCGAACCTAATTGAACCAATGAAGCCGAAAACTAATCAAAATTAAACTAAAGCTCAAACTCTCTTTAAACCAAAACCAGCCCCTTTCCAAAACCCATTTGGAACCATCCTTTTTCTATTCGTCCCACACTCATCGTCCACCACTTCCGATCACCGGACCTCCACCGGGCTGCCACGGACCATAATTTACTCTCAAAGATGATCATGATGATGCGTCACACGCTGAATGGAACATACCGGCAAAATCCAGTCAAGCACCATGAGAAACTAGCATTCATAAGGAGTTTTCATTTCCTTTCCTGACAAACATTCACGCTGAGAACATTACAGAAGCACCAAACTAAAACACACAGGGAATGGAGCATAGACAGTATCAGTAGCATTGAAAAGATGAAGGAAACAAAATCTTTGTTGAGGTTAATCAAAGATTATTATGAAGACTCTTATCACTACCCGTCTAGTACAATTCAAAATCGGAGGAAATTATATCATAATTTGGTTCGAACAATTTGACGAACACGAGGTGTGCTGTGGATTAAAGAGAGGACATTAATCGTTCCAAAACTTGAACCCACATCCAGATTTGCAAGAGACCACCTAGACGTGCTCGAAATCAATGCGAGTAGCTCAGCGAAACACTAATATGACTTGAAAGAACAACTCGGTCCACGTTAAAGCTGAGACGAGGCAGAAGAGAGCACGGCTACTTCTCGGACGTGGGGGACCCTATCTAGCCCGGCAACAGTGGCTAGAAGGTGGGCCAATTGCCCTAACATCACCGAGCCAGAATCCTTGGGCAAAAGGGGTTCGCGTCGGCTGTTTGTTAGTAAAACAAAGTGGACAAGATGATAGTGTGTGGGTCAAGTTACAAGTGTTAATATATTCTAGTATTGCAAATGAAGATGATGGGCTATGTGGGCTTGATCCTACTATATCCGCATACGGGTGTACAAATAGTTCTGTGATTTTAGAACAATTATTAGGTATTGGAATGCATGCTGATCATAATTGGCTTTAATCCCCGTTTATTATTAGCACAATTATTAAGTGTACTTAGCACTTCGAATGTATGCGGATCATAATTGGCTGTAATCCTCGTTTATTTTTTTTTATTTATCAAAATTTCAAAATTACCCTATCGATTTATAAGGGGAAAGTGGACTTAATAATATTCATGTCCTATTAAAACAGTGTAATTGTTGGCAATCAAGTTGGGATTAATTTTAGTATTTAATTCCGAATTTTATAATATTTTGCCTAACCAATTCTCATAACCTTTGGAATGTAATACATGACCAACTTTTATTTTCATAAATTATGAAATTCGGAATAATAATAAACATAAAATTATTTTTTTATTCCGAGAAATTCTAGTGTCTTTTGAGGAAAGATCTATTCACTTTGCAACTTCACCCAAAGGTTTGCTTCCATTATAGAAAGACTAGTTACTATACTCATAGTTTTATCTATCACTTTTACTACTTCGATTCTTCTTTCTGAAAAACAATACAATCATCTTTTTAATTGTTTTTTAACAAGTTTTTTGAAACTATGATATTTTTATTGAGACTTTATTATATCATGAGGAATTTTTGGGAGAAACCATTAATAATATTATGGAGTAAATAATTAATTAAATAAATTATTGTCATGCCCTGAATTTTGATTCGGTTATTTTTCTTATTCTTGGCATTATTTTCTCAAACAGTTTAAATGAGAAGAATGAACTCATCAAAAAAACAACAAAGCTTCAAGAGAGAGAGAGAGAGAGGTGGTGAGAAGGGTGTCACTGGCTCAACTTGAGGTCGCCGGTTGCAAAATGGAGCAGCTCCGAGGAAATATCACTCTTACTCACAGAAGAGTTTTTTTTTTCTAGTTTTTGTTTCGTTCTTTTTATTTCTTATACTTTTTGGTATTTTTTTTTATTGCTACTGCAATTCGCTTTTGTCCTTGTGAGCGCATGTTGGCATTGCGAAGCCAAGGTGAAGGATGCGATGAGGCAAAATTATAATAAAAACTTTTTGGTATTATTTTTTTATTGCTACTGCAATTCGCTTTTGTCCTTGTGAGCGCGTGTTGGCAATGCGAAGCCAAGGTGGAGGATGGGGTCAGGCAAAATTAAAATAAAAGAACCGAGGCGGGGCAGGGCGGGGAAATAAAAAGGAAGGGAAAGGCCAAACTGGAGAAATAAAGAAAGGAGTTGGGGCCAGCCTGCGGGACAAGCTCGCCCAAGGGCGGGCGCGGGCCAGGTGGAATTGGCTCCGATGCGATCAATATTTTTCGACTTACAATTTGCTTTTAAAATTTTTAAAAAAATAAAGATTCAAATTCAATTAATTGGAAACAATTAATAATAAATTATCTTATAGAAACATTGGTCACTTATGTCTGGAAAAAGTGATGATTTATCAGACACTTAATTCTTTGGCTTCCCACAAGTCCTTTGAGTAAGTTTGCATTGGAGTTGCAATTCGAGAGAATCGAACTCTCGAAAGTTAGAGGTAGCATTGCAGGTGAACAGTGCACGTTGTTGGACTTCTTCGCATATTGCGTTACAAGGAAAGGATTCTAGTTCTATTTTGCATGGATTTTGGGCGTTTAAAGTTAATTTTCGGCTTTTGTTGGGTTGCAGCTTGTTGGTTACTGGATAACGCCGAAGAAAGGATAGCGGTTGTGCAACGTCGATGCAGCCTGAGATCCCGACACCGGAAGGGGAGCAATCACGGGAGTATCCAGGAACCATGAAGGCAAATTGATATCAGGTGCTGCAAAACAGATGTAGGCTCCTAATCCACACATGGCTGAAATTCTAGCTCTTAAATTTTGTTTGCAGAAAGAAGCTACTATACAACACGATGAACTGAACTCTTTAAAACGAAAAAGCATTTCAGTTTCCTTTTATTCTGATTCATGCATTAGAGTTTTCCATTCATGGGACAACAACTTAAGGAACCCATTTAACCCACAGCGGGATGAGGATGCCGTCTCTCGGACAACCTTGCGCTCGAGGAGCTCGCTCTTGAGGAGCTACAGCGGCTTCGACGGCGGAGTCTCTGGCTTCGGCAATATCTGGAGGCCTATCGCAATCTTCACTTTGCCAGCGACCCTGGTACTAAACCTACTCCTCTCTCCGCCGTCTCTCTCGTGGGTAGCTCAAAACAGAATTAGTCGCTAGTAGCCACGAAGCATGATTTAATTGATACTAAATGGAGCACTAGTAGTTAATGGCCTCTCAACTAGTCAAAGTGTACTGCAGTGCAAGGTTGTATTCTCAATTGAGGAAGAACTTATTGCTGAAACCGAGCCTTTCAGCCGAGTTAAAATTGCCCTAAAACCGTGAAGATGGATGCTTTCTGCATATCTCACTGGGCTTATTCATGCCATTCTTCGAATCACAATTGTGGAAACTTTCTTTCTTGGATATGTCTTGTTAGTATCGCTGGGTATGGGTAATGCCGATTGATTTTTCCAAAGAACTTCGCGTTTGGTGGGTGATGATCAAGACTTTGTTGTAGAGATTTTCTGAGTTTGCTAACTTTGTGGAAACACCAATGGCGGTTGGATTGGATGTTGTGTTTTTTTAACTTTGCTTGTGGAACCCGTTTCCTGAAATATAGAGGGCACATAAGCAGTCTTTATTTAACCAAAAACTAGAACCAGTACAAAATTGTGGTCATCGGAGAATCTTGTATGCTGCTTTGAGATGTATTAATTTTTGTTGGAGGATTAAAGACAATGCTCTTTTTCTCACTGCCTCGGTTAAAAAGCGATACAAAATGATGCAAAGAAAGAAAGAATGATACAGCAAAATCAGAGGGACCGTTACAAACGGTTTCGGCAATTAACTCCGCCGTTACAAACGTTTTGATATTTCTTTCAACCTGATATCAACAAATAGTTAGCACCATCCTAACTATTGTGTGGGTTTCTAAGCTCCAGTTTTCTATTCTATCGGATATTAAAGTGGAGATGTATTTTCGGGCAAGGGGTTAATGATGGTTATATTCGAAGCAGCTTTTTCTCGGACGAAAGAACGGCAGCATCATTGTCCCTTTATGTGTAGAGCCGGGGGTGAGACAATAATTGCATATTTCCGTAGGACTTACACAACACGACTTCCAACTTTCTATTTTGAAGTATCTAGGCTTTTGGTTCATCATTCTTGCTTTGAACGACCTGACCAACACTGGGGCTGTGATGGAAAAATTTTAAATGGTCCTGGCGCACTGCGCCGCGCCACTAAGGGGAGGACATTTAGCGGGTGGGTCCCGCCCGCTATCTCACAGCCAGTGGGGCCTACCCGCCAGGTGTCCCGCCCCTAGTGGCTCGGGCGTAATGGGCCTGGACCACCTCATATCTCCTCGGGCTGTGACCCTGTCCAGTGGCTCGGAACTTGCCCTAGTGTCCCTGTCACCGTCAACCCATCCTCATTGGTACTTACAGTAAACACAAACTGCTAGCCATTCATTCACAACTCTGACTCAAGTGCTTGACCAAACCACATCAATAGTCCACTTGCAAAAGGATGTTTCCAAGGGCACCATCGCCCCGTGAAACTGTGCAGAAGACAGAGAGATCAATCTGTGCTTTCCCAACTCTAAGTTCTTGCTCAACTCCTTTTTAGCCTCGCCAAGACTGGAGTCAGGATGGGGGGAGCAAGAAATAGTAAAAGTATGCCACATTACCTAGTAGTCAAAGACATGAGTCTTTGAACTAGGCCAACTAATTGAAGCCCCAAGTTCTGCATTTCACTTGGATCTTTTCATGTTTTCTCAGCGCGACAATCAATTCAAAAGCAAGACACGCCAGCTTAACATTCAAATGCAGCTTTGGTTCTACAAAAACTATTCATCAAGTCGATCGATTCAAAAGGGCAAACAAAACATGAAACTGGAACTCAAAAGCGTCTGAGGAGAGATGTCCAAATAAATAATAATGAAACTACTGCATTTGTCGAGATAACTGTTTGTTATCGTCCTCTACTCCACAGGGAGTCGGCGTGAACGAGGGCAGTCCTCAAAATAAATCTACACCAACAAACCGCACCTGGCAAATCCAAGAGCAATGATGATGACGTCGGACATAAATCAGAAACTTGGGTTCATGTCCTCGCTTTGTATCATTTGGATCAACTGCTGGTTCATCTGGAGCACCTCGTATCTCCGGGCAATGTTGGTTGAAGCAACCCTGTTGCTGGTAGCCTGAAAGTTGATGTGGCAAGATGAGTCTAAAACCCGTATTGTAACTCATATTGACTAATATGGATCATAAATGGATTAGCTTAAAAGGTAAAATGAGTTTTAAATGAGCCATTTAATAATTTAATGGGTCATTAACAATACATTTAAAAAAAATATGAAGTAAATCTTTTTGAATTTAGTTAAATATTGAAGTGTTTTAACAATAAGGGTCGAGTATGGGTCTCTAAAATTGTATTATATGAAAATGGATAGAAATGGGTTAAATATGTCAATATGGGTCGAATCATTTTTTACCCAATTCAAACCTTACCCGACCCACCCATTTGACACACCTACCTGAAAGAGACGATCCTCCACGAACTCGAGGGTCGAGATGACGCGTGAGATGAGTCCAGCAATCAGGGCTCTAAGTCTTGTAAACAACAAAAAAATTTGTCAAACATAGTCTTTCCCAAATAAGTTATGAAACTAATGATAAATATCAGAGTACTATGGGATACACGTCCCCTCTTCCAATCGACCGCTCAAACCGCACTTACCGCACTTAATCACAAATGTACATATATAAATTGAGACTGCTCAAATTTACTACCCGAGTCTAGCGGAAATGATGTTGGTCATCCTTCCCCTTGCCCTAAAAATGGAGAAAAATATTTACAAGGGGTGAGATGAGTCCAGCAATCAGGGCTCTAAGTCTTGTAAACAAAAAAAAAATTATCAAATAGAGTCTTTCCCAAATAAGCTATGAAACAGAATACTAGGGGATACACGTCCATTCTCCTAATCGATCGCTCAAACTTCACTTAATCACACATGCACATATATTAATTGAGGCCACACAAATTTACCGCCCGAGTCCAGCGGAAATGATGTTGCTCATCCTTCCCCTTGCTCTGAAAATGGAGAAAATATTACAAGGGGTGAGATGAGTCCAGCAATCAGGGCTCTAAGTCTTGCAAACAACGAAGAAATTTATCGAACAGCGTCTTTTCCAAATAAGCTATGAAACAAAAGATAAAGATCATAGTACTAGGGGATACACGTCCCCTCTCCCAATTGACCGCTCAAACCGCACTTAATCACGAATGTACATATATAAATTGAGGCCGCGCAAATTTACTGCCCGAGTGCAGCAGAAATGATGTTACTCATCCTTCACTTTGCCCTGAAAATGGAGAAAATATGTACAACGGGTGATATGAGTCTAGCAATCAGGGTTCTAAGTCTTACAAACAACAAAAAAAATTGTCAAACTGAGTCTTTCCCAAATAAGCTATGAAACAAAAATAAAGATCAAAGTACTAGGGGATACACATCCCCTCTCCCAATCGACCGCTCAAACCGCACTTAATCACAAATTTACAGATTCTATATAAATTGAGGGCGTGCAAATTTACCACCCGAGAGTTCAGCGGAGATGATGTTGCTTGAAAATGGAGAACATAGCAACCAATTAAAGTTTCACACATTTACATTGACAGGGAACAGAGAAATATTTCAAACATCTTACAATCCGACTTCCGTCTCCTCCCCAGTTCCTCACTTCTAGATCTGGTGCAAATCATTCAAGTGGGAAAGCATACGTATTGGAGATATTAAAAGATCAATTTTTAGAGACGTATCATGCTTTCGTTTCAATAGATGTTTTTTATCTAAGCCAAATGTAGAGAAACATCGAATGGACATACCATTAGTAATGAAGCGGTTATCTTGCGCTATGACGACATAGTTGATCCAATGCCTGTCAATACTTAATTAGATCAGATACAATTAAGTCAGGTTAGATTAAACCATTAAATTGTTTAATAGATGGAATTTTGTTATTATGAGTTAGAATCTCCATATTTGTGGTAGAAACATTTGTCAGAAAGCATTGTCTCGTCGCAACAATGCTTGAGATTTTAAAGTACCTTTTGGGTTGGCTTTTCTTATTCTTTTTTTCTGTTGAATATAAGTTTTTCTTTCCAGAAATGAAAAAATAAATAAGAAATAGAAAAGAAAAAGTAAAACGTACATTACAAGGTATTGGATTGAATTTATGTCATTTCACGATTTACTTCTGATTGAATAATTGAGTACATGAGTAGAGAGTCACATTTATAAATACGAGGAATAAGTGGCATTCTTTTAAAGAGATTTTAGATCGAATTATATGCGAGTAGAGTAAACTACATAAGTTAATTATGAGCCATGAAAGACATGCACTTACATAAGTAAAATTAAATAAGGTGATATTCACATCTATGGTATCTAAATCAAGTAGTATTTCTTCAACAAAGCTCACCACAATTTGTGAATGCATGAGCAAGTACGAGAAAAATAAAATTAATTAATCGATTTTTTGTCCTCGTCGGTATGTCTAGTGACACTACATATGCGTGACAAATTATATTAGAGAAGATATTAAATGAGATATAATAATATTTGCGTACAAGGACACAGGTGATAAATGAAGGGTAATGGGGGACCATGCGAAGAGCAAAAGTCGGAAGAAAGACATGTTATCCCCAAAAGTGTTATATGTTGACTAGTGGTGGACTCTCTAAGAAACCCAACTTGCTATATACAATATTAAATTAAATACATTAGATTGATCGTTCATTTATTATAAGGATAAAAAAGTTCAATTCCTTAAAAAAATTATTGTCAAATAGCTTTCTATCCTCTCCCTATAAGGTTTAAAAGTTGGACCGTGGCACGTCCTGCCATTATTTTATGTTCTCGTGATCTTCTTCTCTGTTCAAGTATATCGTTGCATCTCCATGAATTATCGACTTAACAAAATGTGGCTTCCGGCAAACGATGGAAGACGGGACAAAGCGGGTTCACCTCACAATAATTCAATAAATAAATAAATAAAATAGAAGAATTAACGCAATGAGCTCGTTAATTCCACAATTATCGTACGCTCTTTAGAGTGAAGTCCGATGACTCGCAGCAAAACGACCATAGAGGGTTGCTTATGCAAAAACAGTAGCACATCCCTAAAGCACATCGAATCAGATGGAGTCATGCTCAATCAGTAATCGTGTTCGTCCTCCTCGTTAAAGAAAGGGTTCAAATGACCAAACTTGCAAATTCACTTGACTCCATCTAAATCATGAAACATGTGTTTTGGACGTCATGTTGATGTAAAATGATAAAACAAAGAGTCAAAAGATAAAACTTGGGGTGATAGATTCATGTTTCTTCCTGAAGGGTATTGCTAACTCAGTGATCTAAAATTTTGCTTAATATGTAGCGAGTACTCTAAACATTATATTCTTTCAATATCTGCCTCAACATTCTTCTTCTTCTTCCTTTTTTTTTCAATCAGAAAATGCCTCAACATTTTGAAAAAACTCAATATGAGGCTTTTAGGTCGTGTGACGCAATTTTTACCAAGATGGATTGTCTAGCTAGGTGAAAATGAGCACGTGCACAGCTAAGTTATTCTTTTCTCCCGACTAATTTTCCTTTTCTTTTGGTTCTCGTACGTCTTTCATTCTATCCTTCTATTTCCTCATTCGAGTTTAAAGAATAGGAAGGAAAAGCTGAGTTTGAATATGTAAGCTGCAATTATCTTTTTCTTCTCTGCTTCTGCATATGCATATTGGCAAGTTGTTGCACTTGATACTCCATTATTTTGATGTACAGGTGAAAAGTAGAGGCGTGTCAATCTTTCTTATGCAGGCCATGATGCTAGGGACCCTTCAAGCACTGTGGGATGTGTTTCCCTTGTTTTCAAATACTGGGTGGGGGGGAGAAATCTAACGTTGGTACTATCCCATTCAGTTTGCAATTCTCCAAATGACATTATGCATCTCGTTTTGCACACTGAGATGCAACTAGAATGTAACGTTCATTGAATGGTGTTTAGTTAACACATGTTATAAGGTCGTAAATACACCTACTTTATGGTATAGCTCCTTACAATTGGGCTGCATACAGGGCTTGGATCTTCCTAATCTATTGGTTGAAACTCAAATGAAAGGGTTGTCTTTTGCTGAACTGCTGACAATTCCAGAGCAAGATGATTGGGTGTACAGTGATGAGAAGTCCACCTCATGTGTAGCTTATGTTATAAAATGGCATTGTTACTTGTAACAGTCCCAAGTATATGGACAGCTCTCTGCTCTCTCTTGAGCCACCACATCATGAGTTGGAAAGTCATGTGAATGTAGTTCCATGGAAAATCGACCGTTGCCTTCTCTACTCTCTTCTTCAGCCAACCCTACTTGAGCTTCACTCGGCAAGTCAGGCGATTGCAGTTCCGTGGAGGATCGACCGTTGCCTTCACATGTTAGATTTTGATAAAATAATCTGGAGATATTTATGGATCTAATGGAATCATAGTAACAATTTAGATCAACCCAAACACACCTTCTGATGGTGATGGGCCTATTGCATTTGTTGCCGACTCTGAAACTTGCAAATCAACGATTGTTGGCCCTGAAAGAGCTAGTGCAACACCTAGAAGGGGGTTGAATAGGTGTTCTTGCTGTAAAATGCAGAATTTAAAATTTGCAAGAACACCGGCCCAAATAAAGAGAGTAAGTAGGAAGAATTATGCACAGAGGATTATAGTGGTTCGGCTTTCTGCAAAGCCTACGTCCACTCTCGGTCTAACAGCCAACAAGCTGGAATTCACTAAAGTGTTTAACAAGAGGTTACAAGTTGAAGAACAGTCTCTCTAAGAATAAAGTAACTCTTGTGTAACACTAAGTGTGTATGTGTAAAACTTCTTTCAGAATTTTTCTCGTGCAACTTGTCTACTTAGTCTCCAGAGGAACACTCCTTAAATACTACCTCAGGCCAAGCCGACCGTTGTCTCTTGCCATAGTTTCATCCTTCCAAACTTCCCGTTTGGACAAGATCATTATCGGAGATCTCCTGTTGACTTCGCAGATAGAGGAGAGAGGGTGTTGATTGTGACCGCCCATACAACCACTATCGTTACCTCCCAAAAGAAGCTTTATCTTCGAAGTCTTCGACTTCTGCTTTTGTCAGAACTTTCCAATCTTGATACGTGAAAGGACGGACCGAGTTCCAAGGATAATGATGAAAAGAGATTTCCGCTTTTTGGCTTTTCTTCATGAATGTAAGAGCGAAATCTCTCTAGGAACCTGGTAACGTTTCAGACAATGATACCACACATTGTCTATCGGATCATACAACGTTTTCGATATAGGCAGTACTCTTCTCACGGGTACAGACGGATCACTCATCGTCTATCGATATAAGCAGTACTCCTATCGCCTAAATTTGAACCAATAATAAATCTTCATTTCCCCTTTTTATGAATAAGGTGGTGTCAACCTTACCTTTTTCAAATCCATTCTGTAAAAGAAATGAACTTAACCTTTCATACCAAGCTCGAGGTGCTTGCTTCAGACCGTATAAAGCTTTTCTTAATTTGAACACATGGTCTGGATGACTTGGATCTTCAAATCCAGGAGGTTGTTCAACATAGACTTCTTCTTGAATAAGTCCATTGAGAAAGGCACTTTTTACGTCCATTTGAAACAACCTGAAATTGTTAGCACAAGCGAAGGCAAGTAATAGTCTAATGGCTTCTAACCTGGCAACAGGTGCATACGTCTCGTCATAGTCTATTCTTTCTTCCTGCGTATACCCTTGTGCAACAAGCCGTGCTTTGTTTCTGATTACTTCACCTTCCTCATTCATCTTGTTTCTGAATATCCACTTTGTGCCAATGATAGTCTTTTCTTTTGGCCTAGAGACTAGCTCCCAGACGCTATTGATAGCAAATTGCCGTAGTTCTTCTTGCATTGCTTCTATCCAGCTATCGTCTGTTAGTGCTTCGTCTACCTTCTTTGGCTCAATTTCTGAGATCAAGGCTATGGCACTTGATTCCTCATGATCTTCAGGAATTGATAGTACTTTTGATCTTGTCCGAACTCCATCAGCAAGATCCCCTATGATCAGATTTGAAGGATGACTTGATCTATGTTTCCAGTTCCGTGGAACCAGAGTGCTTGACGATTTTTCACCAGAATGTTCCGGCTGGATGTGCTGAGTAGACGGAACATCGTCTATATGTTTTGAGGTAGTAGACGGAGTATCTTCATGAAGGTCAGATTCCATGTTTGCTTCAACAATCTGAGTTGGAGAAGTTGAATTTTTCATTCCTTCATCGAACTTCACATTGATCGATTCTTCAACTCTCTGAGATCTCTTATTGTATACTCTGTAAGCTCTGCTGGAAGTTGAGTATCCCAGAAAGAATCCTTCATCTGATCTTTCTTCAAACTTTCCCACATTGTCAGAACTATTTTTGAGAATGAAACACTTGCAACCAAACACATGAAAGTAAGAAACAATGGGTTTCTTTCCTTTAAACAGTTCATATGGTGTTCGTTGAAGTATTTTTCTCAAAACAACTCTGTTTATAATATAGCAAGCAGTTGAGACAGCTTCAGCCCAGAAACAATGAGAGATATCACCTTCTATCAGCATTGTCCTTGCCATTTCTTGAAGGGATCTGTTTTTCCTTTCCACGATTCCATTCTGCTGTGGAGTGTATGGAGAAGAGAAAGTATGTTGAATGCCCAGGTCATTACATAACCCGGTGAAGTCTTTGTTCTCAAACTCTTTTCCGTGATCTGAATGAATCTTGGAAATAAGATAACCTTTTTCATTCTGAATAAGTTTAGCAAACTTAGAGAAGCAATGAAAGGTATCTAATTTGTTTGATAAGAAGTGTACCAGGTATACCGAGAGTAGTCATCAACAATGACCAAGCAGTAAGATTTACCTCCCAGACTTTGAGTCCTTGTTGGTCCAAACAAATCCATGTGCAAAAGCTGTAATGCACGATTAGTGGACACACAGTCTATAGCTCGAAAGGAGCTTCTTACTTGTTTTCCCAAGATGCAAGGAGTACACGATTCTGTCTTCTTAAATGATACTTCGGGAAGTCCACGTATCAGTTTCTTGGAAGAAATCTTATCAATCTGTCTGAAATTTGTATGCCCCAACCGTCTGTGCCACAGGTTGGCTTCTTCCTGATTTGAGAAAAGACATTTTGAGGCATTTAAATTCAACATATAGATATTGCCATGCCTCGTGCCTGTGAATGACTGAAGACTGTCTTTGCTTATTCCAGAACATCTGTCCTCTTGAAATTGAATCTTGTAGCCAGTGTCACATAGTTGACTGATGCTCAACAAATTGTACTTGAGGCCTTTCACCAGGGACACATTGTTGATGATCAGATTTCCAATAAGGACGGTCCCAAGTCCTATGATCTTTCCCTTTCCATCTCCTCCGAAGGAGACCTTTCCCCCATCAATCCCTACAAGGTTTGTAAGGCACCTTGAGTCTAGAGCATCCACTGTCTAGATACCATTTGTTCTTGTTGGAGACCTGCAATCAACAAAGGAGCTTACTTTTTCTTTGGTACCCAAATCTTTTTGGGTCCTACAGTGTTAGCATAGAAGGAGCATCTAAAAGAGCAGTCCTTCGGTTCAAAAGGTTCTGAGCTGAGGTTGGGATGATTTTGATCAAATGATTTGACAAAAACCTTTTCAAAATGATTTCTGTAAAACCTTTTTGGAAACCTATTTTTTAATCTTTCCTTAATTTTTGGAAAATTAAATAAGCTCTTGGTTTCGGGAGTCATTCCGAGACCAGCTTTGTCAAAATACGGTTTTTGAACGGAGAGAAGTTTGTCAAGTTTCTCTGACCCATTTGAAAATTTTTTAGAGATACTCGTAAACTCTATTTTTAAACAAAGGTTTTTTTTTTTACAAGATCCTCTGATTTTTCTTGTAAAGAGCTTAAAGCTTTTTCAGAGATCTTGGCTTTTTCTTTCCAAAATTCTTCCTTTTGGTTGAGTCGTAAGTTTTCCCTCTTTAGCTCAGAAATTCTTTTAAGAGAAGATTCTAGGCTAAAGCAAAGTTCATTAATATAACTTGAAAGTTTGGTAGGGATTCTTACTTGATCAAACTCTGAATCTGAGTCTGAGTCATGACCTGAATCACTGTCAGAGTCACGATGTGCCATGAAGCAAACTTGAGTTTCTTCATCACTATACTCACATTCTGTGTCACTCCAAGCTTCAGCCTTTAAGGCTTTCTTGTATTTCTCATTTCTTCCCTTTGTCTCTTTCAACTGAGGACAGTTAGGCTTGATGTGTCCTCTCTTATGACAGTTGAAGCAGATAAGTTCATGGGTGGCTTCTCTGTCATCGTTTCTTCCTTTTTGAAAGTTCGAGCTTCTGAACTTTCTACCCTTTCTGTTCAGCCTTTTAAATCTCTTGATGAAGAGAGCCATCTCATCATCGTCTAGACATTCGTCAGACCCTGCATCATCAGAGTCAGCATTAGTTTTTAAGGCTATTGATTTTTTACCTTTCACATCTTCTACTTCTTCGACTCTTTCCACTTCATAGTATTAAAGAGTGCCAACAAGTTCATCCACCGAGAGAGGTTGGATTCTTTGGGTTTCTCTTATGGAGGTTTTGATGTAGTCCCATTCTTTGGGTAGAGCACGCAGCAGCTTGTTGATTTTCATCGGTTCTGAAATAGGCTGCTTTTGGTATGCTAGACCGTTTACAAGTTCTGTAAAACGGCTAAACATGTCTGGAATGGATTCTCCAGTCTTCATTTTGAACGCTTCATACTGACCGAGAAGAATATTGATTCTTGTTTCTCTGACCCGGTCAGTACCTTCGTAGGTGACATTGAGTCTGTCCCAGACTTCTTTAGCTGTTTCACAAGAAGAAATTTGATTATATTCAATAGGAGACAGAGCACAATATAAAGAATAAATAGCTTTAGCATCAAGAGCTTGTCTGTTTGATATTTCGTTTTGTGGAAGCTCTGTTTCTTCTGAACCAGCTTCAGCTGTGGGTGTAATCCCTCTGTTGACCACGTCCCATTCCAGGGGATCCTTGGATCGAAGGAAGGCTTTCATCTTGTTTTTCCAAATGTTGTAATCCTTTCCATCGAAATAAGGAGGTCTGGTATGACTCTGTCCTTCCATCAGAATAGGTGTAGATGCACTAGCCATAGATCTTTAAGCTCTGAAGATAACACACTTCAATAACCAAGCTACGAGGCTCTGATACCAATTGAAAGTGCTAGTGCAACACCTAGAAGGGGGTTGAATAGGTGTTCTTGCTATAAAATGCGGAATTTAAAATTTGCAAGAACACCGGCCCAAATAAAGAGAGTAAGTAGGAAGAATTATGCACAGAGGATTATAGTGGTTCGGCTTTCTGCAAAGCCTACGTCCATTCTTGGTCTAACAGCCAACAAGCTGGAATTCACTAAAGTGTTTGACAAGAGGTTACAAGTTGAAGAACAATCTCTCTAAGAATAAAGTAACTCTTGTGTAACACTAAGTGTGTATGTGTAAAGCTTCTCTCAGAATTTTTCTCGTGCAACTCTTCTACTTAGTCTTCAGAGGAATACTCCTCAAAAACTACCTCTGGCCAAGCCGACCGTTGTCTCTTGCCGTAGTTTCATCCTTCCAAACTTCCCGTTTGGACAAGATCATTCTTGGAGATCTTCTGTTGACTTCGCAGATAGAGAGGAGAGGGCGTTGATTGTGACTGCCCATACAGCCACTGTCGTTACCTCCCAAAAGAAGCTTTATCTTCGAAGTCTTCGACTTCTGCTTTTGTCAGAACTTTCCAATCTTGATACGTGAAAGGACGGACCGAGTTCCAAGGATAATAATGAGAGATTTCCGCTTTTTGGCTTTTCTTCATGAATGTAAGAGCGAAATCTTTCTAGGAACCTGGTAATGTTTCAGACAATGATACCACACATTGTCTATCGGAACATACAACGTTTTCGATATAGGCAGTACTCTTCTCACGGTTACAGACGGAACACACATCGTCTACCGATATAAGCAGTACTCCTATCGTCTATCGAAACACGTGTACAGACGGAACATCATCGTCTACCGATATAACCTTGATAAATTGAGCACACAACGTCTATCGAAACACAGCCTTCTGTCCATCCGATCCATACATCGTCTAACACCATAGACGGAACCTGTATCGTCTGGCTACAGAAAAACATCGATATACGCAAGATAGACGGTGCACACATTATCGATATAATCTGTTCATGCCTTGGTCTTTTTCAGTCCTCGATTCATACATCCTAGACGGAACCTGTATTGTTTAGCGACTGAAAATATCCAAGTGTTCCTCCTTTCAGTTCGTATGATCATACATCGTCTATTGGATATTCTTATATCGTTTAATGACATAGACGGAGTAGAACCTGTATTTGTTTTGTCATGTTTAAAACTCAGGTTGACATAGACGGAGTTTGTTTTGTCATGTTCAAAACTCAGTATATATGCTTCAACAAAATCGATCCTCAAGCTGATTATGAATGAGTTGAAATTTTGGTGGCTCAAATTATGAACGCCATTTGAGTTGAGATGCGCAGATGCCATGGGAAGGTGACTCACAATTTCACTGCCATAATAATGCAGAATGGTCAGATGTCTAATATGGCAAAGTACTTCAATTTCCTGTGTAACAGGTTGAAATAAAATCGAGGTGGTAAAGCAATCGTTTACGTGGAAATGATAAAAGAAATTTTTCAACAGCATATTTGATCGGATGAGAGGATAGAATGGATCCCAGAGCATCACCTGCTGTAACTGCCTCATGCGCTCAGTCGAATTTGGATTGATAGGCAATAACTCAAGCTCCTTCAGCGCACACACAGCTCTAGTTTCTCTGTCACGGAATATGTCAAAGTTCAGCTAACTGGATGTCTAAGGAAGTGCAACTTACCGAAGTTTCCTAGAGCTAACTTACTGGTTGCTTGCAATGTAAACTCTTCCAAAAGTGCCACGTCCAATAAGCTGGCCTTTGAGCCATTGACTTGCTAGTGGTAACTGATCCTTTCTTCCAGCAACTTGAGCTGAAGCTGCAGGGCTCTCCATCTATCCAAGACTTTAAGGCGTCATAACCAGGGAGATCACCACGCAATTCTTTCTTCTCCCGCTTTTTACATCTTAATTCAAGGTGGGGCTGAGGTGAATTTTTACAACCAAGAGCGAAAAGAAAGCTTCCCAGCCTATGTTTCCGACAGTTTAATGTCGAAACAGTTTAATCTGGGTCGAGTTGCTCTGATCCAAAAGAGCGAAGCAGCATATGAGACAGCATTTTCGACCAACAAGTTCGTGTCGTTTATTATTTGAAATCCTTCCTAAATACAAACAGATTAAAGGTGATCTCGCCCAAAATTCTCTCTTTTCTTGAGAAGGCATTATTCGGGGAGGATCAATCCATAGTAATACATTTTCCTTTCGATTCTAAGACAAGACAGGAAGCAGACACTGCCAGTCCCCTGGCTTCTCAGATTTCAGATCCACTCTTCCTCGACTAACACCAAACAACGACCAGATCTTTCTTTTTTTTCATCCAATACTTCAACACCAGATAAAAATTGGAAAATAATCATGCAACTTCCAATGAGGCAATTTCATGTGAAGCTTTGTGGCATCCTTAGCAGCCAAAATACGAAGCTAGGACATTTGAGAGACATATTATATACATGTATGACTCCGAAAGAAAGAACTCCGAGGCTGTTTTACAATCTGAGGCGCAAACCGCAATCACCGTCCGAGAATCCAAATTCCAAAGAGTATATTGACTTCTCCTTTGCTAAGAAGCTACAAAGACTAGTAAAGTCTTTTGGTGAGGACACAAATGGAATTGCTCAAGTCAAGAGGACTTCGGAGGATGGAAGTCTTTCAGGGGCCTCAATTGTTGACTTGCTGCCGTCGACTCTGAACAATTTGATCTTAGTCGATGCTTCCTGCGAGTGCATGATTCCGGTCATTCATCATTCGAGAAAGCGTGTCATGGATTCAAGAGTCAAGACAGGGAGAGACTATAGAGACATGAAATTGTCGAATGAAGCAATTTGACATATTGTTGGAATTTGTTATGCGAGGGGATGGTGACCATCGCGCAGTGGTACCATGAGAATAACCCCGACTGCTTTGACAAGTTTACATCAAAAATAATAAATTGATACATCTGTAATAAATTTATATCAAATTAATTCTTTGACCATCAAAAAACCCCGGCAAATTTATCTTCCACTGATTTTCTTTAAACTGGATTTTTTTTTTAACAAAACCAAACTTCCATTCATACACTAATGTAGTGGGTAGTACAAGTTGTTTAAATCCAAACACAAAATCAGGGAAAGTTCCCGTGGGGGACTTGAAATCCAAGTAGTTGGAAGACGCCCTTCACAATGGGCCTTTGCTACCCAATCGGCAGCCATATTCCTTTCACGGGCTTCGAACACCAGAAAAATATTCCCTAGCTGGTCCAGCAACCGGCGACAGTCCAAGGCGAGAGAAGAAAAGGCCCATGGTGCCTCTCGCCGGCCCATGATGGTGTCCACCGCTATAAGGCAGTCGCTGGAAAGACAAACTTGCGGTGTTCCTCTCACGCTTCGTCTCTTCAGCTCGGGCAGGGCATCTCTCAGCCAAAGCAGACCCTGGAGAATAGCTAGGGTTTCCGCATGTAGGGCCGATTGAGCTCGAATTTCCATCGCAAATCCGTCTATTAGCCTTCCATCCGGTCCTCGACAGATGCCCGCAGCCGAGTTTACCGATCTGTCCACCTTCCACGCACAGTCAACGCTGAGCGTGAACGACGCGGGAGACGGAGAGGGCTGTCCAGTCGATCTCAAGGTAGAGAAACCCACTTTAGACTTCTCTTTAGAAAACCACTTCTCATATAGAGCTTGTTGTAGTTTAGCATCACGGATTATCTGTTCTTGTTGAGGTCGTCTGCCTTGGAAAATGAGGGCGTTGCGGGATTTCCACACGGACCAGAGGAGATGCGCGAAGATACCCTTGTTGCTCGCTGAAGCCCTTGAATGGAGGTAATTACTTACCCATGAGTCTAATCGTGTGATTGAGCTTGGAGAAGCAGAATTATCGACATTAGGGCTTGACCACAGGTTGTTTGTCCACTGGCACAACAAAAAAAGGTGTTCGGCAGACTCAGGGCACTCGCCACAGAGAGGGCAATTCTTCTCCGATTCAGGTATAATAGCTCTCCTGTGTAGGTTTACTCTCGTAGGTAAACTGTCATTGCATAGACTCCACACAAACACTCTGATCTTAGGGTAAGTAGGGAGCTTCCAAATTTCAGACCAAAGGGTTCTGGGGATTGTAATAGAGGGGGGCCTACTTTCCTGGTTAGTTGACATGTATGACTCTCTGAGTTTATGGTAGCCGTTCTTAACAGTATATCTGCCGCTTGTATGACCAGTCCAGATTAGTTTGTCAGGCCCCGTGAAAATGCTGAGTGGAGTAGCTAGAATTTCCTCCGTAACTCTGATATCAAACAGGTGCTGAACGATTTGAGTCTTCCAAATCCGCAATTGAGGGTCAATAAGATCAGCCACCATTGTAGGATCATTCTGATTTGCAGGACCCCCTATCTTACCGATCATCAGCCATCGATCCTCCCTAATATTGACAGCCTTGCCATCGCCAATCTCCCATTTCAGATTAGCTTCTAACGCCTCTCGACCATATAGGAGACTTTGCCATCCCCATGAAGGACGTGCTCCTTTAGTTGCAGTCCAAAGTGACCCCTGAGGGTAGTACAGCCCCTTAAAGAGTCTACTCCACAGTGCCTGCGAGTCTTGACCTAGCCTCCACACCTGTTTTCCCAACATTGCCTTGTTCAAAACCACTAAGTCTCTAAAACCCAAACCCCCGTCCACCTTCCTTAGCTTTAGGGTGTCCCAATTCCGCCAATGAATGCCTCTCTGTCTAGAATTTTGCTTCCACCAAAAGGCAGAAATTTTCCTTTCAATTGCCTGACAGATAGATATAGGGATCTTGAAAATGTTCATAGCATATTGGGGAAGAGCTTGGATTACAGATTTTATAAGAATTTCCTTCCCTGCCTTCGAAAGAAGTTTTTCCTTCCAGCCTTCCAACTTTTTGTCCACTCGAGCTAAGATCCATGAGAGCATCTGTTTCTTAGTCTGGCCCCAATCGGAAGGAATTCCTAGATATTTCCCAGTTTTCTCCAGTATAGGCACACGTAGAGCAACTGATATATTAGTCCTTAAATCTAGTGGACAGCACCTTCCAAAGTAGACACCTGACTTGTTAAGGTTAATAGCTTGTCCGGACGCAAAACAGTAACTGTTTAGTAAATTTGCAGCATGCTGTGCCTCCCTAACAGTACCTTCTAGAAAGAATATGGAGTCATCCGCAAAAAACAAATGGGATAGGGTAGGGCAGTGGGGAGTCAACTGAATACCTTTAATGAAGCCCTCTTGTACAGCTTTGTTTACCATGTTTGATAGTGCATTGGCAAGGATTATAAATAAGTAGGGCGAAAGAGGGTCACCTTGGCGAATGCCTCTAGACGGCTTAATAGATTCTCCAGCTTCTCCATTAACTAGAATTTTAAAATTTGCTGAAAAGATACAAAAACTGACCAGACTAACCCATTTATCGCAGAAACCCATCTTCCGCATATAGTCGCAAAGGAAGTCCCATTCAACTCTGTCATAAGCCTTCTTCATATCCAGTTTCAACACCACTTGGAACTTTTTCTTTCTTTTCTTGATACGTAGTTGATGTAGAACCTCTTGAACAATCAATATATTATCCTGAATTTGTCTGCCTTCAATGAAGGCACTTTGTTCTAAGGATATTATTTGAGGAAGCCATCCTTTCAGCCTATTAGCCATCACCTTTGTAATAATCTTATAGTTGAAGTTACATAGGCTGATTGGACGAAACTCAGTGATGCTCTCCGGGTTTGCCACCTTTGGTATCAGTACAACATGAGTCTCATTTAGACTATCAGGAAATCTGCCTTCGCTAAAAAAGGAAGCCACCAACTGGAAAACGTCGTCACCCAATATATTCCACTGACTTTGGTAGAAAAGGCCATTCAATCCATCGGGGCCAGGCGCTTTTGCTGCTCCCAATTGAAAAACAGCTCGACGGACTTCTTCCTTAGTAATCTGTCTCATTAGATCCACATTCATTTCCTCAGAAACAACCGTAGGGCATTGATCAAGGACGGGTTGATAGTGTCTGGGACCAACCGATGTATATAAATCCTTGTAAAAGTCATATATGTGCTGCTTAATTTGATGGGGCTCGCGGCACCAAATGTTATCTTCAATCTTTAACATGGAGATTTTGTTTCTTTGGCGCCTTCGAATAGTAGTGGCGTGGAAGAACTTTGTGTTGCGGTCTCCCCCTTTAAGCCACGCGATTCTAGAGCGTTGACTCCAATATAATTCTTCCTGTCGCCAAAGTCTATCGAGTTCCTCAACAGTAGCCCTGTAATCCCTTCTCGCAGCATCTATGTCAGTACTGTTCATCAGACTAGTCAGCCGGTGGCTGAGTTCAGAGATTTTCCTGGATGCATTCTGAAAAGTCTTTCTACTCCACCCCCTTAAGTCCTTAGCAACTTGGAGTGTTTTTTCAGGCATACCCCTTCGAACACCAGACCCTTTATTCCAAGCCTTAGATATGACCAACTCACAATCAGGATGATCCAGCCAGTAGGCCTCGAATCGGAATACTTTCTGTTTCCTCGGTTCCTTGCTTTCTAGACAAAGTAGCAAAGGCCCATGATCGGAGCCTATAGCAGGGAAAACATAAGCTTCTGCACCCGGAAATAGCAGCCTCCAGTCCAGATTACAGAAAGCACGATCGAGCCATTTTTTAACCAACTCCTCTCCTTCACGGTTATTGGTCCACGTATAGGCACATCCTTTGCTCTCGATATCAATAAGAGAGCATTGATTGATAAATTCTCTAAAAGCATTGATGCGGAATCTTTCCACCGCTCTTCTACCAAACTTTTCCCAATCAAAAAGTACTTCATTGAAGTCTCCCATACAAAGCCAAGGCCCTGCCAATCCTGCATTACTAACTCTGATATCATTCCAAAGAGCTAGTCTATCCTGAAAATTCGTTGGGGCGTGTAAGAAGGAAATTTGCATCTGGCGTCTGTGCCCTATAACGCTGCACAGTAGGTTGATAATGTGCTGATCACTGTATTTAACAACAACCTGCACCGAGTCATCCCACAACAGAGCTAGCCCACCTGCCAAACCATGCGGGTTAACAACAAACATAGAGGAGAAGTTGGTTTTCCTTTTGACTTGCTCCACAACATGTAATTGGTTTTTAGTTTCCATGAGAAAAACCATGTTTGGTCTCTCGCGGGCTACTAAAGCCCTTAAATGTTGGACTGTCAAGGGAGATCCAAGACCTTGACAGTTCCAACTAAGGATTTTCATGGCTCCTTTGGTGGCTTATTAGGGCCAGCCACCCAAGCCCCTAACATGTTAGCATCCGACAACTGAATAGGCGCATCAAAAAGTACTTCTATATCAGCACGAAAGGTCAGAGACGTTCGCTTCTCATAAGGGGTAAACCTTCTAAGCCTTTTGGTAGGTACTTTCCTAGGACAGGAAAGATGCTGCTCTTGATTAAGTGGTCGCTTTCCTTTCATTGGATTTCCTGATTCAAAAGCAACAGGACTACCCCGATTAGGTAGAGAAGCAGGAGCATAAGGCACTATGGCCTGATTGTAGTCTGAGACATAATTCTCCTGATTATCTGCACTAGTTCTAGCCTATGTGTTCTCTGATTCCATATCTTCAGCATCAGGATGAGGGGTCACATCTCCATAGAACGTAGACCAGCAAGGACTAAAGCTGTTAGTCTCTGCCTTTAGCCAGGAGCCGTAGCGGCAAGGCGTGTCCTGAGGATTTGCTGACTCTGCCTTCGGGGAATGTGGACAGGAATTGGCATAATGCCCAATGATACCACAAGAAAAGCAGAAGTGAGGTAGCCTTTCATACTTAAAATCAATCCACCAGTTCCGATTACCCACCTTAATCACTGTACCCGTACGTAAAGGAGTAAGCAAATTCAGTTTAACCCTTGCTTTGCTTGTTTTGCGCATAACATTGCTCCTACTATCTGTTTTGACTTCTTCGACCTCTCCCAGTTTACAAGCAATCAGTCTAATACATTCCTCTGTCATTGAAGCGCGTGGCAGGCCAATAAAGTGTACCCAAAAGCAGCAGTGCGTGAAGTCATAGCAGTGTTCCGGCACAGTGGGGTCACCCTCTTTTAGAACCAGTAAGTTACTCGCGAAGGACCAAGGACCGGATTTGAGTACCTTCTTCTGATCCTCCAGCGACTTGAAAATGAACGCAAAGAAGCCTAGGTCGATCACTTCGCACTTTACATCATCTACTTTCCATGCCCTCTGCATAGTTGCCCAAAATGCTTGAAAATTAACAGTTACCTTTGAACCAAGTTTCCCATACAATATAAATTCATCAGAGTGTCGATTTTCCACAGGGGTCTGGATGCTTAACACGGTGACATCATCAGCACACCACAGGTCACCCATCTGTTTACACAAATTCAACAATCTGGAGTGGTTATCGTCACTGGACTCCATAGGCGGACGTTGAGAAAAAATGGAAGACTGTAGAAGATATGATTTGTAGGGATGATAAAAAAAGGTCGGCAATGATAGATGATTTGTAGGAATGATGTGTAGTGAAGATGCACTGTAAAGACAGGAAAAAACAGATGATCTATCACGATCAAGATAGGGTGAAACTCGCCATAAACGAGAGGGAAGGCTCCCTGCAGGAGCGGTTATTGTGTCGAGAGAGTTAAAAATGTTTTCATGTTCACCTTTTTTAAACTGGATTAATATCACAAAAAATCACAAACAAGGTACATATGTGACAAATTGAGGGTAAAATCCTGAAACCAGTACACGCATCGACTACGGCGTGTCATTCAATTCAACTATTTGATAGCAAAATTTAACGTAATGTAAACCCTAAATTTCTACGCCTATCAACTACGTGTCAATTAACTCTAAACTTAACAGAAGCCAAATGTTAGGTAAAATTTTTCACATACGTATCAATTTAGAATTTTTTTTCTGGTAAAAAAATTAGTTTGGAGCAAATTTACCTCAGTTATATTAATTTGAGAGTTTTCGTAGTACCAATCCAATTATCATATATCCAATAGTGTAATGTTGGAACAATTTAATCAAGGTCATGCCGCTCTAATCCAAAAGAGCGAAGCAGCGAATGTGGCACAACATTTTCGGTCGACTGATTTATGCTAGATCCTATTTAAAATCATTTCTAAACCACAAACAAATTAAAGGTAGCGTTGCCCAAAATTCTCTCTTTTCTCTTCAAGGCTGTACTCCAGGGAAGTCAATTCACAGCAGCAAGTTGTCCTTTCGGCTCTAAGATAGAGATGGGAAGCAGACTCTTGCTATTCCCCTGGATTCTCAGATATTCGGATCCGGTGTTCCTCGACTAACCCGAAATATTGACACGATTCTTTTTTTTTTCTTTTTTGGGAAAAAAATTGCGGGAACGTTTGGCCAAAATAAAATAAAATTGCTCGTCCCCTAGCCCCTTCTGTTTCTTTCAGATTCCCGAAATTCATCTCCCGATTTTCGGGAGAACTTTTTCCCGCGATGCAGATCCATTTCGCGACCCGAATCCGATCTCCAAACCCGTTCTTGAACCCCAAGTCAAATCCGTTTCTGTGCGCGGCCCTGACCATCCTCAAGGTCGACCCTTCCCCCAACCAGATCACCGACGTCCGCCGCGGTTCCATGACAATGGCGAAAACGACTGGCTCCAATACGAAGCGACCCGTTTGCCCGTCCTGCTCCAAGCCCGTACGCACGTGCCTCTGCGCTCGGATCCGGTCTCCGCGTCTCGATCACCCCTTGAGCGTCACCGTTATCTAGCACAGTCTGGAACGGAAGCACCCTCTCAATTCCACCCGCATCTTGAGGCTCGGGCTCAAGAACGTCGCCGTCGCCACCGTTTTTGACGTCAGCTTTGGCGCCCAGTTCTCGATTTCAAAGCTCGAGCGAGACTCCGGAATCAGCGCCGATGGATTGGTTAGTGTGAATTCAGGTGTCCGAAATAGGCAGCAGTCTGGAGTGGAGGTGGAAAACCCTAATTGGGTCGAAGCAAATGGAGTTTATTGTCCTGGGGACAATGGGAACTGCGGTTTGATTGCCTCAAACAATGTTGAAGTTTCTGAGGCTTCCCGGTTGCTGCAGAAAACACGCTCTTGTGGAGTCGTGTTTAGAGGTACTAGCGAACCTGTTATCAGTTTTCGAATGGGAGAGAAGGGCATTATCAAATCGATAGACCATATTTGGATGTCTCGAACAGGTCATCAAGGAGCTGATTTTGATGCCATATTAGAATGTGAGTCGGCTCGTGATGTTCTATCAAATGGATTTGTGGTTAGGAAGTTGCAAAACCTTCTATTGAATCCGAGCTTGGAGCTTGAAGAATATGAGGAATTCGTACTTGAGGTGCCGCCTGGGTCGGTACTTCTTTTCCCGACCGAGAATGCGCGCAGCATTGATGAACTCAAGGCAGCGGAGTTCGAAATCAGGAACTTGATTGTGCTGGATGGCACATGGATGAAGGCGAAGAGAATGTACAGCGAGAATCCTTGGTTGAAGCTGTTGTCTCATCTGAAGTTGGATTTGGAGGTAACGAGTTTGTACGCAGAAGTTAGAAGTCAGCCTAAGGCTGGATGTTTGTCCACTCTCGAGAGCGTCATTTACACGATGAAGGCGGTTGGGGACAGTCCAGAGGGGCTGGATCAATTATTAGATGTTTTCGAGTCAATGGTCGATGATCAGAGAAGATGTAAAGATGAAAGACTGGGTAAATCCACTTCCAAGTAAGCCTCTTCCAGCTTGCCTGCTATACCCAGCTCTTCGGCATTTTACTTTTCAAGTTCATATTGCATAATTGCATTGAATAATTGTGCCTGTTGAATTCTCGTTCACCGAGGTCTCTGTTGTAGCCTGTCCTTTGCACTGCTCAAGGTTTGCCGGAGTCTCATGCATCGTAATTGCCTACATTAGCCTTTTTCAAACTCTTCTCCAGTTGTTTCTAAGTTGAATTTGCCAAAAATGCACTGATTTTCTGCACTGTGATTGTCTTAGTTAACTCCGTGAATATTGACTCCTGGCAAGCACATTGGGTTGAGTATCAAAATATCTTCTTAAACTTTTATGCTGTAATCCAATCTATCACTAGAATATGACCTGTGTAGCACGGATATATGTAACTACATCAAAATTCAATGTATAGACATGTCAGAATTCAGATAGATATTGCCATTTCTCAAAAGACTCCCTATTTATTTAGCTTATTTTATAACTTTGGTCAGATTTCAAATAAAAAGAGAATCAATATTCATTTTACAAACAGAGTACATAAATGTTATAGCAAAGTGGGTTATCGTGCCAATGATGTATCACCACTCCATGTAAAAGACAAAGACCTTTTCACCAGCCCGATAATGACAGTTAGGGATCTTTAGAAGTTTAACACAGGAAGAGAGGCACTCAAGGTAATAGGGATTAGAGAATCTCGGCCTATCCACTGATCTAACTTAATAATCAAATTAGCTACCATATAGAGAATCATCATTCGTCCACTTTAATCGATTAATTGATGAAGAAATAACATAGTTTTCTTTATTGTATTTCATCATTCTATAATGATAATGATGACTTGATCTTATCTCATCTTATACTTATGTGTTGGGAATATTATATATTATGCTCTAGAATATCTACTTGATAAAGTTAAAGAACAAAATCAATCCTCTTGTTTATCAAATCATAGTGAAATTCCGTTAGCCCTTCTATTGCTATTGTCTTTACCCATTTCATAAGATAAAAGAGGTATTAGGTAAATACAGCTGGAAAAAATATAAATAATTCCAATGTCACCATAACATAGATTCAATATATAAAATTGAATCTCCTTTTCACATGTTGATGCTCTGTCACAATTTTTGTGTTGAAATATTGTGATGTGTTAGGTAAAAAGCAAGAAAGGAGGAAAAAAAAAAAGACAATTAGAATCAGGTTCAAACCATCCCAAAGATATTGGAAGAGCAAAAGAAAATTTACTAAAGAGGCCACATATCCTTTTCCTGTACAAACATCATTTGTTTTTAAGTAATACAGAAATCATTGATAGTTTCTAGAGGGGCTAAGATAAGGAAGATTACATGGATATTGGGGACTTGAGCTTAATGTCAAAATTGTACTGACAAGCATATAGCATCATACAGAGTGAAAACATACAACATCGGCAGAATGCTCTTGGTTATGTTATTCAGAAGAGCTTCTCAAATCACTGGCTCATTTCTTGCATTAAATGGCGTTTTAACTTTTCTTCCACCAATGGGGATGTTTGATGTGGCTAAGTCCTAGAAAAGCAGCCGTCCTGGATTGTCAAGGAAAGAATTTTAATTCATTTATGTTTTTTTGCCTCAATGCGGAGCAGTAGTCCTTGAGTAGGTGTTGGCATGGGGTCGTAATTGTAGTGATCATCTGAGCATAACTCCCAAGAGTATCGAGTGACCAGATAATGGATTGCAGTAAGGGTTTCAATCCTCGTAAATTCATTCCCTAGGCATGTGCGAGGCCCTCCTCCAAAAGCAACAAAGCTGTAGGGTGGTACTGACTTCTGGTTTTCAAATCTAGCAGGATCGAACTTTGATGGGTCCGAGAATATGCTCTCGTCCATGTGTGTCATGCTTGATGCCCAGAAGATCTGATCATGCGTTAAACACCAAATGTATGTTAATCGGCTAGTTTCACAGATAGAGAGAATAAATAACAGAAAGTGCAAACACTTTACAAATAGGAAAAGTGGTTTGCCTCCTTACTTGCCAGCCTTTAGGAATGACGTATCCACCATACTCAATATCCTTTAAGGCTACCCTGAAGCCACCGAAAACAGGCGGAACAATCCTCAGAGTTTCCATCGCTACTCTCCATGTGTACTTCATCCTGGCAAGGTCTTCCCAAGTTAAAGGTTCTTCTGAAGTCTTGCTGTTTGCTATCTCTTCTTGTTCTGAAAAGGCAAAACAAGCTTATGATTTGTCACAACAAGGGGAAGGCACATGCTTCTGAGCTTAGTCATACAGTTTACATTTGGTTCGAATTCTGACCAATTTTGTGTATTGATTTTTCTTACATTTGGCAAGTCATCCATCATACATCAGTAAAATAGAGATCAGTCAGTATCCTTATATAGCTCAGGTCATAGTTAGAGACTGAACTGAGTTTGAACTTCTTCTTTGCCTTTTGTTTTCCTTCCTTTTTGGCCTGCAGGAGTCTCCATGCAGATTCGACAGATCTAACAAGACACGGGAAAGAAAATGTGTACCTTGAAGAACTGCTTTATAAACGGCAGGATTCTTAGATAGAAGACGCAGCACGAAAGTTATAAGAATGGATGAGGTATCATATCCAGCAACCATGACAGCCATGATATTGTGCAGAATTTCTTTGTCTGTCATAATGCATTTGTTTTCTTCATTGCGCTTACTTAACAAGCATGTGATCAAGTCTTGATGAGGAGTTGCAGTATGCTGCTCCAATTTCACCTTCTTCTCTTGTACAACTTCCTTCAACAAAGCTTGGACCTTAGAGCTTGCATGGAGGCTTTGATTGTAGTGTGTGAAGGGTAGGTTTACTGGTATTGACAAAAGTCCCTCCACCATTTCTTCCAAACTTTGCAAGAATTTCTCTCTTTCGGCTCTTTCCTCCACACCAAAGAGAAGAGAGCATATGATGTTGAATGTAAGGTTTTTCATCAGGGGCAATGCCTAAAATCAAAACATTAGTGTTAATTACTCTTCTTTCGTTTATTAAAGAAAATTATGTGCGATCCGAGTCTATGCATCCATACTCAGAGTCAACCACAGTCGTATGAGTGTACGAGTGCACACGCCATGTGTATCTTATATTTAGTATGTACTCAAGCAGATTCAACAGAGAGAGATTACATAACATCAACATTCCGCCACTTTTTCCTTGCCCTGCCAGTGCAACTCGATGTGCTTTCTGACTTCTTCATCCATTTTCCCCACGTACTGCTTCAGGGATTCTGGTCTCAAGAATGACACGATAGAGTCTCTCACGCGTTTGTGATCTTGGCGAGTGAGTTCCATCAGATTGCTGTCTCCCAGAATCGCGCGGGTGGATGATGTTGGCTTGCTAGAAATCTTGCTGCTGTCTCCGGAGAATACCAACTTGTTTGCTGCTTGTCCGGGAATGAAGACTGTCGGTTTGCTGAAGAGAGTGAGCTTCGAGATTGGTCCATACTTCCTCACTCTTTCCTGGAGCCATTCTTCTACTATGTTTGTCCTCAGGGCTCGGAGCAGGCCAAAGCTTTGGCCTACCATGGGGATTCCCAATGATCTCGGAGGTAGCTTTCTTGATGATCGTCTTCTTCTCCAGCTTAACAGAAACAGAACAGGTGGAAGAAAGAGAAGAAGAGCGATCAAAATGTCCATTGTTGTGGGTGTGGGTACGTGTGGGTGGGTTTGTAAGTGTGGATGATGAGGAGGAAAGCAAGGGACTTATAGCGCTCTTTTTGTCAGCTAGCAAACTATAATTTTAGGTGGTAGATTCCTTGTGGTAACGTGGAATGACGATTACTATGGAGACATGCCCCACTTTGATACGACTTCTCCTTTAGGCTCCGTTCGTTTCACGGAAAATATTCTTTCGGAAAATATTTTTCGGAAATTGTGGTGTACGGGGGGCGGAAAACAAGATAGTCAAGGAAAATATTTTCCACCAAATGGAAGAAACAATTTCAAAAGTGAGGAAAACGTTTTCATTTTTTTGAAAGTGGAAAAAATTTTCCCTCTTCTTTGCTTACCTTTAAATATTGTAGCCTCTAATATTTCTTGACCTCGCTCAAGGTCGGTGAGTCAGCGATCTTTGATAAACGAACACTAGAAAATATTATCATTTTCCAGGAAAATGATTTCCTGGAAAATATTTTTCGTGAAATGAATGGAGGCTTAGATTTTGCCGATTCGTTTCGGGTACCAGGTGCTTTGTAGAAAGAAGCCGTCGAGATAAAAACAAATAGCATAAGATCCTGCCGATTTCAACAGAAGAAGTTGAGCCCGGATGTGTATTACTTGGTTTTCTCTTATTCAGTCACTATCATTAAATGCAACGGAAGGAAGCAAAACCAAAAGCCAACTATTAAAGGGTACAGACGCAAAAAACAAAAAACTGTTACGAGGTCGCATAAATTGCAAGAGAGCTCGTAGATGGGAAAAGTGTCAAATAAGTCCTAAACCTATTGGGGTTGTGCCAAATAAGTCCTAAACCTTTTTTTTTTATGCCAAATAAGTCCTAAACCTTTTGCAACTTGGCCGAATAAGTCCTTCCGGCGGACTTTGACCGGAAAATGCCTACGTGGCGACGACGTGGCGCGCCGGAGACTCGCCGACGACGACGTGGCGGCCACGTGGCGATGACCGGACCCGAATTTGTTTTCTTTCTTTTTTCTTGTGTTTCTTTGAGAAACACACGACTCCTAAGGGCGGCCCCGCCCTCGCCGGTGGACGGCGAGGGCTGGGCGAGCTCGCCCCAGCCTAGCTCCGGGCTGGGTGAGGCTCGCCCGGCCAGCAACGAGGGCGGGGACGGCCACCCCCGCCCTCGCCCTCGTCCGGCGAGGGCGGGGCTGCCCTTAGGAGTTTCTAGCGATGCAAAGTTCTCACTTCTCTGCAACATAACTATACTTCCATACTAGTGTCATTCTTTACACCTAACATGGCCTTATGTCATGTTTGGATGAATTTGGACTCTGTTTGGCAGCATATTTTGAGTGGCTGGACTAGAACATTCCAAAAAACCAGGGAAACTTATCTTTATCTAAGCATCACCTATATTGCTAGAAATGTATTTCTTATTTATTCTTGAATAAAATATACATATTTCACATTCTTGCACTAGCTAACGGCAGATTCAGTTATATAAACTCCTTAGGAAGAAAGGAATGTTGGTACTTCCGTTTCCTACTCATAATGGGCTTGGCATTGATGAACTTGAGGTGGCTGAGTTTGTAGTTATGGACTCTGATTCTGCTGGGATGGTTGGTGGATGAAAGCAAAGAGAAAGTTACAATGAAAATCCATGGGTTAAGCTGTTGCCTCATTTGAAGGCAAAAGTTTTAGGTGAATGCATATCATGCGAGCGCAGCTTAGATCCACCATTAGATAAGATGGGATCTACATGATCTGAGGGTATGAGAGAGCATGATTGGAATGCAGGCAATAATTGATCCATATGAAGTTGGAGCTTGGGGCAACAAGCATATATGGAGAAGTTAGAAGTCAACCTCAGCAAATAATATTTCAGGTATCAGCAGAGCACTGAGCATCACCTTCAACATAGCCGCAGCTTGCATCAAATAATATCTCTTGGATAGGAACTGAACACACAGCACACTACAAAAATTAATAAGCACCGTCTCAAACTTCCAACAGAAACCAATGAGATGTATTGATTCTTAAGGAGTTCAAAACCTTGTATTAGTTAACTTTATAGTAAGGTAAATCGACGAGAACTACTGAGTATGCAATTCTCCACTTGTAAGCAATAAGATCGTGATCCGAGCTGTTCAATCAAGTAGGAGACACCTCAGAAAACATGTGCTAAACTTTTTCAGTGATTTGTCTGCACAACTAAATGAACAAAAGCAAATAAAAAGTGCATTGTGGAAAATGCAAAGCTTTTTGAAGGGGAAATGATCGTTCGAGTTGGGTGTAAAAGTGAAATGGTATTTCTGACAATTACATAGCAGAGAATGACGACTGGTGTGAATGGCAGAAAACAGAAGTACCTTAGACATCAGTCATAAGTTAAGCAGAATGAGATCTCAATGAAGAGAACCCAACATATGCAGAGCTCCATCCTATTTTTCCAAAGAGAAGACTCAACTTCAGTGAAATATGCATAAACCTAGCCACAGAATTTGAAGCAACTAATTGGCATTGCTATTGGAAAAGGAAAGGGAGGAAGTAAGAAGAGATAAAGATGGACTACCGTAACCAAGAGCCTCCGGTGTCCTTGTCTTTGACAGTTGATTCTTCTCCCTTCACTTCCCCAAACCTAAGAATTTTGCAGGTTTTCCATACCTGCCAATGTTGCTTCCACCAAACGGACAGAGCGTTTGCTTTCACAATAAGTATAGGAACTCTAATGCACTATCACTTCGATTTTCTTTTTCTTTTTCTTTTTTTTTTTCTGGGTGTTCTTGCTTGTGTTTTGCTGATGCGTTGCCTATTTGGGGAGCCATATCAATACAATTCAATTCTGATGAACAAATGTACTTTTGTACAAAATGTTCTATGATAAAAATGCACTACATCTTAAAACATTTAGCTTAAGCAAGGCTGCGTGATTGTCTAAATCAAAGTATGCCATCAGTTAGGCCATGCAAGATGAACACACATCTTATTCTGTCGATAAATAAGTACTTTTATAACCAATGGCTTGTAATTAACTTCATATATTTGATGTGACTTTTTGTAATTGAGGAAGTAAGTAGCCAACATGAAACATTTAGCTAATATAATCATTAATACAAACTTATTTTTCTATGAGCAAAAGTAACTCTTTTCAATGTGATAACTTGTAAGGAACTATCCAGTTTTTCCTCCACTTTATTAGTTAGTTCTTTCAGGAAGATTTAAATGTATCTAGATGTAGTAGCTCCTTAAATTATAAAGTATATCTCCACAAGCTAAATAACTCTTTTCACTGTGTTAGTAAGTTTCTAAACTGAAAATAGTTCTTAAATGCATCTTTTTTATGAAAAGAAACCTATTGCGGACCCCTTTGCACCCGGCGCTCTTCGTTTGAAGCAAAAGCATCTCTTGGTTCGACCAGTAGGAGTCTTCTTTCTTCTGCATCCCCTCCATGGACCTGGTGATGCTTACCACTCGGTGGATATGAAAATTTACAGCACAACATTCCTTTTGCAACAATGTATGGCGCTTGAAATTAGTCAGTCATCCGCAACTTCACATCTGCAGGAAAGCATGCTCAAGTAGCATAGCAGCTGAAGGCCTCCCAACAGGCTGTCTTCGAAAGCACCAGTCCAAAAAATCCTTTCCCTAGGAAGATAACGTCTCGGGTATTGGTGGAGAACTTCGCATCACCTTAAATATAGCTTGAGCCTGCATGAATGATGAAACCTTGAGCAGAAACAAAAGACACAGCTCGCATATCAAATGGTAATACGCACAGTCCCAAACTTCCATCAGAAAATACTGACATGGATTTGGTTGGAAGCATATCCTTGGAAGGACTAAAAGAACAAAAAAGGAAAGCAGCGTTCTTACCCGCTCATACTCACTCCAAGGAGGTTTCCCAGTTATCATTTCGATAATAGTACATCCCAAACTCCAGATGTCAGCAGTATGATCAAGATTTGTGCTGTTATCGTTCACCATCAAGGATTGTATCAGCTGCAGGATACACTAATCCATCATTCCACCACGACAGAAAAAGAAAATAACATTAACGTTCACAAAAGCAAGGTACCTCTGGAGCCATCCAGTTTAGACTTCCCTTTAACGAGGGGTAAGCTGCTTGTCCAGTTAGCTAAGAAACGGTAGGAGATTAGTAAAGCCAAAGACCATTTAACGCTTTCATGGAACTCTCGATAAAATTGCTACATCTTCATAGGCATAGAAATATCATATCGATAAAAAGAACTAAACCAACCGCTTTCAACATATGTTAGCTCATTGCAGAGAAAAAGGGCCATAGAGCAATCAAAAAGATGATTTCAGGAAATGCTTCAGCAACAATACCTTGGCTACTGTTCAGAATTATGTCCTATGAACCATACACTTTTATCTACCCCATGTTAGGAAGGAGACGCTTCTTACTCTGACTAATTCCATCCTTCTCTTGGAAGGCAGAGGAGCAGCAAAAACAAAACAAGTGGAACCTTTTATCAAAGGTATTGCACTCTATCCACTATGCCTCATAGGAATTTTTCTGAAACCAGTAGAATAGGAAAGAACTCTCATTTGTTTTGGCATCTATTTACAGCAAGAAATCTTTTCCCCTTTATGCAACATTGTTACTCTACCCAACACAACGGGAAAAAAAGAGAAGAATATTATTCAATAACATTTCATCAATAAATCATAAACTTTTGCACGGATGAAATGCCGCAAATCAATAATGAGAAGTCCGCATTGACAGAGCATAGATGATAAACAACAAGCTTGCTTTGTTCCTTTTTCTTTTTATTCTTTTTGCACTAACTTAATTAATCAGTCACCGTGACTTACCATCCGCCATTAAATGCCCCACAGATCAGCAAGGATCTTCTGCATGCACTAAGCAGTCTTGCAGTAAAGAGGTGGAAACTCACATATTTAGCAATCCCGAAGTTAGCAAGTTTGACTATCCCAGATGCATCCACAAATAAAGTAGCTCCCTTTAAGTCCCTGCACAGGCCAAAGAATTTTCACAGGTCTGTAGGCACAAAGAAGGTCATATCGTCCTTATCCACTATGTAAGTCATTATGTTACGGTGCTTGATCAATGGCCTAGAATTACCCATGTACGGAGTTGTTAGCATGCAGGCAAGCCAATCCAGACACAATATGGCGGGTAAGATTGCAGACAACCAGTTCTGTTAGGGCACCAAGATGCTCCTAGATATAATGGTCCATTGAACCGTGATGTGCATATTCTAGATATATGTTAAGCTGACCCTCAACCTAAATATGAATGAGTTAAAATTTTGGTGAGTCAAATTAGGAACGCCTGTTGAGCTGAGATGCACAGATTCCATGGGAAGGTGACTCTCAATTTCACTGCCATAATAATGCAGTATGTTTTGATGTCTAATCTGGCTAAGCACTTCAATTTCCTGTGTAACAGGTTGAAAAAAATCGAGGTGGCAAAGCAATCATTTACATGGAAATGATAAAAGAAAATTTTTCCACAGCATATTTGATCGAATGAGAGGATAGAATGGATCCCAGAGCATTACCTGCTGTAACTGCCTCATGCGCTCAGCCGAATTTGCATTGATAGGCAATAACTCAAGTTCCTTCAGCGCACACACAACTGTGGTTTCTCTGTCATGGAACATGTCAAAGTTCAGCTAATTGGATGTCTAAAAAAATGTGATGTGTCGAAGTTTCCCAGAGCTAACTTACTGGTTGCTTGCCATGAAAACACTTGCAAAAGTGCCAAGTCCAATAAGCTGGCCTTTGAGCCATTGACTTGCTTGTGGTAATTGCTCTGTTCTTCCAGCAACTTGAGCTGAAGCTGTAGGGTTCTCCATCTATCCAAGACCTTGAGGCGTCAAAACGGGGGTGATCACCACGCAATTCTTTTTACATCAAAGTAGGGCTGAGGTGAATTTTTACAGCAAAGGGTGGTGAAAAGAAAACTTCCCAGCCTATGTTTCCGACAGTTTACGTCTAAACAGTTTAATCTGGTTCAAGTTGCTCTGATCCTAAAGAGCGAAGCAGCATGTGTGACACCATATTCGATCAACAAGTTTATGCCGTATGATATTTGAATCCTTTCTAAATACAAACAGATTAAAGGTCGTCTTGCCCAAAATTCTCTCTTCCTTTAGGAGGCATCATTACGGGAAGATCAATCCATAGTAATACATTTTCCTTTCGGTTTTAGGACAACATAGGAAGCAGACTCTGCCAGTCCCCTGGTTTCTCATATTTCAGATCCACTCTTCCTCGACTAACACGAAACATCGACCAGATTTTTTACTTTTTTTCAGCCAAAAACTTCCTCGCCAGATTGAAATTGGACAATAATCATGCAAATTCCAATGAGGCAACTTCATGTGAAGTTGTGTAGCATCATTAGCAGCCGATATACAGAGCTAGGACATCTGAGAGATACATATTACATACTTGTGAGACTCCGAAAGAAAGAACTCCGTGGCTGCTATTACAATCTGAGGCGCAAACCGCAATCACCGTCCGAGAATCCAAAGAATAGATTGATTTCTCCTTTGCTAAGAAGCTACAAAGATTAGGAAAGTCTTTTGGTGAAGACACAATGAATTGCTTAAGTCAAAAGGACTTCGGAGGACGGAAGTCTTTCGGGGCCCTCAATTGTTGACTTTGCTGCCGCCGACGCTGAACAATACTGGAAAAATCAAGTACTCGCTGGCTGGTGTAAGTTTGAGGGTTAATAAGCTGAAGTCTTAATTTCAGACTAATTTGACTACTTTAAGACATTATTTAGAATAAGAATAACCTGTAAGTTCTAAAACTTGCCATTAATATGCAATAAATGTTAAAAATTACAATCAAGCCTTAAAAATTATCAAATTGATCACTCTTTCTAGGAGCTAATATTCTCGTGTTTGTCCTCATGCCTCGGAGCAGGCCAAGGTTTCGTCCTATAATGGGGATTCCTAATGAACCCGAAGGTAGCTTTCTTGATGAACCTCTTCTTCTCCAACCTAATAGGAACAGAACAAAGAGAAGATGGGTGATCAAAATGTTCATCTTTGAGGGTGACGGGTGGAAAGCAAGAGAATTATTAGCTCTCTGATTTTGTCCGTTTCTGAACTAGTACATTAGGTGGTAGATTCCATCAGGAACATGGGATGGCTATGACCGTGTAAAACATGCATCAACTTTGAATGAGGTTTCAATAAATATGTTGCTAATTTGTTTCGTGAACTAGGGTAGGGGTGAGCATGGTCTGAATTGAGCCGGTCTAGTACTCAATTCTATTCTAGGACCAATCCACACAATATCAGTCATCAATTTTTGGCACCGTTGAAGAGCTTAGAACCGAGGACTAGATCGACCCTATGAGTTTGGTCCGATCTCATGGTCAATCCGAGACCGCTAAATTATTACCACATACCCTCCAATTAGGGTGACGATGGCAGCAAGGTGGGGTGGCGAGCACGGCACAAGGCCGACGAAGAGCGGTGAGGTGGGCGCCCACGACCAATAAAAAAATGGCGAGGATAATTATGCCTAGTTTTTTTCTCTGGAACAAAAAAACAGAAATTTCTGTTCTAGGGAACAGAAACAAGTTTTACCATACAAGCCCTAAGTGTCCATGCAATTGCTTTGTGAAGTCATTTCCATGCAATTCTAAATTGAGGCTAACATAATCTAGAAGATAAAACATCATGGAATAATGCTAAAAATAAACACTCAAGGTATTGAAGTGCAATACAGTAAATAAACACTCAATTAATTTAAGGCGATTAATTAATTACGAAAATATAAGACCCACAACTCGTCGGGTATTTAATAATACATGGCATAATCTTAATTGACTTAAGCTAAACCTTTACATACGCTGGACTGGAAAGGACATCGGTTCACCACTGCCAAGCCACATAAATACCATCCTGTTGATCACCATTACGTGACATAATCCAGGAGGTGTCGAATAACTACTCAATGCATTTAATAAAACAAATCATCAACGATATTCATAGCGAGCTTAAATGGATGGTCTCATAGTTGATAAGTAATTTAATCATGTAATTCAACTAACTCAAGTCATTCCAATAAGTTATCCATCAAAACATGCATCACGTGCATCCAACTGTTGACAAGCAAAAACTCGATATGACATGCAATCGAGTGAACAAACATCGGGAAACAAAAGAAACACTTAGTTGTCTATCGTTTCAATTATTTTTAAGAATATTCTCATTAATCAAACTAAACACACTCTAATAAAGGTGTTGATTAATTAAACCAAAAAAATTCTAATGTTAGAAATTGACTTTTTAAGCAAAACCGACATTTCTAAACTAAACTTCAATTTTCCTTTTTTAATTTTTTTTACAACTAAGAAAAATATATTTTTACTATTTTATTTTTTAATATAATAATATAAAACTGCATCAGGGTCAAGTTTTCTTTAAAAGAACATTTTTAAATTTTGGACTTTTAATTAAATAATTAAAAACTATTTAATTATAATTTTTATTTATATAATATTTCATTTTATATAATATTCAAAACCTGGGCTGGGCTCCGAAAGCCAACCCGTGGACTGGGCCTTCCTAGCCCTCACACAAATTGGATCTCATTCAAGAGGGCCCAATTCAAATTCTAATTATTAAAACAAAGGCCCAACCCCTCCGTACTAAAAGCCCAACTAACTCAAGCCCAAGGCCCAACTCAAATTCTTTTTTTTTTTCGTTAGGCCCTAACTATATTAGCCCAATACAACCTATACCAATCTAAACTCCATTCAGCCCATAATCTAACAAGAATAATTTCGGCCTAAACAGAATTTGGCCTAAACGAAAAAAATCACTCACCTTGGCTGTGGACGGCGGATGGCTGAGGAAGCGGCCACCGAGTTGAGGGCAAGCTGAGGGTCGGACGGGCCGGGGAGAGGGCAAGCTTCAGGGGGACCGGCGAGCTGAGGGTCGCGCAAACTTGAGCTCCGCGAACTGAGGGGCGGAGATGGACGCGAGCTGAAGGGTGGTACGAGCTTGAGCCGCGACGGGAGCAGGGGCGAAGGACGAGCCGCGGAGCTAAGGGATGCAGTGGGAGGCGGAACGCGAGCTAGAGGTGCGGAGCTGTGGGCGTGAGGGAGGCAAACCGTGGAGCTAAGTGATGCGGCGGGAGGCGGAGCTGAGGGGTGGCACCAGCTTCAGCCGCGACGGGAGCAGGGGCGAAGGAGATGAGCAGCGGAGCTGAGGGATGCGGCGGGAGGCGGACCACGAGCTGAAGGAGCGGAGTTGTGGGCGTGAGGGAGGCGAACCGCGAAGCTAAAGGACGCGGCGGGAGGCGGAGCTGAGGGGTGGCACGAGCTTCAGCAGCAATGGGAGCAGGGGCGAAGGAGACGAGCCGCGGAGTTGAGGGATGCGGCGGGAGGGGGACCGCGAGCTGGAGGAGAGTAGCTGTAGGCCTGAGGGAGGCGAACCACGGAGCTAAGGGGTGCGGCGGGAGGCGAAGCTAAGGGGTGGCACGAGCTTGAGCCGCGACAGGAGCAGAGGCGAAGGAGATGAGCCGCGGAGCTGAGGGATGCGACGGGAGGCGGACCGCGAGCTGGAGGAGCGGGAAGGCATCCTCGGTGGCTGTGAGCTGGGGGGAAATCGACCGGAGCTGGGGGGAGCCGACCGAAGCTGAGAGAGAGAGCGTGAGCTGTGGCCGAGAGAGAGAGAGCGAGAGAGAGACCCCTCCCCTCTTTTTTCTGCCGCCGCCTCTCCTCCTCTTCTGCGGCCTCCTCTTTTTTTCCTCTCTGCCTCCACTAGGGTTTCTTAACCAAGGAAGAAGAAAGGTAAGGGGGATGGGCCACGCATGGGCCTTCTACAAGTGGGTGCGCGGGCCCAAGGGAGGAGTAGGGGCTATAAGTGCTGGAAGAAAAACTTTCCTTTTTTGTTTTGTTTTGTTTTGTTTGTTTTGCTTCAATGATAACAATAATAATAATGACAAATACAAAGTCCAACTTTAATCCCAATGAACTGAAATTTCTTTTATAGAACCAAATTAAGTAGAATTTGTCGGACCGGTAAAAATTAGGTGTCAACAGTTTCAGCAATACATTTATCATTTTCCCAAAGACATGGCCATCTAAAATTTCCCAATAGAGCAATGAGTGTTATGATTTTTTTTCACAATAAACACCTAAACATTTTGGAAAGCTCACTATAAGGCTTTTTTCTTATAGCACCCAATTTTTGCTAATGTGGATTGTCTAACCAAGTGAGAGTGAGGTCGCGACTGTGCCAATGTTACTATTTTTGCTAATCAAAAGAATCTTCCTAATGCAAGGAGAGTTGACATATGGCCGTTATGCTTTTCATATTCCTTTAATTTCTAAAAACAGCTATTACCAAGATAAAAACAATTTGCTATTTATATGGATGCCACTATAACTCGTATAACTATCATTTTGTTAGGAGATGAGACCAAATGAGATTTCAAGTGGCTGTGAAGAAGCCACAAGAGAAAATTACACAACAAAATCTTAAACTTTGTGCAATTGTTAATTTAGTTCTAAATTATCAAATGTATCAATTTAGCCTTTTACATTTTACTAATTAAATTCCCTCAACCAATTTAGATAAAGAATTTATTGATATGAACATTGCCTGTCCTATGAGGCACGGCCATTGCCGACCATAGGGGAGGGTGAGGGACAACCTCGCCAGCTCTAGGCAAGGGCCACCACATTCACACTATGTCTTAGTGTCACAGCCTTGGGTCTTGGCAAGGGGCTGCAACACCATTGTCGCCCACATGAGAGCATTACAACCTTCAACATATCTGGGCAATGGCGTTGGCTTAAGGCTGTGACACCCTCATCTTGATCCAGTAAGGATCTGTTTAAAACTTTGTTTGTCAGCCCTTAGTGCCCCCCCCCCCCAAACCAAAAACAAAAAAAGAAAAGGAAAGAAACCAAAATATTTAAAGATATATAATAAAAGTGACAATGTTAACACTGTCACTGGTTGTGCCATGTAGGACTACTACCACCAGTATCCACATTAGTAATGGCTAGATGAACTCAATGGTAAAACATGAAAGAATTTAGGATTAAATTAACATCATTGAAAGGTTTACGATTGAATTAATATAAACGTAGTATATTAAATCATAATATACTTGATGAATAATGTGTGGAGCCTAAACACACATATAAGCATTTACAATTGAAACTAAATAATGTACATAAGTAGGCTAAACGATCTTGGGATTCAAGAATCACTTAGAGGATCAATAATGGCAAGTTCTTCATTTTTATCTCAAAATCCAGTGCTCATTAATTAGATTAGGTAGGTTATAATATTAGAACGTAATTTGCTGAGCCAGACTAGCTTTTCTAAATAATCTTTTAGTTTTTCGAATTTTTCTAGTTATTATTGTATAATCATTTATAATTATTATTTAATCAAGAAAAAAAAAGGAACCGAGCTAGGACCTAAGGGCCAGTCCAAATCTGGGCTATTGTGGGCTTTCAATTTTAGATCACGAGAAAAGGCAAAAACTAAGAAATGAAATGGGCTCATTTATACAAGCCCAATCTAGTTTTAACCAGAAACAAGCTTGAACTCAACAAGCCAATTTTAAGCCCACGCCCACCACAATTTAAACATGCTATAACCCACTTAAACCCATTGCTAGCCCGAACCTAATTGAACCAACGAAGCCGAAAACTAATCAAAATTAAACTAAAGCTCAAACTCTCTTTAAACCAAAACCAGCCCCTGTCCAAAACCCATTTGGAACCATCCTTTTTATATTCGTCCCACGCTCATCGTCCACCACTTCCGATCACCGGACCTCCACCGGGCTGCCACGGACCATAATTTACTCTCAAAGATGATCATGATGATGCGTCACACGCTAAATGGAACATACCGGCAAAATCCAGTCAAGCACCATGAGAAACTGGCATTCATAAGGAGTTTTCATTTCCTTTCCTGACAAACATTCACGCTGAGAACATTACAGAAGCACCAAACTAAAACACACAGGGAATGGAGCATAGACAGTATCAGTAGCATTGAAAAGATGAAGGAAACAAAATCTTTGTTGAGGTTAATCAAAGATTATTATGAAGACTCTTATCACTACCCGTCTAGTACAATTCAAAATCGGAGGAAATTATATCATAATTTGGTTCGAACAATTTGACGAACACGAGGTGTGCTGTGGATTAAAGAGAGGACATTAATCGTTCCAAAACTTGAACCCACATCCAGATTTGCAAGAGACCACCTAGACGTGCTCGGAATCAATGCGAGTAGCTCAGCGAAACACTAATATGACTTGAAAGAACAACTCGGTCCACGTTAAAGCTGAGACGAGGCAGAAGAGAGCACGGCTACTTCTCGGACGTGGGGGACCCTATCTAGCCCGGCAACAGTGGCTAGAAGGTGGGCCAATTGCCCTAACATCACCGAGCCAGAATCCTTGGGCAAAAGGGGTTCGCGTCGGCTGTTTGTTAGTAAAACAAAGTGGACAAGATGATAGTGTGTGGGTCAAGTTACAAGTGTTAATATATTCTAGTATTGCAAATGAAGATGATGGGCTATGTGGGCTTGATCCTACTATATCCGCATACGAGTGTACAAATAGTTATGTGATTTTAGAACAATTATTAGGTATTGGAATGCATGCTGATGATAATTGGCTTTAATCCCCATTTATTATTAGCACAATTATTAAGTGTACTTAGCACTTCGAATGTATGCGGATCATAATTGGCTGTAATCCTCGTTTATTTTTTTTTATTTATCAAAATTTCAAAATTACCCTATCGATTTATAAGGGGAAAGTGGACTTAATAATATTCATGTCCTATTAAAACAATGTAATTGTTGGCAATCAAGTTGGGATTAATTTTAGTATTTAATTCCGAATTTTATAATATTTTGCCTAACCAATTCTCACAACCTTTGGAATGTAATACATGACCAACTTTTATTTTCATAAATTATGAAATTCGGAATAATAATAAACATAAAATTATTTTTTTTATTCCGAGAAATTCTAGTGTCTTTTGACGAAAGATCTATTCACTTTGCAACTTCACCCAAAGGTTTGCTTCCATTATAGAAAGACTAGTTACTATACTCATAGTTTTATCTATCACTTTTACTACTTCGATTCTTCTTTCTGAAAAACAATACAATCATCTTTTTAATTGTTTTTTAACAAGTTTTTTGAAAATATGATATTTTTATTGAGACTTTATTATATCATGAGGAATTTTTGAGAGAAACCATTAATAATATTATGGAGTAAATAATTAATTAAATAAATTATTGTCATGCCCTGAATTTTGATTCGGTTATTTTTCTTATTCTTGGCATTATTTTCTCAAACAGTTTAAATGAGAAGAATGAACTCATCGAAAAAACAACAAAGCTTCAAGAGAGAGAGAGAGAGAGGTAGTGAGAAGGGTGTCACTGGCTCAACTTGAGGTCGCCGGTTGCAAAATGGAGCAGCTCCGAGGAAATATCACTCTTACTCACAGAAGAGTTTTTTTTTTCTAGTTTTTGTTTCGTTCTTTTTATTTCTTATACTTTTTGGTATTTTTTTTTATTGCTACTGCAATTCGCTTTTGTCCTTGTGAGCGCATGTTGGCATTGCGAAGCCAAGGTGAAGGATGCGGTGAGGCAAAATTATAATAAAAACTTTTTGGTATTATTTTTTTATTGCTACTGCAATTCGCTTTTGTCCTTGTGAGCGTGTGTTGGCAATGCGAAGCCAAGGTGGAGGATGGGGTCAGGCAAAATTAAAATAAAAGAACCGGGGCGGGGCAGGGCAGGGCGGGGAAATAAAAAGGAAGGGAAAGGCCAAACCGGAGAAATAAAGAAAGGAGTTGGGGCCAGCCTGCGGGACAAGCTCGCCCAAGGGCGGGCGCGGGCCAGGTGGAATTGGCTCCGATTCGATCAATATTTTTCGACTTACAATTTGCTTTTAAAATTTTTTAAAAAATAAAGATTCAAATTCAATTAATTGGAAACAATTAATAATAAATTATCTTATAGAAACATTGGTCAGTTATGTCTGGAAAAAGTGATGATTTATCAGACACTTAATTCTTTGGCTTCCCACAAGTCCTTTGAGTAAGTTTGCATTGGAGTTGCAATTCGAGAGAATCGAACTCTCGAAAGTTAGAGGCAGCATTGCAGGTGAACAGTGCACGTTGTCGGACTTCTTCGCATATTGCGTTACGAGGAAAGGATTCTAGTTCTATTTTGCATGGATTTTGGGCGTTTAAAGTTAATTTTCGGCTTTTGTTGGGTTGCAGCTTGTTGGTTACTGGATAACGCCGAAGAAAGGATAGCGGTTGTGGAACGTCGATGCAGCCTGGGATCCCGACACCGGAAGGGGAGCAATCACGGGAATATCCAGGGACCATGAAGGCAAATTGATATCTGGTGTTGCAAAACAGATGTAGGCTCCTAATCCACACATGGCTGAAATCCTAGCTCTTAAATTTTGTTTGCAATAATAAAGCTACTATACAACACGATGAACTGAACTCTTTAAAACGAAGAAGCATTTCAGTTTCCTTTTATTCTGATTCATGCATAAGAGTTTTCCATTCATGGGACAACAACTTAAGGAACCCATTTAACCCACAGCGGGATGAGGATGCCGTCTCTCAGACAACCTTGCGCTCGAGGAGCTCGCTCCTGAGGAGCGACGGTGGCTTCGGCGGCGGAGTCTCTGGCTTCGGCAATATCTGGAGGCCTATCGCCATCTTCACTTTGCCAGTGACCCTGGTACTAAACCTACTCCTCTCTCCGCCGTCTCTCTCGTGGGTAGTTCAAAACAGAATTAGTCGCTAGTAGCCACGGAGCATGATTTAATTGATACTAAATGGAGCACTAGTAGTTAATGGCCTCTCAACTAGTCAAAGTGTACTGCAAGTTTGCTACCTGCAGTGCAAGGTTGTAGTCTCAATTGAGGAAGAACTTATTGCTGAAACTGAGTCTTTCAGCCGAGTTGAAATTGCCCTAAAACCGTGAAGATGGATGCTTTCTGCATATCTCACTAGGCTTATTCATGCCATTCTTCGAATCACAATTGTGGAAACTTTCTTTCTTGGATATGTCTTGTTAGTATCGCTGGGTATGGGTAATGCCGATTGATTTTTCCAAAGAACTTCGCGTTTGGTGGGTGCTGATCAAGACTTTGTTGTAGAGATTTTCTGAGTTTGCTAACTTTGTGGAAACACCAATGGCGGTTGGATTGGATGTTGTGTTTTTTTAACTTTGCTTGTGGAACCCGTTTCCTGAAATATAGAGGGCACATAAGCAGTCTTTATTTAACCAAAAACTAGAACCAGTACAAAATTGTGGTCATCGGAGAATCTTGTATGCTGCTTTGAGATGTATTAATTTTTGTTGGAGGATTAAAGACAATGCTCTTTTTCTCACTGCCTCGGTTAAAAAGCGATACAAAATGATGCAAAGAAAGAAAGAATTATACAGCAAAATCAGAGGGACCGTTACAAACGGTTTCGGCAATTAACTCCGCCGTTACAAACGTTTTGATATTTCTTTCAACCTGATATCAACAAATAGTTAGCACCATCCTAACTATTGTGTGGGTTTCTAAGCTCCAGTTTTCTATTCTATCGGATATTAAAGTGGAGATGTATTTTCGGGCAAGGGGTTAATGATGGTTATATTCGAAGCAGCTTTTTCTCGGACGAAAGAACGGCAGCATCATTGTCCCTTTATGTGTAGAGCCGGGGGTGAGACAATAATTGCATATTTCCGTAGGACTTACACAACACGACTTCCAACTTTCTATTTTGAAGTATCTAGGCTTTTGGTTCATCATTCTTGCTTTGAACGACCTGACCAACACTGGGGCTGTGATGGAAAAATTTTAAATGGTCCTGGCGCACTGCGCCGCGCCACTAAGGGGAGGACATTTAGCGGGTGGGTCCCGCCCGCTATCTCACAGCCAGTGGGGCCCACCCGCCAGGTGTCCCGCCCCTAGTGGCTCGGGCGTAATGGGCCTGGACCACCTCATATCTCCTCGGGCTGTGA
>JAGKPW010000363.1:0-195793 GCA_019926035.1 Melaleuca alternifolia
AATTGGTGTCATCACTTGGTCCAAGCTAATTTGCAGATGCTCCTCTCTCAAATCTAGCTTGCTACCCACCACTACAACTGGCACTTTTTCTAAAGATGATATTAGAAGAATGCCGCTCAGTAATTCAAACACCGGAATAGAGACAAGTTCATTAGGTTTTGCCTATCAAAGTTCCATGACCAGGAGTCATAGTTTTAGAAGGAAGTCCAATTCTTTACAATGCATTGTAGGGAATCAAGAAACGATGGGACAACCAATTGCTAAACCAAACCTCTAACCGACCAACTTCTGGAAGCCAAAAGGTACCCAATCAAGGCTAGCAGGCTGATCACATGCATAAGTGTGAACCACACCATCAGTCCACCCCAGCTCTTCACCCAATTGACCTCTGTCCACCACTCTGATTTCATATTCATACAAAAACAAATATTGAATGGAACACAACCCCAGTTCAAAACACATAACTGATTTAATGATGATAGCTAAGAAGAATAAAGAGCACCTTGAATAGCGTTAATAATCATATTCAATGCATGTCACAGATTTCGAGATTGATTTGCAAACTAAAAGTATTAAAAGGGAGACTGAAAGAACACTGCTACAAACACGAAGCAAAAAACTTGAGATGAAAAGTTCAGAGAGTTTGGGCATCGCTTTAGTGTCCGTGATCCCTCCGCATTCCTTCTATTTATTGACCTTGAATACCCCTTGACAGTGACTACATTTATCCACATGAGCCGCCATCATTCAACAGCTCTCACATCTCCATGATTTCCTCTACTTCCATGATCTTCGGCAGCTGCTCCATCATGCTTGAATTCGCTTGCATTCAGTAACTGTTCCCACTTTAAAATTTAAACAGGGTGAACTACTCTCGTTCCTTGGTTTGGTAGATCGAACAACTTTAATAGCCTCTAGGTAAGGCCCTGACTTCTCATTTTTTATATTATGTATTCCTTTTGTCTTCGACCTAATGCATGAGCAGTTTCTCTCTTTACCAACTGCACGATAGGGCGTGATTTTACACTACTAAATGACAAGCATGCTTTCTGAGCTCAACCAATTTGAGGTGAAAAGGCATTTTAAAAGGAATAAACAAAGAGGCGCTTGCTGAGAGACTCAATTTGAGCTCAATTGCTTTAACTTATAGTTCTTGATAATACAAAAGGACAACACCATCAAGAATAAAACTTTGCATTCGTTCCTGCAACTAGCTGTGCAAATTTTCCATAAGAGAAAAGTGCCTTCAATATAAAGATGAAGACATCATTCCCTCATCTTTATATTACACAGTAATTGAACCTGATGGCAATATATGCAGCCAAAAACGGACCTTTTAGCATGTTGTAGTCCAGTATGTGCGTAGCAGGCACTTTCTGAATCCTCTTAAACTAATTGAAAGCAAGATGTATACATCTTGAATCTCAAGTCACACAACACGATTGATTTGACCTCATTTCCTGGTGGTGCTCTCAATGAAAATTTTCAAAGCCAGCCTTTGAATTCTATCCAACTACAGTTGAATAACAGCTAAGTGTTTTCTCGCACGTACTAGCTTCCATGTTTTGCAGATACCACCTACATTCATACAATTGAGACACTCATTGCAGTAGAGATCAATGAATCAGCCCGTGCTCATTGATCACGAAACTATTCATCTATATCGATCTCCATTAGGACTAATTTAACTGTAGGTTCTTCATGCACTATAGAATAGCCTCCGACCATTAATACATGCATACATGTTAATCTTCCTGCGAGGACCTACATAAGACAATAACTTGACATGGGGGCAAGACATGCAAATAACCAATAGGATAGATATATTTAACATCTTACAGTTCCAAGAACCTGAAGAAGATCAAGTGAGGGTCGTAAAAGATACATGTCAATTGAATAACCAAATATATCAAGGCAACATATACATAATTTCAAAGTCATGTTGGCTCAGAAGTCATGGTGCAATAGCAGCAGAGATCAACATCAAGTCAACCCTCAATACAGGGTACTGGCATAGGGCAGTAGATCAATGTGCAATCTCCAGGATCCAGAAGCATTACATTGAGGCCATCCAAGTCATCACAAAGCTAGGAAGCCCATCCCATTTTGCATTGCTAAGAAGCCTTTACATAGTGGCAGTCAAATGAACTTAGAATACAGGTATCATCATGAAGGCAAGAGGTTACAACCCTTTGCCTTCAATTTTCTTTCTAAACCAAAGAACTTCAAACCCGATAACACTAGGTCTGCTGTCTTCTTCTGCATGTGTTCAACCAGCATGTCGTCGTAAACAATTGCGTCTGATTCCTTCAAAAGCTTGCGCTCTTGCATACTTGAGAAGACTTTTCTAGCTTCTTCTATTGTCCCATGCTTACAAAATCCAGAGATGACAGCAGAGTATGCAACATCACTTGGAGGAACACCCTCTTGCACCATCTCATCCAGGACTTCGACCACTTTCTCAGCCTGCCCTGACTTAATTGTGTGGAGAATCGCCAAAGAGTATTTGAATTCCATGGGTCCACTCGTAACACTGGCCAGGCAATCACGGATGAGCAGCATAGTTGCATCAATCTCCCCAATTTTGCTAAGTCCTTTGGCGAGAGAACAATATGCATCAATGGAGGGGAGACACGACATTTCCATTATCTTATTATAACAAGTGCATGCCTCTTTTATTTCCCCCAGCGCAACAAGACATTCAATGACAATACTGTAAGTCAAGGAATCGGGCTTGATTTGGGCATTCTTCATTTCGTCAAATAGAGACATTACCAATTTCACATCCCCAGACTTCTTCAAAGCCCCCATCAGGATATTGTAGATTGACACGCTGCAGTAACCTTTTACTTTCAAGTCTCTAAAAACAGCAAGAGCTATTGGTATCCTCTCTTCCTCACAAACAAAAGATGAGAAGAATATGGAGAGATCGTTTATCACGGAAAATCCAAACTTCTCCATCTGCATCAGCAACTTGCTGAAATCCTCCATTCTTCTCATCTCGGCATAAGAAACCAGAATGGGATTAACTGTTCTAATATCTGGCTGGAGATCCTCCTGCAATGTTATGAAGAAAAGCTTGTGAGCCTTATCGACATGCTTGACACTACACAAGCCTTCAATGAGAGAGTTATAGATCTGCAAGTCAGCCCGATATCCTGAGTCAATTAAATCCTTCAATAAGCCACAAGCAGATTCGACTTTGCCACCTGCAACGAATGACTCAACTAATACACCATAAATTGCCCGATCGATCAAAAATCCTTTTGCTTTCATCTCCTTAAACAGCTCAAAGGCCTTGTCCATTCTCTTTCCTTTACACAATCCACTAACCAAGGTTCCATATGCCAAAACATCAGCCTCAACACCATCTCTCTTCATTTCCTCCCACACCCCTAAACATCCGTCTAAATTCCCTTCCGAAACCAATATCTTGACCATTGCTGTGTATGCGAAAACATCCGGCTTGCACAAGTTTGCTCTCATTTTAGCCAAAATCTCCATCATTTCATTAATCCTCCCTGCCTTACACAATCCTTTTATCAGGATCATATAAGTAACACTATCCTCAACCAGCCCATCATTCCTAAAATCAGTGTAAACAGACAATGCCAGATCCAAATAATCAGTCCTCACCAACCCATCAATTACCTTGTTATACAAAAACACGCGTGGCTTCACGCCGAACTTCTTCATCTTCTCATACACATAGTAAAGTCTCAATCCCCGGTTGGCATCAGCATGCATCCTAATCAAAATCTCAAATTGCTTCTCACTAGGCGGCTTCCCTTGTGAGTCCATCAACTCGGGCACCTGGTCTGCAGCTCGGAACTTCCTGTTCCTATTCAAGCAATAAGCAAGTGCATTATACGCAGCATAGTTATGCCTATAACCCTTTTGCCTACCTGCCCAAGCAAAGAACTTGGAGGCGACCGTGGGGTTATTTTCCACCTTAAGCACCTCCGCAACCAGGCCAGGTGTCACGCGACGGAGCTTGCTGAGCTCGGCAACGACAGGAGGGCCCCAATTACTGTGGTTCCGGCGGAATGCATCGACAATAAACCGGGCAATCGGAGACAGGAAGCGGGAGGCAGTGAGAGAGGAGGGAGGCCCCGGCGCAGATGGAGAAGATTGCAGGTGGCTGTGGTGGTCTGGGTCCCATTTGTGGAGGTGGAAGGGAGCTGGGGGGTTTGTGGGTTTGGGGCTTTGCCAAGAAGGGATGGTCTTACGGGAGGAGAAGAGGCCGCCGTAGACAACAGGGCGGTTCTGGGAGGGCTTGCGGTGGCCGTAGAAGAAGTACGGTTTGAGGGGCTTCGGTGCAGGAGGGTGGTTGGGTGGCATTTGGTGTCCTTTTTGGGGTATCGCCGCCGTCGGATGGTGAAGAGTGTGAGGGAAAGATGCCCTGCCAGGAGGCAAGGGTAGCTAGAAAATATTGATTAAATGAGAGAGACAGAGAGGGTACTCATTCTGGTTGTGGCCATTTGCTTCTTGGCCCCTATGGTGCAAGCAACGTTTCGACCAGGTGATAGTGCTTCTCTCATCTCCCTAGCCCACGCTCTGTATGTTGATTCCATCCTGTTAAACCAAATAAACAATAAGAGAACATGCCAACAGCATTTTCCAGCAAATAGTGGATACGGCAAAACAACAGAAGAGCCGCAAGCCATACAGAAAGTACATGCTCATCAATATAGCCTATTGCCAAGGCACTAATGGTGAAATCATGAAGATAGCCTTTGGATTTTTATTATAGCTAACGTTACAATTAGTAAGAGAAGTACTCTTACATGAAGCTGGACTGACACAATTTTAGTACACTTCCATTCTTTCAAATTCAACTGCTAATCGGTTGCTACCCATGCTAGGTCTTTCACTAACTGCAATCCCAGAATAGTTGCTACTCTAGAAACCAGCAAATACATAAAAATACACGTAATGTCATCCAATCAACTGACTTCTTAATATACAATCAGCAGTGAAAGACAGCAATTGCCATGTAAACTACAAATATCCAATAGAAGCTTCGCAGTGTCATGAACTCATTCTTCATTTCCAACTGTTAGCAGGACCAGTACCATCAGATTCAGCTCGAAGACAATAAGGGAAACCGGCATTCACTGGATGCGAAATTAAAATGGAATGCAAAATAAAGTGCCATTTCGCGAATTCTAATGGCATATTAGAACCCAAGAATGAGCTTATGCAGATATTCAAGAATCAGCCGAAACTCGAGCAATTTAAGCACAAAGTCTACAAGGCTTAGGCAACAGAAGCATCTTCACAGCAAGCTATATTTCCCCAGCTAATCCTAGGGGATGCTGATTCTCAGATGTTCCGGCAATGGAAGATACAAAAGTGAACAAACGAGGACTCACACAAATGAACAAAGAAACCCAATCGATAATCATGAAACATATTCTTAAATAAGTTCATCCCTAAAAAAACAAAATAATAATGAGACAACGATCGAAACGAAGGAACAACTTTTCGCCCGAAACCGAATATAACGAAGCTTTGGAAGGGAAAAAAGAAGAAGAAGCCGCAATCGAACCGCCACGACGTGTTGACAAATCACGCCAAGAATCGAACAAGAATGAATATTGGGGACGCACACATCGGCAGATTCCTGGACCTCCTCGGCCGCACCGAAGAAGGCGTCCTTCCGCCACATGTCGAAGCTGCTCGCGACCAGCATCTTGGCCGACCACAGAGAACCCCGCAGATGAACGACGACAGCAACAACAGAAGCTCCTCAATCCGTCCGAGCACGAGGAAAATCCGCGAACGATCCTCGGCGGCTGCCGGCACCGGAGATGCTTCGAGCTCGAGCCGAAGCTTCCCTCCTCTTCGACCTACCTTCCTCCGCCTCGTCTCTTCTTCTTTGCTAATAAGAAGCGAGGAAGGAAGAGAGAGAATGATTTGTACATATCAGTTAATTCTTTGTTCTCCAAAATGAAATAGTGATCAAGGAGAAGATGAGAAACAGAACTCACAAATAAAATGAATATACTTCTTACTCATAGGAATAATTTATTTCTTGAAATAATTTTTATCTTTTTTCATTCTTTCTTTTTCTTGATCTTTCTCCAACCAATCATTAAGCCTCGACAATGGTCGGTGCCCGGCCAAAACTCGGTTTGGCAAGGCTTGACCTCTTGGTGGCTAGGTGACACTTGGTCTCACCTCACTAGAAGAGGAAGGGAAAAAAAAGAGGGAAATTTTTAAAAATTTAGAAAATATAAAAAAATTAAATTTTATACCAAGTGCACTTTTATTCCTTTTCCATATTGAGAATAATAATTAATAAATGCATTCTTTTGCAAAGAAAGCTATCCGAAAATTCTTTTTAAATTTTTTTTTGAAAAAATTTATTTCCAAGAACAAAAGCATTATTGAAAGCGTCTTTATTTAATTTCAATAATCATTCCAATCATTTTTCACCGCAAAAGTGCTAATGTGAGAGCCAATCGTTATACTTGACACATCGCCATGCTAGCAATTTCCAATAAAAATTGGTTTCAATAACTACATAGGAATTTTAAACAAAAACTTAAAACTAAATTGATGAAATTGAAAAATTTCTAACCAAATTGATATCGTACGATATGCCTAAAACTAATTGATCAATTTCCTCGGAGATTACGTGTACAGAAATTACCATAAAAAGGGGAAAAAATGTGGGAAGTTGTCATATCTAATCAATTATGGTTGATAAATTGATATATCTATTTAAGGTGCGTTTGGTTTAGTACTTAAAATGTGCTTTGGGACTTTAAAATCCCTTAACCAAATGCAAATGGTGTTTGGTTTATTTTTTGGAGGACTTTTGAGAAGAATTGCATATCCAAAATTTTCTAAAAGCTTTTAGGAGAATACAGATTTAGAGGTATTTTCATGAGAAATATCATTTTTGTAATGCTACTTCCCCGCCTCCACTGCCTTCTGACAATTCCAACTCCCCCCTTCGCCGCTACCGCCTCCCTACGACTTTGACTCCAACCACTACCATCCCCCCTGCCTTCGGCAACTCCACCCCTCCCCCCTCGCAACTGCCGCCTCTCTCCGCCTTTGGTGACTCCCCCTTTTGCTGCCTCCGGATGACTCCTACTCCAACTCCCCCCCGCCCCCCAACTACCACCTCCCCTAGCCTCCGGCAGCTCTCCCCTCCACTGCCTCCCTCCCTACGACCCTGATTCTGACCCGAAAGAACTTAAAATTAGTTACATAAAAAAATTTCCAAATATATGTTAACCAAATAATATTTTCCTCAAAATTGTATCAATCACTTTTCAATTGTGTTTTATCAAATAGTATTGGTATTTCACTAAACCCCTTCTAGCTAAAAACGTTTATATTTTCTCAATAACTTTCCCTAAATGTTGAACCAAACGCACCCATAATATTTTCAATAAATACATCTATCATGCATGATGACTTTTCACAGATATATCATATAGTTTACTATCCACTCAATCATTCACATAGTTTTGGTTTGGTGGTTCTGATAAGCATGTTTTAGTGTTTCCTCCGAATGGCCACCAACTAATCAACCATCTGGAGATTTCTTGGAGAAATTGACAAGATGTTGCAGTCAAATCAAAGTTACCCAAATCATATGTATGGTAATGGATAAGCTACAGATAAATATAGAACACAATTGATCCCGAACTTTGCACTCTTTTTATTTTAAGTGATAATTGAATACATTTCTTGTGAAGTCAAATCCCTGTGCTTTTATAATTTTATCATCAACGACCTCTATACCTGATTTTGACAAATCGATTCCAATAGCCAGTCGATGTTCGCAAAAAAAAAAAATGCACAAAAATTAGTAAGTGATCCTTTATGCCGACCATTAAATGAGTCGTTCACATCGGATCTCCATTTTCGTTAGTTATGGAACAAAGATGATAACGTTAAAATAATCAATGTGTAAAGTTGAATGGTTGCCATATATCTATGATGTAAATCAGTGATATGATAAACACATCGAAAGCTAGACCAATCCATAAATACGCTTACCCTAAATAAATGAAGCCAACTATGAGCTTTAGATAAATTTTTCTAAGTTTACAATGGAGTTGTGACATAATTATATTTTCAGGAGCATGTCCTCCCTTATAAATCTATTTCAAATCCCTAAGATTATATTGACATTGTGCGTCTCTCCTCTCTACACCACAGAAAGTGCCAGAACTAAACATTGACTCTATTCGGCCAAAATATAGTCAGAAAATATATTAGGAAAAAGACCAACCATGAGCCACACGTGTAAAGGCTGTGGCATGTTCTTTTGACAATATTTATTATTTTCAAGTCATGTTGGTCTGCTTAGCGTTGCTTGAACTGTCAAGCCACTTCTTCCGGATATTGATGATGAATTGGAATCGGGGCTCCTAGTGCGTCTTGATGCCAAGGGGGATATGGAATTGAGCCATTGAATGAGATTTTCCTCCCTGGAACAGCAAGACCTTCTGCCAATTGCCTTAGCAAAATGCCTGTGAAACACAGAGAGAGAGAGAGAACAACATGGCCTGTCTCTTGCCATGCTGAGAAAACTAGAATCCGCAGGAGAGGGCCCGTCCCCTAGATTTGTTAACTATTTGTTGGTTCTGTTTCGAATTTGGTATTTACTGCTAAGTGATATCTCAAGGAGGTTTTCGCCGCATCAGATGAATGCACCACCCTATTTAGTTAGGATTAAAGAATTCAACGTAAATTATTTTTGTGTGACCTAACGTGGCTCTAAGAGGTTGGATTGAGTGGAAACCGAATTGAACACTCGACCTACTTAACACCTGGATTCTTACCTTTTCTTTTTTATCACTTAAACTAGCCGAAACATTACAGTCTCACAAAAATTCCCTAATTGTTTTTGTACACCGTGTTGATATACCATCTTCCGAATGTTCTTCCCGGTCCATCTTTTGGCAATGTCTCCTGCATTTCTTGTTCTAACCTGCATATCTTCAGACACTCCATATCGAGGACGCTGCTTTGGTTTTGTTGTCGACCATTCAAGAAATAATTCGAGGTGATATTCTTCAGTCAGCAAAGAGGACATCCATGGTGAGGATAATCTGGAGACCTTTCGCTCAACAGGGAGATCTTTACTTGAGTCTGGATAAAACTTTAAACTAGTACTGCATGGAGAGGACAAAACTGGCGAATGCGCATTCCTTTCGGATTCGCAATTGCATATCCTGCTTATTTAACAGTAACCAAAAACTCTGAATGTTTAGCAGATGAAACCTCACGAGCGACACATCTTCATTTACCGGACAACTAGATAAGATTGCCAAAAATTCAGGCTTCGTGCTGACCATGATGAATTCCCCATGCAATCTTGTACTGCTCGAGACACTTGAGACTGGCAGCTCTCAAGGTATTAAACAATGGTTGTATGAGGCACAAGACATGAGACCATCACCTGATCCTCCCGAGGTCAGCCTTAGGTTCCAACCTCTTCTTCGGGATGAGGACAAGGATTGGTTTGTAGAGAACGACACTTTCAAGCGACTCCTTCCTATTAGCAAGGGCTGCCATTGTCCTTGGCCATTGATTTGCGCAGCTCTTCCTCAACCAACCTGTGACCAGCATAACATGAGCTCAAAATTGAGGAAATTATCCTCCTCTGAAGATTTTTGTACTCCGCTGCAAGCTTCACATCCCAATCCATGTTCTCCCTGCAAGTCAAATCATCAATTACGTGAAAAATGAAATATATTCCTGACGTAGTATTGGACAGTATCACATACTAAAGATGCTTGGATGTCAAATTATTCTAACTAAATACTCAATCAGCTCACAAACTCAATATTTTAGATTATCATATGCCAATTAACTTTTCATATGAGCAAGGACGACCTGAAAAAGAATTCGAGAAATGTAACTTTGACTAGATTTTCTTCGAAATTTTACAATCACCATTAACAGCATATAGGTACCCTGTGCATGCACGCACTAAGAAAAGCCAGAAATTTCACATATTTTTCTGTGAAAAGTAGGTAAAAGTTTCCTAAAGAGTTTTCAGAAAAGGCTATTTACCTGGACTCAATGTCCACCTCACTGAGGTTTTCCAACATCCCACTGAAAGTCGAGCGGAGGTCCTCGAGAATCTCAATTTCTATCTTTAGCTTCTCCTGCAGCTGCTTACATAAAAAGAAAAGAAAATGGACATAGCAATTACATGACAGACTCAAGTCATAGGAGCAAATAAACCACCAAAATAATAGCCAAGACAAATGGGCAAGGACTATTTATTTTCTGTTTCCCATTGTTATCTTTTTCTTGTGGTTTACACACATTCAATATGACAAAGATACCAATTTTCAGACAAGCTCGAAAATGGGAATTGGAGGGAAGCAAACGGAAATTAGAAGGTACTCACTGCGGAAATATCTTAAGACTCAAGCCTAAATGTAGAGAACACATTGTGAAAATCGGTTGGTCATTCATCATTTTCTTGAACAAAATTCATTTATCCTATGCTTAGATGGACAAGATGCAGCAAGTAATATCCATAAATTTTCTTTATTGCCCATTCGCCTTTGGTAACAATTGAGCCATGCATTTTGAATTGTCAACCATCTTCTTGAGGAAGGGACACATATTTGTACGGACTTTTAAGGAGAAAAGTTCAATGGATCACAAACGGCTAGGTGCTATATCTTATTAAATTAAAATAACAAGTAAAGAGAAGTTATCATACAGGAGAAACAGCATCCAGGAAATGCTCCCGAGCTCTTCTAAGATGGTTCAGCAGTGGAGATGGCAAGCCATAATGGAAGATGCTATGGTTGTCTGAAAACCAAGTACCCCTCACCATATGAGTAGTCCCATAGGATGTGTTGCATTCATCAGACCAAGCATCCTGAGAACCATCAATATCTGCACAAACAAAATTCAATTCAAATCCTACCAATGCTTATGAGCAACAGATAGGAACAAATGTGACACTTCGATCTCTATCCTTTTTCTTTAGGAATAGAACTTCTATTCTGCTAGTCTGAAATGTTGTTCTATTCTGCTACTGTCTGAGAAATACGACATTTCACCCATGAGTTTTGAATTACCTAGTTGGATGATGTCATATGGGTTTTCCATTTGAGGCATGAATCCATAAAAGGTAATTAGATGCGAAGTGGAGAAGTTTCCATAACTAAGATAGCACTGCTCTCCTGCATGGCATGGTCTAGACATGCGAAACTTCAATGTGTTTGTTACAGAATCGACTTTGCCATATTTTGTGATATGTGGATACAGCTGTCAAAATAGAGCAAACAAGTAAGAGGAACCCAAACAGAGTGAAATGGAAGCCCATTAAACCGAATTGTGAATATACACAATATATGACTGGTTGCCACACTCATGCTCTCTGAAGTGGAAAAGTGTGAGAGGTAACACAAGAAGAAATTATATGAACAGAATATGTGCCAAAGATCCATTGACTCCCCATAGGCAACCCATCCGGAGATACAGAAGCATGTGCTAATCATTAATAGATGCAAAGTCAAAGACAAGGAGGAGATAAACACATTTCAAAAAGAAAATCCAGTTCAACTCATATTTTTGCATTCTTTTAGCTGTTAGGCATGGTGCTAACATCTTTGTGCAATTCTGTTTACTCAGTGGTAATTATGCTGCTGCGATGAGCTCAGATCCGAGGAAAAAGAGTCTCAGTCAGAATAAATTAATGCCGACTGGAAGATCTCCACATCAAAATGGTAAACAAACATGAACAGCAATGCTCAAGAGACCTGAGATATTGTGAAAATAAAAAGAGAATAGTCAAACAACATACTGAATGGTTAAGAAATCCAGCAATGGGGATTAGGCAAGTCTTGAGTGCTCCATCAGCAAACTGAATCTTCATGCTCTTAGAATACCAAAGTTCGCAAGCCCATAAAAATTGTTCCCATGTATAAAGCTCTGGAGGAAATATGTCAGGGTGATCTTCGCACAATGCAGGAAAAAGTTCGTCATACTGATTCCTCAAATGCTGCAAATTTTAAATAGAAAGCCTGAAAGTTTATATTTATTAAGTCAATTTAATATTTTAAGGGGAAGGAAAAAGATATATAAAAGCAAATTTTATTTAAGCAATTTCAAGACTGTTTGCTTTCTTGGGCTATTTAAGCAAGAAGAGGTAGATTCCTCAAAATAGATAAATCTAGACCTTTCTCCAGGGCAAGAAGGATAATTTTTCCTTCCATGTGAGAGTCCCTTCAGCATTAAATTGATGAAAAGATGTGTGGTTTTTTTTTCTTTTTAGGAAACTATGACTAAGCATCCTCTTTTAAAATTGTTGCATACTGTTATGTCATGTGATACTGGAGAGCATACAGATTTTTACTCAAGAAACCATCAACACTTTGAAGCAGCAGAATGCAAAGTTGGTAAGGATTTGACATAATCCATATCAAAAGAAACAAAGAAGGAATTTTAAGCAGAAATTGTGATTTCTATATCCTTTCAATATGGTCCAGAAATCTAGTAACCTCTTTTGCTTGGACTAGTTCTTCTAACAACAGCATCCCATCCAAAGCTACAATTGCATCGATGCCAAAGCTCAATCCTGCAGGACAGGAAAGCATGACAAAGCTAGACAATCTAAAATTAAGCAGACAGGCCGAAAAGACTACATTTTTGGGTCATGCAAAGAGACATTACGATAAAATAGAGACATCAGAATTGTACAATATGTAGCAGTAGAAAAAAGGGAACCTTCACGAACCAAAAAAAGAACGCAATCTCTTTCTGCCAGTGAAAATAAACTACCATTGGAGTGGCATCAAGGAGCATCTTAACCTTATCCAAGACTCATTGCACGTGAGACTATCAAGAAAATCAATCATGCCAAGCGCTTTTAGTCTCGCTTCTTAGCTATCCAAAAAAACACTCTCTACACCTTGACCATTCTTCCGTTCCTCTCCCTCTTATCTGCCAAATGTCTTAAGAGCAATCTTTTAGAAGAGCTCCTGCTTTGTCTTCGCACATCCCATGCCTACTTAAGCCTTCACCTCCTCCACTAACTTGACAGCACCTACTCGATAACCATAGCAGCTGAAATAATTTTTTTAGAAACATGCATTCAGAGGCACTGCACTAAGAAATAGTCTACTATTCCTCCTGCACTAGAACTTTTACCCTTTTCCACTAAATATCAGAATCTAAGATACTTGACCATGAGCTCCACACGAGGATATCTGGGCTTGCAGCCATGATTTCTTGAGGTCTCTGTGGTCATTCTTGCCCATCAACAGATTAAACTGCTTGTACCTCAGTCCTAGTGACTTGCAATTTCACGACATATTCCTCTTTCCCCATAAGACTAACCTTTTTCACTTCTTAAAGAAAATTGTAAAGAGTCCTATAAATTGATAGTTCTACAACAATTCCAAGGTTGAGTTAGTTTGCCACCACAGTAATGGCAGTTGGAGCTGACAGCTAGGTTAAGTAATATTATGTCTCTAAATGAACTATTTCCCAAGAATCTCTATTATTTGTTTGGGGAGGGAGTGAGAAATTCAAGGTTGCAGTTGTGAGATGCCAATTCAGCTGGTCCCTTTCCGATCGATATATGTCGAGAATGCTTCAGAAAAAAACGAATTTGTCAAACTGTTGTGAAAAAAATCAGTGGTGAGGTTGCAATGTACATGATACAACATCAGAAAGAAATCTATAACATAAACTGATTTTCAAGACAAATTGAAATATCCAGAAGCAAAACAAGAGCAATAGTAGCCCTACACAAATTAAATCCCTGGTCTTCAGACTTGAAAGCTGAAAAAGAAAAAAATAGACTAACCCATTAATTGAGGTGAATAGAGAAACAAAAAGAAAAAAATGAAAAATGACAAAAATGTCCAAGTCCAGCCCTATGGTTGCAACAGTGTCTTTTTTTTTTTTTTGTTCTTTTCAAATAACATGTAACTACTTTAAGTGAAAATGAAAAACACAGGCACGGGAAATGTTAGTGCAATGCTCATTATGTCGCAGATGCTGAATTGGCTATTCCATTAACTCGTTTGATGCAACCACAGCCATCAAACCCTCTTGGGTGGATTAAGCTCACTCTTTCAAGAAAACTAGAAGATAGCATCCTGCCATAAAGGAGTTCGACATCCTCAATTACACGATGACTTACTTCGCATTGCGGATTTACCTACTACTTTGCTACGAAGAGGAGATTGATCTCATCCTCAATTTCGCATCATTTATGTCAAGCTATTGTCAATGCATTGGCTTGTTTCTTGGGGGAAAATCAATCACATAGGAATTTGAACAAACTATTCTTGTATAAGTGTCCGGTCTTCCTTTGACTAGGAATTATGACATGTTTCTTTTCCCTTAAAACTTCTTCTTGGATTCATTTACCATTGCCTTCAGAATATTACTTTGACAAGTCATCTAATAGATTGTTTGAGAGTAGCTAGTAAGTCATCATGAATTCCACCTGCCTGATAATATCCCTGTAGCCAGTGTTGTTTAAAGCATGGAATTCACAATTTGGTCCAATTAACCCTTCGAACGATTCATTTTGCATTATAAATGTAAGAGTGCATAAACGGTTGGTGAATTATACAATTTTATACGAATATACGAATTTATGATTCTCTAGAGTTCAGGAGGACAAGCTCAATTTTCAATGTTGGTCTTTATAAATAGAGGTTGGGTTCAAAAGTATTGGATTCTAAAGAGAAAAAGGACTGACTATAGAAAAGCAACTGGAAGAAAAAACAATAAATAAACGGACGAGAAAAAAAAATGTACAAACACAACAGCAGACCTTGGTTCTCTCAGGTCAACCTAGTTAAGGAACTGGAAAGCTGCTAGGTGGCTTCTCGCCAGCTCTTGACCAAACATTGCTGGCTCCAATACCAACCATGGCCACCTATGGCGATGCCGCCAGCCATCACCACCTCTGGTGCTGGCCATGGCGTCTCCTTTAACTCAGAGACTCATGCCTCTGACCCTCCCACTTAGCTTGTTTAAATCACAAGCTTGGTCAACAGTCACAGCTTGAGTATTTAAGATCAGTCTTTTCACTTAAGCTAGCTTCAATAAATATTTAATTTCTGATTTTTTTGTGTGTACATGGAGGTTATTTAAGTGTTATTGACAGACTTTTAATTAATTGTTATGGGCCTTCCTGATTTTGTGCTCCTATGATATTCAGAAGCTAGAAGTTAGATAGGGTATTGAGAATAGAGCAGTGCTAGCTTTGGGTTTTAAATTTCTCAACTATATCAAGCAGTGCTAGCTTTGGGTTTTAAATTTCTCAACTATATCATGCTTCTTTATATGTTTATTGCAACTAGTATCTTAATTTTAGTAGAAATGCTTATCCTTGAAGATTTTTTAGAATTTTACTGAATCTTACGGTTCACGATTTGATTTGGTTCACTATCAGAAATAAAGGATTACGATTCACAATTCGAATCTCAATTCAACAACACTGCCTGTAGCTGACATAGAATACGGAATGTCATGTGAACATATCTGTTGGTATAGCATTCTGGTGAAGGCCAAATTTTCCGAGGCATGTAGCCAAAGCCAAGTCTATACTGCATCGACCATTTACCATAGGCAAGTTCACAGAGGTACTGCTTACTTTCTAAGCAGTAATCAACCAGGGACTCAGTGGACACCTCAGTGTACTCCCCATACTTCATATCCTTTGGTTCAAACAACAATTCAAGCCCTTCATATGATTGACCTTCATATAGATGATTAAAACCTCAGTGGCTCCATAAAAGGAGATTTACTAAAACCATTATAATTCTGAAAAAGAAAGATTCCATGAGAATTCTCATTCAAGCTAAGCCTTAATATAATGTACGGAGTAATCCTTAAAAGGTACATTAAACCAGAAACCTGTATTAAATTCTTCCGGCAGTGTGTCAAAATAATTCTTGAATGTTGAAGAAGAATCGTATTTCTCCTTCATACTCCACAGTAACAGCATTGTCTCTGTTGAGATGCCATCAACTTTTTCCAATGCGAGAAACTGCATCAAGGGGTATAGTACATATTAGAACCATCATTTCACAAAGAAGGATAAAACTAAGAGGCATCCTCTGGATCTCTGTTATGATGCTTGAGCACAGAATTGCAACCATCAGAACTCAGGACTCTGCAATTTATATTTCTAGAATTGGGTAGTGCCCACATAGCCAACCATCTATAAGTGGGAAAAGATCAGCAGACTTGATTTTTGCGGTTATCATTATCTATATATTTCAAAACTCAATTGGCCATCAAGACCAAGAACTTTGCACTAACTAGTGCCATAAAACATCAGATAAACAGGTTTCGGTGATGAATCACTTATAATGTTCATCTTCCTAGTAGCCTGGTGAAGATTTACAGCTCAAATATCAGTGCATATTTTCTTTCTTCGACAGGGATCCATGGTTTCACCAGCCCAAGCACTGTAGCTATGTCCAAGTAAAAAGTATAAAGAAAGATGAAATGAAAGACAAAGGAAATATGATTTCCAGAAAGAAAAAACTACATGCTGATAAAGCTACAAAAATAAAAGGCTCTTAGTCCCAAGTTCAGGCAAACACCACCTGAGGTGATGCACAGAAGAATTGCTTGGCCAGAAGTCTTGAGTTTAGCCTCTATCTAAATTGGACTCATTTAACAGCCGAAGCATCACTAAGCCTTCTGGTTTGTTTGGTCCACGCTTCCAGTTTACACAACGTGTAATAAGGTTGAAATTACTCTTTGAGAAAGAAGTGAAATGTCCCATGGTGTTTAGCAAAGTGTACCATCCACTAGCAGAAGCCACAGGAACCCACCATTCAACACTGAAAGTATAGACACTTCTAAAGTCTCCAAGATTTTACAACTGGGCTCAGGTTAAACTACTATTTGCACTAGTAAGAGCAACCATCTCACAAAAACTAACAATATTTCATAAATTTATGTCACTGGTTATAAGTAATCTTCATTGATGACGATTCCCAGTGCATATCTGATCTATCTCAAAGCAAGTTCATCTGAATCCACACAAGTGAAACCTAATAAAAGTAATGTGATGTCTTGAGATACAGAAATATACCATGTCAGACTTCTTCATAGCATCGTCACTTATAACAGCAGAGACAGGAATCTCTAAAGCAATGTCTCCAACTTTCAGATCCGTGACAGCAATGGCCCCCCTTCCAAACCCTTCAATATCTATAGAATAGATTAGCATAAGGAATGAGTATAAAACCTTATGTCTCTCACTATTGACAAAATCTCGATAAAGCTGAAGTAAAGCATTGTGATTCTATAAGAAGGTGCTATAGCTATAGAGCATAAATATGTCTGCCTGTACCTATCATTTCCTCATAAACTCCACAATAGCAATTGATTTGTCTCGTGCATAGTAGTGCTACTACTACATCTTTCTCTAGACACTATATTGTAGTAAATTGGAGGTATCTAAACCACAGTACCCTCTTAACAAATTAGCTTATCTTGATAGAAAAACAAATTAGAGCAGCTGGCAAATACTACGATTCCTTGATCTATAAAAGGAAAGCAGCGATTCGGTATTTTCAGTTGAATACTTACAAGCTATCTGCAACCTGTTTTTTACACCACTTTTTTCACCCCATTGTAATAGAAAGTTTTCCTTGTCACAATTCTGGGATTTGATGACCACGGTTTCTGTAATGTTCTTATCTTCAAAGTCACAGATCAGCTGAATAATTGCTTCCTGCAAATCTTGCAGGACATCCTTGTGAGAGCAAGTATCATCCACGAATGAGCTATTGACGCGAGAAAGCATCGAATTTAGAGCTTCCAGTTCATTTTTCTGGGTGTAGTATCCCATGGGTGAACAGCTATCATCCTCGCGAAAATAGAGTTCAGCCTGCATGTTAGAGAGTCCATCAACTCAAATTAGAAAACTACTCACAGAAGTACCTAAACAGACATATTTGTCGCCCATTATTTATCTGCTTTAGTCCCCTTTATAAAGGTGATATTATAAAGGTGATATTTAGCCAAAGAGCCATGCAGGAGGGGACATGCATAATAGCACTTTACCTCATCCATGTGCATAATTCTTGATATTTGCAGAATTGATTCAGCAGCAGTGCGCGCCCATTTGGGATGCAAAGCACTCTTGAGCTGTATATGCACTTCCACATCATATCCCTTGCTTTGCAGTAGTTTCTATCAGAAAAAGGAATGGATAAAAGATACTCAGTCAACATAGATGGCTAACTTAATAGGAGGTGCAAAACTAAGAAAATACTTTCAATGGAATTTTGGAATGTAGATCTAAATATTAATCCAAGCCTTTATCTAACAACTTAAGCTTTTAGAACAGTTGGCAGTGGTCCCACAAAATCCCACATGGTATCAGAGCAGGAAGTCCCGAATTCGAATCTTTCCAAGCTCCCATCCTTCATCTAACAGCTTAAACTTTAAGAACAGTTGGCAGTGGTCCCACAAAATCTCACAGGTACTATTGTCATTTCCATTTTATTGCATTGAAAGCAACTGCAAAAGAGATACAGGTGTAGAACACCAGATCATCATCTACTTGTTAGCAACATAAATTACATGGTTCTCTAGTGATCTCATTGTTCTTCACTTGCTTGTATTCATTACTTCACCAACATGTGCACTTTTAACAAACAAATGTACTACTAATACCTGTGGATATTCATCTAATTGCTAAAGAAGAGCACAGAAGAAGTGGAGCACATAATATAAATAAATAAATCTGTGCAAACCCTGACCTTCTTTTTGTCAAATAGAGGGTCACTTTCAGAGAGCTTAAGAACTATCGTATGGTTCTCATCCGTGCACGATAAACTGTCCAAGGAGCTTTTCTGCAATCGGAGGATAACCATTTCGTTAATGCTGAGGTTTAAACCATCAAGAATGTAAAGGAGATTAGTGATGCAAGATTGACCCGGATACCCAGTAAAATCCCAATAAAAACAGTAGTGCCCATGAAAAATATGACAATCCGACGGGAATAGTCAGTCAAACTATATCATAAGATGAACAAGGAACTCATACCAGAACACGAAATGCAAAACAGAATCAACACGAAATCAGACAGAAAGTACAGCATCGTCACATACTCCATCAGCTCAAACTGAGCCACTACACTTCCTTGGCCACAACTTCATTTACTACACATTACACCCCCAATAAAAAAGAAAAAAAAAAGAAAATCACATCCCGTGATACTTAGTCATTGGAAATTCGTAATGGTCATAAACCAAAAGATGGACTCTACAAGAAGCCCCCATCGAGAACCCGGTTCGCTCGACCATTCATTACGTGAAAAACGTTCTCGTTCTAGTTTCCTCTGTCACAGAATCCTAAGCCACCTAACAGAGCCTAGCAGGACCAGTAGCATCTGGGTTGAGATTCTTTGCAATGAGAAAGCACAGTCACTAGAAGCAAATAAGTGGAAAGAAACTGAGAAATAGATGGTCACCTTGCAATCCTCCATTTCTTGCAGTTTCAGCGAAGCTCCCAAGGAGGATTGTCAACAGGGTAACTGAGAGAGGGAAAGAGTCCTGCCTCCGAGGCCGCTCGCGTCGCCGGTCTTCTTCGGCGAGTCGCGCCGTCTTCGTCTTTGGAACTTTCTCAAGAATAATTCTACTATTTACCCCTCACTTAAATTTACCGTAATCGAGTTGAAGACACGAGTAATTTTTTCAGCCAAATTTTGTTGACATAAAAGCCGCATTTATATCTAGATATTCTCTTTGCAAAGTGCCCAGAAAGAAAGAAAGAATATCCGTCCATAAGTTTTTTGTCTTTGAAATTAAGTACTTAGTAAGCACAAATCTCAATGGCAATTTTTTTTTTGGTCAAGACAATGGCAATTTTTTTTTATCTCTATTAAGTGCAACTTTGATCATACATCAATTAGATTGTTATTTTCTCCTATTTAGATATTCTACTATCTAAAATTAAGGATTTGAGACATTATGAACTTTTGACCTTCACTTCTTTTGAAGAGTGATCGTAGTATTTGTTGAGAAACTAATAAAAGAAAATGAGAGCAATTTTCAATGCATTGTTTTTCTTTTATTAGATGTAATTTGTGCATCGAAAAAATGAAAATGTTTTCATTTTAAGAATAATTTGACATCCATTAACAAGATTTATAAAGAAAGGGACAATTTGAAAAGACCTAAAAGTGATATTATAAGGACAACAATGATCTAAAAAGATAAGTTGAAGATGAACTTAACATTTAATTGCATATGTTTATTTGTTTGTTCTTTGTTTAAAGCACGACATTCATATATCTGGGTGTCAACCATGTCTCCCTTACCCAAAAAAAAAGAAGAAAAGGAACTCCATTAATTTTGTTAAATAAATTTTTCCCAATAATCTCCTAATTTCCGAACTTCTTTTTAGTTAATGAAATCAAATAAATAAAGAGTACGGTAAAACACTCTTTGATAATCTATACATCTATTTCTATCTATTTTTGTATACATATAATGCATGTACACTCCAATTTGTACTCCTTTCAATGAGTACTTTTTTGGCACTCTTCATTCATCTTGTTTCCAGATGGATTGACACTTAACTCATTGGATGTCACAAAATCCATGATATTTGACTCATTTAGATGAGAATTTTTCTTGCAATCTCTACTCACTTCGTTTCCAACCGGCATTAATGCTTGACTCATTGGATATCATAAATTTGTCTCACAAATATTAAGTTTTAAAGAGTTCCAGTGCTGGATGACACTAAATTTTCCCTTAAAAAAAAAAGTAATTGACCTATGATCGATTGAAATTTGACCATCCTTGATTGGCGAGTTAAAAGACTCCAAGAACTCTTCAACTTCAAAAATGGGTTATGCTTATCAAAACTAGTCTATTGACACTCATATTACCACTCAAATATTCATTTCTTTTATCTTTGGGGATAGCCAACCCTTCTTATCGAGAAGTTTGCAATTTCCGAATTTCAAATTCAAGTTGCAAAACTATATGTTGCAAGCACTTCAACAAAACAAAAATTAGATCAATTGGACATCTGATGAGGAAGTTATTGCTTATCGACAATCAATCGAATTTTCATGATTCTCGAAAAGGGGTCTTGAATCCCAAAACCATATATAGAGGTTTCTATTAGATGAGACTTTCCAAATGTTTAAGTCATGGTACATTATGCTTTTTTTTCAAAGAAGCTTTAGGCCCGCAATATGATTCAAAATTTCGGGTCCGTGACTTTGCGATTTTACATATCAATATTGGGTTCATTGGATTGTTCTTGTCACAAGTTTCCAACTCCACGAAAATCAAGCGAGCCAGATGTCAAACTCATAAGTGACTAGACCTAGAAGATGCGAATGCTTATATCTAAACCTCCATTGCTAGATTCAAAAAAAAAAAAAAGATTCCATTCATTTCTCAAAATAATATTTGAGAAATATATAGAAGACTTTCAAGCAAAGCAAATTCTAAATAAATGCCAAACAAAACAAACATCAAAATGCAAATAATAAAGTAGAGTTTGCAATTGAAATCTCATCCCTCAAGAACAGATTTATCACCATAAACATTTAGCGACTCATCACTAAAGTTAGTGAGCACATGTTGAGATCCCCCCACTCCATTCGCAGCGTGTTATCTATGTTCAACATCCTCGTCACCATCGTCATGCAGAGATATCTACATCAATATATATAATATACATATACTATATAGTTATATATAACATAAATCAAATACTTGTAAGAAACTCCTAAATCTAGAAGTAAATCTAAATCGGGAGAAGAAAGCACCATAATCTCAAAGAGGTTGTGGCGCCATGTCACGAACACCCTCCTTGATAGTTATTGACTGAATGAATGGCCAAACTAGTCTCCACATTCACCCAAGATTAGCTGCAGAAATTTATTCACACACAAGAATTAATTTAAGCTCTATCTATTTCAAGAAAGATCTTATATTATTGGAAGCTTTTACGAGAAATCATTTTTTAGGAAATTTTCTGCTATTTAATTGAATTATAAAAAGAATTTAAAATATTTTTCTGTCATTTAAAAATAAAATCTTGATTTGATTTTTCTAATACGTATGCAATATTCAAGCGTTAATGGTAGTCAGGGAACAAGGCAGGGGCATTGAAATCTCGAGTCCAACCTCAATGCACCTTGACCTAGGCATTGAGGACCCAAGTGTCCCCAATTGGGTCTTGAGCAAAAGCATAGACACCAATCCTGCGTCCACAAAAGTTGACATCGAGAGCCCATTGCTCATGCACGACTTCTTGATACCCAAGCTTGGGTCCACAAAGGTCGATCTTAAATTTTTGGCACTCGAGCTCGAATCCCCCATACCTAGGCTTAGGTCTACAATGGCAAGTATGAGACCTTGGCGACTCGAGTCCCTGATATTTAAGCCTTAGTCTATTTAGACTAGTTTGGGGACATCAATACTTGTGCTTGAACACAAATCCATCAAAGTTGGGCTTGGGACCCCTTGAAGCCTAGTACCAATGGACACAAGCTTGGGTGCCAAGGACTCGAGAACTAGCACCGAGGTCCTGAGCCTAGCCTTGATTAACTCGAGCACAAACATCAGAGTCTAGGTTTTGACTTCAATGGACCCAAGCTCGACTATGGGAGATTCGAGCACTACTACTTGGGTCTTAGCTTAAGGACCCAAGGCCAACCTCGATGGACTCGAACTTGAGCTTCGATGACCTAGGCATGAGCAGTGCCCGACCTCAATGGACTTTTCGTATAGATGTTATAGTCTCAAGCCTCAACATTGATGATCTTGAGCTTCGGTGCATGGGACCCAAGCATATGCATTGGTTATGGGTTAGCCCTTTGTGGACCTAGGCATGGGCACCGAAGTCTTGTGCTTGGCCTCAATGGACCGAAGCACAAGCACTAGATTCCTAGCCCACAACTTTAATGGAGTCTAGCTTGAGCGGGGGTGTGGCAAATACAAGCACAAGCACATGGATCTCAGGCCCGGCATTTGTGGGACCTAGGTACGTGCACTATGGTTACACCCTCAATGGACTCGGGATTAAGAATAGGGGTTTAAGCACAAGTACTAGATTCTGAGCCTGATCTCGTTGGACCCAAGCTTATGCATGGAGATCCAAGCATGGGTACTGAAATCCCAAGCTTGGCCACAACCATTGACCTCTGTGGACTCAAATTCAAGTGCCGAAGGCCCAAATATAGGTAGTGGCGTCCCATTTTCTACCTCAATGGACTAGGGCTCAGGGGTAGGGATCTAGGCACGAGTGGGAAAAAGAGAAAAGAAAATAAAGAAAAGAAAAAAAAAGGAAAAAAATTAATAAATAAAGATATTATTGTAAATTGCAGATATCAATGCCGACGTCCACATCCGCACGGGCCGGTAAAAATTGTTGGGATGAACTAAATTGATACAAGTACAAAATGTTTAAGATTAAATTAACACAAAAAATATAATAATGAATTGATATGATTATAATAGATTTATAACAGTATTGATGAATTTCCTACAAACAATTGATATCACGATGGGTGTTTGAAACCAACGTACGCTTGCTTGTGATTGATTGAACAATTTGAGCTAAAGATGTGGTTTCTAATTTCGTCGATACTGCCTCAGGCGAAAGGCGATCAATTGTTGGACCCACTTTGTTTCTGGTGCAAACCATAAATACTGGAAAGCAAGGTTGATAATTTCTGTTCAATTGTGAGATCATGATTTGTTCGTGACGTGGTTTTATAACCCATGAGCCGACTCAGGATGTAGATGGAGAAAAATGGTACCTGAAAGTGAAATTGAGTGGGAATGCAAATCATCTGCACAAATCCAGCTCAATGCAAAAGTCGGGTTCTTGCTTCTTACGGAAATAAACGAACATCTGCTTGTGAGAGTGCTAAGGAGATCTCAGAGAGGTTAGAAGTAACTTCTGAAGGGACCGACGAAGTCGAGAAGTTTCAGATGAGCATCCTCCCTCACTCATATGACCTTCACGCTATGAATGACAAAAGTCCATCGCTGAGATGTTTACTCAGTTTGGCAATATTATCATGGATTGAAATTTGAAGTGAAGGATTATTCTCGGGAGGAGCTCAATAAGAAGATACTAGGAGAACTGCCCAAGGTTCAGGAAGCAAATTTGATGCAATTGACGAAGCTCACAAACTCTTGACGATTTATTGGATAGTGTATGCTGCAGATATAATATCAATGCATCATGTGTAGCTATTTTAAATTGCAAATTCTTATCTGGATGCACAAGTAGAGAAAGCAGCGCCCCATAATGTGAAGCAATATAGTGAAGTTAATTCTTATAGAGAAAGCAAGCAACCAGCTTATGAACAGCAAAACACAGAACAGAAATAGGATTACTGTTCTGGCACACTGGAGAAAGAACATCTCATTCACAATGTCACAGACCCCATCCTGTGAAGCAATTTACTGAAAGTCACAATTGTCAAAACTTTGGCCCTAGTTGTGACTAGCAACATATATGAGAACTGAAATCAGTGGTACATAATCCATCAACGCAAAATAAATCAAAGATCCTCTTCAGATAGTCAATAGCTTCATTTGTTAGCTCCACATTCTACACAGAAGAAAACTAAAATAAGCAACAATTTTCATTCTATTGAAAACACCGTCAGTAGAAACAACTAAGCATTCAGTACCAAAGACCTGGCTGACCTAAATGTAATGCCTATCAACCACAAGATCATTTTGCAGCAGCAGAGAGCCCTATCACTTCCAGGTAGCTTACACATTGAAAAATTGACCATTTGACATGCACATGCCATTTCTTCAACTTAGTGCAAACATGCCAAGATCATCCCACTACCTCCTCAGTAGGGGCGTCAAATGGGTGGGTCGGGTCGGGTCATGTTTGGGTCAAGTAAAAAATGGTCTGACCCATATTGACCCATTTAATCCTTTTTAACCTATTTTCATACAATACAATTTTAGCGACTCATATCTGACCAACCCGTACCTAACACATACTCGACCTGTATTGCTAAAACACTTCCATATTTAACCAAGTTTAGGAAAATTTACTTCATGATTTTAAAAAAAAATGTATTGTTAAAATAATTTTATGCAATAAGATTTATTTGATATATATATTTAAATTTTTAATTATTTTTTGAAATTTTTAAAAATATAAATTTTCTAAACTTTTTTCTTTTTCCTCTTCCAGTCGTCGGAGTCTAGTGAGCTCATCCCTCGTCTCTTGGCCAGCGACCAACTTAGAAAGAGGAAAAAAGGAGAAAAAAAGGAAGGAAAAAAAGGGAAAAAGGAAAAATAAAAATAATCAAATTTTTATTTTAAAAAATTAGATACTTAGAATATCAAAATATTTATAGTTTAAAAATGACTTTCATAAAATTTAAAATGATTTATTAATAACAGTTAAAATTAATTAGATAACCCATTCACAACTCATTTGGTCATTAAGTGACTAATTTAAGACTCATTTAACCTTTTAAGTTGACCAATTTATGATCCACATTATCAAATATGAGTTGAAATTTGGGTCTTTAATCCATTTTGCCACCTCTACTTGCAACCCACCACTACAACTGGCACTTTTTCAAAAGATAATATTAGAAAACCTTTGCTAAGTGATTTGAACACGAGAATAGATACTAGTTCATAAGGTTTTGCCTATCAAAGTGCCATGACAAGGAGTAATAGTTTTAGAAGGAAGTCCAATTCTTTATAATGCATTGTAGGGAATCAATAAACAACGGGACAACTAATGCTAAACCAAACCTCTAATCGACCAACTTCTGGAAGCCAAAAGGTACTCAATCAATGCTAGCAGGCTGATCACATGCTTAAGCATGAACCACACCATCAACCCACCGTAGACCTTCACCTAGTTAACCTCTATCCACCACTTTGATTTCATATTCATACTAAAACAAATATTGAATGGAACACAACCCAGTTCAAAACATATAACCGGTTAGCTAAGAAGAATAAAGAGCACCTTGAATTGTTGTTAATAGTCATATTAACAACTAGTTGTGCAATTTTTCCATAGAGAAAAGCGCCTTCAATGTATAGATGAAGACTATAGGTGACAAAATGGGTCAAAGACCCATATTTTAACTCATATTTGATAATGTGGGTCATAAATGTATGAGCTTAAAAGGTTAGATTGATCTTAGATAACATGACCCACTTAATAACTTAATAGGTCTTAAATAGGTTGTAAATGAGTCATAAATGGGTTACATAATTAAACCTAAGTTTTATTAACAAATCACTTTAAATGTTATTTAAAAATTCTGGTATTCTAATTAATTTAAAATAATTTTTTATCTTCCTTTTTTTTCTCATTTTCCCTCTTTCTAAGTTGGTTGCTGCCCAAGAGGCGAGGGACGAGCTCACTAGACTCTAGCGATTGGAAGAGAAAAATAAATATAATTAAAATTTTGAAAAAAAATTTAAATATTAGAAAATTATCAAATAAATCATATCTTAACAATACATATTAAAAAATTATGAAGTAAATTTTCTTGGACTTAGTTAAATATAGAAATGTTTTAACAATACGGATTGTGTCGGGTATGGGTCGAGTCAGGTCAGATATAGGTCACTAAAATTGCATAGTATGAAAAATGGATCAAAATGGGTTAAATGAGTCAATTTGCGTCGGATCATTTTTTACCCGATCCAACCAACCCATTTGACGCCCCTAACGAAGACATCATTCCCTTAACTCTATATTACACAGTAATCGAACCTGATGGCAATATATGTAGCCAAAAATGGGCCTTTTGGCATGTTATAGTCCAATATGTGCGTCACTTTTTGAATCCTCTTAAACTAATTGAAAGCAACACATATACATCTTGAATCTTGAGCCACATAACATGATTGATTTGACCTCATTTCTTGGTGGTGTCCTGAATGGAAATTTTAAATGCTAGCCTTTGAATTATATCCAACTACAATCTAATAACAACGAAGTGTTTTTTCGCACGTACCTACTTCCATGTCTACATTCATACAGTTAAGACACTCATTGCAATACAGATCAAAGAATCAACTTGTGCTTGTTGAAAACGAAACTATTTGTCTATATTGATCTCCATTAGGAATGATCTAATTGTAGGTTATTCATGCACTATAGAATAGCCACCAACCATTAAAAGACATGCATACATGGTAATCTTCTTGGGAGGACCTACATAAGATGATAAGGTGAAGGTCGTAAAAGATACATGTCAATTGAATAACTAAGTTATTTCAAGGCAACATATACATAATTTCAAAGTCATGTTGGCTCAGAAGTAATGGCGCAATAGCAGCAGGGATCAACATCAAGTTAACCCCCAATGCAGGGTATTGGCATAGGGCAGTAGATCAATGTGCACTCTCAAGGATCCAGAAACTACTTTGCATTACATTGAGGCCACCCAAGTAATCACAAAGCTAGGAAGCCCATCCCATTTTGCATTGCTAAAAAGCCTTTACATAGTGGCGATAGAATGAACTTAAAATATCGATATCATCATGAAGGCAAGAGGTTACAACCCTTTGCCTTCAATTTTCTTTCTAAACCAAAGAACTTCAATCCTAATAAGACTAAGTCTGCTATCTTCTTTTGCATGTGTTCAACCAGCATATCGTCGTAAACAATTGCGTCTGATTCCTTCAAAAGCTTGCGCTCTTGCATACTTGAGAAGACTTTTCTAGCCTCTTCTATTGTCCTATGCTTGGGGTAAGAACACTAGAAGTGCAAATATATGTGTACGGCACTCACTTTAGTGTAAAAACTTTTCGCTGGATCATTTAAGTGCCAAATCCGGCCAAAAAGCGACATGGCTCGCCGAAAGTGCCAAGTGGCATATTTAAATAAAAAATCTATTTCATGTGGCATTTTTATATTAAAAACATATAAAAAATCTATTTTTTATTTATTTTTATGTGATAAATTTATTAATTTATTAAAATTATATTAAAAATTAGTTTTTTTTTCAAAAGGTTAAAGCATGGCATTTTTGCGCGCACTGCCCACTTGTGCCTCTCTCACCTCTTAATTCCTCACCAATTTCCACCGGCTAGCCTTCCACTCGCCGCCTCGCACCTCCACATAAGGGACCTACCCTCTGTGCGGCCCAATCGCGCCCTCGACACCACCCATCTCCTCCCTTCCTGCGAGCGACACTCGAGCCCTTCCCTTTCGGTCTGAAGAAGTCGCACATCTATTTATGCTCACTCGACCACACCAAGACGCTGCTATCCCCACCTCTGAGTTCCCTAACATTGCTCTAGCCGATTTAGAGCCTTAGCCACCACCGTCGTCGCCGTCGAAGCACCCAACACTGCGATGCCCTCCGCCTCCCTTGTTTTTGTGCCAAATACTATTCACGGTCGCAGCTCGCCGTCCACGCCATCCTAGTTGAGGTTGCCACTAGGGGTGAGCAACGGTCCAGGGTCGACCTTGGACCAGCCCAAGATCGGCCCAACCTGGTCGGCCCTGGTCAGGTTTTTGAGACGAATGGGTCCATTCTTGGTCCTGAAATCTCTAACCTAGTACTATACGGGTTGGTCCTTGGTCCTAGGATGTCGGGTTGGTCCAATCCGGAGCAACCCGACAACACACACACACACATATATATACCGACGAGTGAGAGTGATGGCTCTCCATGAAATAAGACTCTTCTGTTGTGGAGTTATTGGGTGATTTTGTTAAGAGTGTCTAAAGTGTCAATTGTGAGAAAATGGATTCTTTCTGTACGAATGGATTTATTTATCATTCCATTCACTGTCCATTCATTGTCACTTGTTACTAGTCATGTTAGAGGATATATGAGAGCTTAGTTGAGCATCCTCTCTGCTCAAATCTTCACATGTTCGACAGGGCATGAATGTAGAAAGAATCTCCCTTTGGTTGCTCACGCAACGTTCTGTTCTTCACATGATTGAGATGTCTTTCATGGTTATTGTTGGTTTATTTGTGACCTCGTTTGTGAGTGTCAGATTTAGAGATTTTCCCTTAAAAAAACAAAAGTTAATTAATATTGTAAGATTTTGGGCATTCATATACCATAAATTTGATTGTAAGACACAATGGGTATATTCCTTATGAGAAATATACTCTTCTAAAAGAGGGAAACAAATTTTTCTTATGTATGGTAACATTGCTTGGATATTTATGTGACTTATGTAAATTTAATTATTCATGTGACATGTCAAGTGAAAATTTTAGCGGTCTTTGGTTGACCCTAGGACCGGACCGGAACGGACCGATAGGGTCGGTCCAGTCCTCGGTCCCAAGCTTGAAGGGTCGATCTACGGTCCAAAAAATTGAGAACCGACACTGTGCGGGTTGGTCCTCGGGTTGAGCATGAGACCAGCCCAACCCAGACCATGCTTATCCCTAGTTGCCACTCGGTAAGTCTTCCTAAACTTCCCTCGGTCATTGCTCGAGCCCACGTCATTGTCGTTCTTGCTTCGCTAGCTCCTAATTTGCTACTTTGTCATCCCCTGTTTTTGTCACACTTGCAGGCTTTGATTGTGCAGGAGATGAAGCTCTCATGGAGTCCAGCAATGTGCTCACTTTGGCCTATCTCACCACGTGGTCGCGGCCCTTGAGGCTCTTGTGGTGCTTCTCCCTAGGCAAACCCTAGCGGATCTGCTTTTGGTACGAAACCTATACGAAACTCACGTCGATGAAGTTGAACTTCCGCACATTTACTTTATTTTGTCCCGCATACGTGGTGGCCACACAGTTCATGTTTTTGAACGAAAGGAAGAGAGGAAAGATATGTGTTTGTGGGTATAAAGCAACGGAGGCTTTGCTTCACTGAGGGAGAAATGGAGGATTCAAAGAAGAGAAAAATGTGAGAGGCGAAGAACGAAATAAAGGAAGGTGAACAAATGATGGAGATATGGAGGGAAGGGGCTGCGGTGGGTGTTAATAATGGGCTTGGAAAGTTGGCGAAGGAAAGACTTGCGCGTGGCCAAAGGAGAGAGACGACCTCAAGTCTTCCTTAGGAATTTTTTGTAATTTTTTATTATTTTAATTGATGATTTGGCACTTCCGAGGAGCTTGTGGGTGCCATCCAGGTCTCACCGAAGTTGGCACTAAAGCGAGCGATTTTTTTTTGAAAAAGTGGCACTTGAATAATTCGAATGAAAGTTTTGGCACTAAAGTAAGCACCGTACACAAGTATTGACACTTCTAGTGTTATTACCCGTCCCATGCTTACAAAATCCAGAGATGACAGTAGAGTATGTGACATCATTGGAGGGACACCCTATTGCACCATCTCATCCAAGACTTCAACCACTTTCTCAACCTGCTCTGATTTAATTGTGTGGAGAATGCCAAAGAGTATTTGAATTCCATGGGTCCACTCGTAACACTGGCCAGGCAATCACGGATGAGCATCATAATCGCATCAATCTCCCCAATTTTGCTGAGTCCTTTGGCGAGAGAATAATATGCAATGATGGAGGGGAGACACGGCATTTCCATTATCTTATTATAACATGTGCATGCCTCTTTTATTTCCGCTAGCGCAACAAGACATTCAATGGTGATATTGTAAGTCAAGGAATCGGGCTCGAATTGGGCATTCTTAGTTTTGTCAAATAGAGACATTACCAATTTCACATCCCCAGACTTCTTTAAAGCCCTCATCAGGATAATGTAGATTGACATGCTGCAGTAACCTTTTAGGCTTTTATTGTCAAGTCTTTGACAACATTTAGGACGTGTTTGGTAACTATTCTCGTCCCAGAAATAGGTTTTTTGAGAACGAGCTTTTTTGAGAAATGGTTCTCTAATGAGTTTTTGGAAAGAGAAACACGTTTGGTAGCTATACAAAATTTATGTCCCAGTAATAAAAAAGAACATAAATGTGTTTGGTAACTGTACAAAATTTATATCCATTGATTGTTTTTATTTGATTTAAAAAAATGTTAGTAAAGACAATAGCTTGATTTAAAAAACACTTTTGTATTATCCAAGACAATAGTTTCTGCAAATTGAATCTATGCCTTGATATAAAAAAAATATTTTAGGTGGACGATCAGGACAAAAAAGGATATGCACATTACTTTTTCTGTTTAGAATTGAGTTATCCATGACATTCAAAGCTGGTTTTTCCATAGAAATTATTTTTACTTGAACACAAGTTGCATTTATAAAGTAATAACCAGGCATTCTACGTTTTAGCTTTCCAAAAGTTGAGAGCCAAGCATTTTTTTTAATTATTTTCAAGAATGGTGGATGTAAATGAACATTTAGAGAAAAACATCGTAAAACATCGCACGTGGCCAATTTGCCATGGGTATAACCACAATATATAAGGGAAAGCATTAAGTAGAAAAAAAATAATGTAATGAACATGATCAAATGAATATTTGATTGTCATATAAAACACATACCTGCAATGTAAAACAAAGAACTTAAGAAGATCATAAACATAACTACCAAACCATATAGTAAGACCCTTCATAGCAAACGAGTTTGGTCGGGGGATTCAAAATATATCATCGGCTCAAGTTGATATCTTCTAATACAATAGCCGCTCACAAATATGTAATGTAATTGGCTAATCTACAAAAGCCAGAAACACAGTCATAGAATCTCAGGCATATTGTGATCAATTGCCACTTGATTTGCAATAGCTTTCCTAATCATATTTATCTCAGCTGTCTCCTCACATCCTCCACTTCTCTAGGTCCAAATTGGTACTTCTAATCTCCATATAAGGAAAAGTTTTTGTCCATCCTGTCTTTATCACGAATAGAATTATGTAGAGTGCAACATACAATTGCAATAAGTGCTTGCTTTTGAAGTGAAAAAGAAGGCATGTGTCTCAAAATGAAGAATCTATTCTTTAATGCCCTAAATGCCATCTCAATGACATTTCTTAGTAAAGAGTAATTATGGTTGAACAATTCTCTTACTTTTTTGGGCGTCTCCCTGCACCCCTATACTTGTTCAGATGAGACCATTCACCTTTAAATAGAATTAAAAATCCCTAAAGTGGTGCATAACCATAATCAATCACGTAGTATTTGCCTATAACATAGTATATTTAAAGTTGTTATGATATGAAACCGCAATAAATGGTAAAGAAAATTACTCTTTATAGACAAAACAAATACCGAGTGGTGGTCGAGGGAATTGTAATCGAGGAGTCTCAAGTGCTGCCAAGAGAACTCAATAATTGTTTGCAAATCCTTCATACCCAACATACACGAAAGTAAATTTCATGTCAAACGAACAAGCGCACATCACATTATGAGTGGTAGTCCTCTTCTTACCTCTAAATGAAATTTGCTTTGACACAAGGACTGAACACTAATATGTGTGCCATCGATAACACCTATGCAACCTTGTAGTTTTATGAAACCATAATGTTATACAAGAGTATTAGTGATATGTATTTGATGATGTAAATTTGATATTAAAATCATACTTTGAAGTAACGTCTATGGCTAGGATCCACAAGAATCTTCTTCGACGCAACTTCAAAAGAAGGTGCTTTCATAACCTCTTTTGACAGTTTTAGAATTGCTTTCAACACTATAGCGAAATACTTGCTGATTGTTTCTCCCGAACGCTGAAATCTCTCACTTAAAGTTCTGATGGAGCTTTTGTGACCGACCAAAGATAAGAATATCCTAACTTGTTCATCTACCCCAACATACTGACTATCTTTTAACCAACCTCTAACCTTCATTATTTCACATAAGTTCAAAAAAACATGTCTCTCTATCCTGAAAGCTTCATATATTATATCTCAATGTCCATGAATAATCTCCCTTACTCATTCTGGTCATGACAATTTACTGTCCCTAATGGGCTCTCTTGTATGCAAGGATTTTTCCAACATAGCAATGAACATAAATGAGGCAATTATCTCTTCCTCAAACTCATCGAAATCATGTTGAATCAGTGCTACCTACCTCTAGATACACTATTTGATGGTTCCTCCCTAGTACCTATGGCATCAAACAAATAAAAGAACATCAATGAATGACTTCTACATCCAAAGCAAGTAATACCTAATAACACCCAACAATAGAGTAACGGCAAACCAAATATAAAAATATCACCCAACTCATCAATACCATATCAACAAGTTACTTTAATAGTCTAAACTAATAATATAAATGATAGAGTTGAAAGCAAGTCAAATATAAAAATAATACACAATCCAACAACATATTCAAACCAAATTTAAAAATCACACACAAGCAATAATATATTTCGCAACATCTACTGAAGATGTTGCATAAATCCAACTCTTCTCTCAATTGTGGCTTTGATGAAAGCCACTCTCCATCTTGCATCAGCACATGCTCGTTTTGCAGTTTTGTTATAAAGAGTCTACTTCAACTCAAGCATGGCATTTAGGACTTCCATCACATCAACAATAGAAAATGGATCTTCACGTGCTTCTGTGACTTGTAAAGTTGTAGATGATTGACTTTTCTTAGATTTGATCATCTTTTCAAAAGCTTTGCATGCAATGGAAAATTCAACTGAGTTACTCTTTCTTCTCCTCTTGAAGTTGTGCTTGTTATGAACTTCAAGTGCAGTATTTTTATTAGTGAATACTTCCTCATCAAGGTGGTGCTCAATAAAGTTCTCTAAATTCCCTCCATTAGGAAAAGCACTATCATCTTCATCTGACACTATAAATTCTTTGGCATTTCTGATCACATACTCCCTAATAGTATATGTATCCCCAAATACAATACACAGATCAGGATACTGAGGAAACTCATCATTCTTGAATTTTGCGTACTCCTTATTATCCCGTGTTTTTCACAACGATGATATATATCAGCAACATATTCAAACCTCTTAAAACTTATATCTATAATGATCTTGAAATGACAAAAAGCTAAATGATACCTTGATGTATGGTTCCCATATACTCGAATCATCAACAACAATCCGGACGATCACATGATCCTAGCCAATCTAGATGGTGAAATAAGTTTCTTGAAACTAGCATACTGTCTTTTCAGTTTGTTTGTCTTGTTCTTCAACTGTACTAAGGTATGTTGGAATCCAGACTGCTTAGTGAATTCAACCCGTATGTTATTCCACCCTGCTTTGTTAAACGTACAAATGGTGCCATTTCCCTTTTTCACATCTTCTACCAAAATAATTACAAACAGGTTGGTTGAAAGCTCACTCCATTATGCATTTATTGCCTCCGTCTCTTTTTGGGATGTCATTTACTCTTCACTGGTTATACATCATAATATAATCGCATAGGAATCACACCGGGCTTTTAAACTCATAATGCTTACACTTCCACGAAAAACATAACTTAGGGTTTTCTTCGAGATTGAGGAAGAAATCGGTTTTGAGATGCCGCCTTCGCGGTGGCTATAACAGCTTGATTTTGAGTATTTGGGAGATAATTCGTCAAAGGAGAATATTATAATTTCCTTCCTCTTTTCTTTCTCTTTTCTCTCTATTTTCCTTTTGTTCTTGCGCATGGGCCTAAGCCAGCCCGGCGTCTCTCCTCCACGCGTGGGCTCAGCTCGGCCCACCTCTTTCTTCTTCTTTCTTCCATGTTCATCATCTTCCTCCTCTGCTCACGGGAGGAACCTTAGCCTCCACCACACCAGTCAACGCGAGAAGATCACGTTGTTACTAACGGCTGCCCCCACGATCTCCTTCCACGACAATCTCAATAGATTCCTTGCGCAAATGCCCCTAGAAAACCTTAGCCACTGTTCTCCATGCCTCTTACACGTTTCAATCGAACCATAACGCGAACCCAAAGCTCTTCTACTTCGATCTCGCTGGAAATTTGAGTCACGGGCAAGCCGTGACCCTTGCAGGAGACTCGTTTTTGCTCGGGAAACCTTCGATGCGACCTAGCCTTCTCCCAGTCACAGCTTGTTTTCGCCCAGTTCTTTTCAGCTTACCTCCCCGTTCTATCCAGCCATGGCCCCCAGCTCTTTCAAGCCACAAAAAATCACAACTATAGGCCGAGAAATCGCAGCAACAGTCCGGAAACCGCAGTCATAGGCTTGAGCTGAGCTGTTCGATTCAGTTGCTCGGTCAAGGACGATCCTCGCTTGGTTTCAGTCATGACCAGGCTTGGGTTGTCGCTAATTTCACTCGGCCACCCGCCCAGCAGCCTGGATCAATTGCCGGATCCAACCTTGGTCAGTACGCCTAGTCGCCGAACGCCTTCCCTTGCTCACGGCCGCCTTTGCTCTGTCTCGCCCAGGCAGTGAACCACCATCTCCAGTCACGAGCAGCTTCTATTTGCCTTGGATCCAACCAGTCCAGCTGCCAGCAGCCACGCCGCCGCCTTGCCCCTCCTCTAGCTCACGCCGCCCTTTAGCTCGCACCTTCAGCTCGCGGGAGAGGAATCCCCCAGCTCGCACGTACCTCCCTCTGATAAGACTTGAGGAACATAAGCATGGATAGCTTCTGTGGGCCCAAATTAGGCCACGGCAAGCCTTGATCCAATCAATTCGGCCCATTTGCCAGTAGACTAGTCAGCTCACCGAAGTCCTCGATGGACTTGCTGAAATCTTCACCATTTCACTGGAATTTCGCCGAGGGAGCCATTATCATCGTTTAATTGGATAAAAAGCTTGGAATTAGGTGAGTTTGCCCCCTAAAATCCAAATTAGGGCGGTTAATTGCCCTAGTAGTTATAAATTGTGGTGATTGGACTTGTTTGATGGTCAATTAGGAGATTAGGGCTTAATTAGAGACTTTTATTGAAATAGGGACGATTTTGTAAATATGGTTTTTTAGGGGTAAATTGTGAAATTGAATGGTTAGAGGATCAATTGGAAAATGGATAATTTTAGTTGAATGGATTATTAGTTATTGAGGGCCAAGTTTGTAATTTTGAAAGGTTAGGGACAGTTTACTAATTTTGATCCAATTGGGACCAAATTATGAATTTGGGGATAAATCAATAAATGTGGATGGCTAGGAGAAGAATTGCAATTGTAATAAGTTTTAGTAGATATTCAATTGGCGATTAATAGTTAATTCGGAAATTCGTAATAATTGCGGACGATTTATTAATTTTGTTCAATTTTTACCTAATTAAGGTTTTTAGGGGCAAAAGTGTAATTTTGATGATTTAGAGAAAAATTATAAATTGGTGACATAATGATAAAATTTAGAGTTATTAGATGTGGGTCAATATATCAATTAGTGGTAAGTGAATGGATTGTTGAATTTCATAATTAAAGGCAATTACTTGGTTTTGCTTATTTAGAGGTAAATTTGTGATTTTAGGTAATTTGCAATATTTTGGAATAATTTTCAGAAATTGCGTGATTGGCTAAGTGGCTACTAATTAAGGTGATGATACCCGTAGTTGATCGAATCGAACATTATGAATTCGATATAGGGACCCGGGTGAATCCCTAATCGATAGATCCAGGCAATTGATTTTGGATACTTTGATGCTTATGTCTTAGTTGTGGATATCTATTTAATTTTATTGATTGTTCGATTGATTGAGAATGTTTATTATTTCCTATTGAATGATGATTGTTTTATAGTTGAATTTGTTTATTTAATTCTCGGTGATGATTATGATTGACATTACGTTGGAGTTTTCTTAGTAATTATTATTGCATCAATTGAATTGAATTAATTGGAGAATAATCTGACATGAGGGGTTAGTGACTTGACAAGATCATGGGTTGTGAGACGTGAGGACTAAGTTAATTATCTGGTTAGGGACCCTAGCATGAATATCCACCTAATTGAGATGTAGGGAGCAAACTCGATGAGTTATCTCATCTTAAAATTATTGGTATAGGTCCTAACACTGGAGCTCCTCCCCCAGGATCAGGTGAAGCAAGAGGAGCGTCCAGATGATAATAGTTTATTTGAATTATGTTTAATTAGGAGGATTTCAGTTATGAGGAAATTGTTTTTTCGAATTATCTTTTAGTTTGTTATTAATAAATAATGTTGACCATTTAGATTCTTTTTAGAGATTTGATTAGTTTATTGGAGTTATTGTAATAATTAAAATACCTCAGGATTTTGGTGAAGGTTTTATTTAATAAATTCCGCTGCATCTCTTTATGTATTAATTTTGTATCATTGGTTAATATAATTGGTTATCGATAACACTTGAGATTATCGAAAATTTATCGACCGGTGAGGACTATCTTCGGGGATTGTCATTTGCTCGAGTACAAGGCATGACAGTGGCCGCTCCAAGTCGCGAGCTGGATGGGGTCGGGCCTCGGGGAACCGAGAGGGAGAGAAGGCGAAGGGAGGAGGCCGCGATTGTGAGCGCCGCCTCAGCGGTGGCCACTCTGGGTCGCAAGCTAGACCGTGTCGGGCCTCGGGGAACTGAAAGACAGAAAAGGCGAAGGAAGGAGAAGGCGGCCACGATTGTGAGTGGCAAAACCCTAGCGGCGGTGGAGAAGGAGGAGGTCGGACCGGTGTGAGTAAAGGAGGTAGAATGGAGAACAAGCAGATTGTGGGTTTCTTTTGTATGCGAGCAGAGAAGGAGCATATTGAAATCAATTCTCTTTTTTGGTACTGTTGATTCTTGTTCGAGAAACAAAAAACCAAAAAAAATTTGGTTCTGATTTCTCATCCCAAACCTATCTCCAGCCTTTTTTTTATCCCGAGAACTGAAATTTTAAGGACATTTGTCAAATAGATTTCTCGTCCCAAACTTGTCTGGGGGCAAGAAACCAAGAATGAATATGGTTACCAAACAGACCCTTAAAGCTATTGATATCCTCTCTTCCTCAGAAACAAAAGATGAGAAAAAAAATGGAGAGATCGTTTATCATTGAATGGGTTAGCTTAAAGATAGGGGTGCCAAATGGGTGAGTTGGGTCAAAAAGGTCTAACCCATATTGATCCATTTATGTTTTGACCCATTTTTATACAATATAATTTTAGCGACCCATACCCGACCCAATCCATATTATTAAAACACTTCAATTTTTAATGTTTCATGATTTTTTAATATTTTTAAAATAATTTTATGCAATACGATTTATTTGATAATTTTTCTAATCTTTTTAAGTTATTCTTATTGAAATTTTAATTTTTTTTATTTTAATTATATATATTTAATTTTTTGTACTTTTTCTATTTCCAATCGCTGGAGTCTAGTGACCTCATCCCTAGCCTCTTGTCCACCGACCAAATTAGAAAGAGAGAAAAAGGAAAGGAAAAAAGGAAAAAAAAAGGGAAAATAAAAATATATAGAATATCAAAATTTTCATAATCTAAGAATAACTTGTTAATAAAATTTAAAATGATTTATTAATGAAATTTAAAATTAATTAAGTAATCCATAGATGACCCATCTAAGAACCATTAAGTTATTAAGTAATCCATTTAAAACTCATTTAACATTTTAAGCTCACCCATTTATGACCCACATTATCTTATATAATTGATTTTTGACCCATTTTGTCACCTTTACTACAACGAGACCAGGCCAATTCTGGGGCATGTTTTGCGTTATGTATGTATTTGACCGAAGGTTTTTCTTCACATACATATTAATTTCCATGGTAGCTTTGGGTCTGGAGGGAAAATGTTATAAATGGGTTAGCTTAAACGATTAATTAAGTCTTAAATGGGTTATTTACTAATCTAATGTGCCTTAAATAGATTACAAAGGTTACCTAATTAGTTTTAAGGATTATTAACAAGTCATTTTTAAGATTATGAAAATTAGATATTCTAATTATTTTTATTTTGCTTTCTCTCTCTCTCTCTCTCTCTCTCTCTCTCTCTCTCTCTCAACTGGTCACTGACCAAGATGCGATAGACAAGCTCACCAGACTTCGAGGAGGCTAAGACCTCATGAAATTAGCTAGCTCGGGTCTCATAGATTGGCGAGCTCAAGCTCGCCCTTGGTTGGTGAGGCTCGATCCTCACCTCAAGTAAACTCGAGAGGCCAGGTCTCAAGGGGTAAGGTGCCAACTCAACTTTGTTTGAGGCCACTAAGGTCGCCATATTCATAATATTCGAAGAGGTCGAGCTTGTCTGAGGTCGTTGAGGTTGATTTGCAAAATTTCGATAAGCTCGACCTCGTCTTCACGAGTCTTGAGTGTCATCTGAGGTTGGCAAGGTTGAGTTCGTCGAAATCTAGCGAGGTCAAGTTCGTTGAAATCTGACGAGCTGGAGCCTCGTCTAAGATTGGAAGATGAAAAGCAAGAAAATTTTAAAAAAAATTTCCATAAGAGTTAAAAAAAATTATCAACAAAATTGTATTGCATAAAATTATTTTAACAATACATTTTAAAAAATTATGAAGCAAATTTTTCTAAACTTTGCTAAGTATAAAAGTATTTTAACAATATGAGTCGGGTAATGTTAGGTATAGATTGGGTCGAGTATGGGTCACTAGAATTGTATTGTACAAAATTGGTCAAAACGGATTAAATTGATCAATATGGTTTGAACATTTTTACTTGACCCACCCATTTAACACATCTACGATGGAATACCTTCTCTCTCCTTTTGTGTGAATTGAAGGAATATTGATCAAATTTAAGGATCAACATCACAATCTATCCATGGAACATAACAAGGAAGGAGAAGTGGGTTTCGTGAAGTAGTCAGTGGGTAGCTGACAGTAGTCGGTGGGCGACAAAGACAAGCAATGAGAAGATTTTTTATTTCTCATTATATACTGAAAAAGAAAAAAAAAGAAAAAAATGTTTGCTTTTGATTTTTGCTCTAAACTTATTTCTTGGTCAAAAATTTGTTTCATATGAAATTACCTTACCAAATAGATTCATGTTTCAAACATCTTCTATAGGAACATAAAAATAGCAAAATAGATTAATATAATGTTTATCATGTATACTCTTATACAAGCCCGTGGGCCATTCATTATTTTAGATTCCATTTTTTGTGAAATTTAAGTAATTTAAAAAATAACTTTTTAAAAAATGATCGCCTACTTTATTTAAATTAATTGGTCAATATAAAATTATTTTCATTATCGACAACAATTTAAATTTTAATTGAAGAATGCTCAAGCCTACTAACCAGTAGAAAGGAATGGAAATAGCCCATTGTCCACTAGAAGCAAATTATTATTCCAACCGGATTACAAAAGTGCATCATCTAAAAACCCTTCTCGCTCGTTGGCTATTTAAGCCCTCTCTTTGGAATTTATTACGTTCGGATGCTAATTTTCGTTGTGCTACTTAAGGTTCCGTTTATCTCATTTTTCCCAAAGAACTTTGAGTGGATAAAATATAAAGTATTTAACAATCATTTTGAAAAGACTTGAGATAAACAATTGACGTGACATTGAAAAGACTGAAAGCCAAATGTTATTATACTAACTTTGAATATTTTCCTAAAATCCATATTCAAAGCAGAACTAACGCAGCCTTACTTCGCTTGTTAAATGAAAGTGGCTTGTTTTGAGCCCCATTTTTTTTTCATTGCTTGTTGACTTTTTTAGATTCTGAAATTGCAATTTCCATCCTTCTATTTTGGAGATCGTTTTGATTTACCCCTTGACTATGACTTTTGGCCAAATTTTCAACCAAATTTCAATCTCATGCTCTCCCTTTATGGTGTCTACGGAGGGGGCACATCCATCCTGCAATCGGCGAACATACATTGTGCCCCCGATCTTTTAAAAATTCATTCGGATGCCCTCACTTTGGTTGTATAATCAAAAGGAATTAATTGTGATAAGAAGGAGATAATTGAACATGAGGGCAAATTAGTCATGCTCAGGAGGAGTCTCCTGAAAAACCATAGCTGCTTCTAGAGGATGGGGGCCCTGGGTCGTGGCTCGTCTTCGTTGAATTCTCATTTTTGCCCCCATGGTGATGATGGGCTCCTCCTTCAAAATTCTAATGGGTGGCAAATATGAGTTTTCGCGAACATAATTTTGCGCGAACGCTGTTTAGCCGAAACTAATGGTTCTAACCTTTTTCTCTTCATTTTGACTTAGAAATTAAAAGAGAAAATAAAGCGAATGGCTCTAAAAATTTAACTTAATATGCATCATAGTTTTTAGACTTTAACCCAATAACTAATATAGGTCTTAAACTTTTAAATTATTCAATGAAATTTTTAATTTTTTCGTACATAATTAATTTATACATTGACCTATTGGGACAAATGATGATTTTTCCTTCGTGATTTGTGAGGGCGAATTGGAAAGTTTCAATTTGTAAATGTTCTAAATTCGTATTATATCATGGAATTAAAGCTTGTTATGACTCAGCGAAAATTATAAAAATTACGAAAAAAGAAGAAGCTCGCACAACATATTGAGTGTGCAGTCGTTGCGTTGTGGTCTTTGGAAGCAAACTCAAGTAACCTATTTTGTATACAAGCGGTGAATCGAAAAGAGCATGGGGTAAGCATGTGTCGCGATTGCCTAACCTGCATATTTTTCTTTTCTTTATTGCTATTCCTTTCCTCAACTCGCTATATACCTAAATTTCGTGGAATAATAAAAAAATTTAGCTATGGCTTGACGAAAATTGACTGACAATGTTGTTTCATTGTAAGCTCAACGAAATAATATGCATGCCATTATAACATACCGAATTTTAGTCGAATCGAGTGGTCGGATCTTAAGATATTCGAAATTTTTGCCATGGCCATTTGATCATGAAGTATTGTGAATTTTATGACTTGGCCTGATCGATTGATTAAAAGTTATAAGTCAAGCCATAAGCTTCCCGACTATGCCAAAATTTTGATACAAAAAATTCAAATGCATTGTTCTTGTTGGAAATCTCACTTCTCAATATTTAGTTATGTGTATCGTCATTGAGATTTTATCCTTATGCATTGGCTGATTCAGAGGGGCAATTTATGTCAAACTCTTGCTGACTCTGACAACAAGTTTGATTAGTTGGGTTTGGAATTTGAGGGGATTTGATTGGGAAAGTTTACACATTTGAGGTCATGATTGAACAATGACGTGCAACTTCATAAAACAAAGTGGAAAATAGGAAAGAAAATGTGGCAAACATATAAGGCTGGCCTGACAATAATGGCGTTTTTCATGGAAAAAGAAGAAGAAGAAAGAAGCTCTCTCATTAGAGGATTTAGAGGATGTGATTTCATATTTTCTAATCATGATTTGTGAGGACTTGGTGGTGCTAGCCGCACGATCAAAATTACGACACTGATCACCTTTTCAACATTGCTTACAAAAGCTGAGAAACTACATTACACGAAGTCCTACATGCTCTTACTCAATTTTTCATATTCGAGAAGTAATTGATGAGGGTTCCTCCCATACAATAATTATATGTTACTTTTGCCATTGTGTTCCTCCCATCCAACAAGTATGAGGGTTCCCAATAATCTATGCTGTGATTGTGCATTGTCTGTGCTTTTGGAATCATTCGGTTCGTTCATCCTAGGATTGTGAAAAAAGCTTGATTCCCCCTTTACAAACTAATGACAAATATACACATTTTATTAATCAACATGCCTAGTATATATGTCTCAAATAATCCCACACCATCATCTATCCAAAAGAAACCATTAACAATAATAATTACGATAGTAACAAGAAGATGAAATGACATTGGGATCTGAAATGATCTTCATAATAAGCACTTTAGTAGTGAATCAGGAAAATCCATTCATAATCTCGGACACCATGATATGTGGTGATCACGTCTCCATGAAATGCACGACCTCATTAGCACAACGTACCTAATACAAGTTATTGGTACAACCAAAGATAGCCATTCATCAAGAACCTGTAAGAAAATCAAGGAATAGGAATGGATATTGCACTAATACAGCACTAAATAGTAACTAATACAAATTATTACTAGATGTATTTTTTTATTTTGCAAAATGATTTTAATTGTTTATTTATTTAACTTGCATGGAAGATGATAACCGGGAGTGACGAGGGATCAGCCTCCCCCAATAGAAAATCTGTCCTAGGTCCTTCCAGTGAGAAGCAAATTCCCCTTGGTCAGCTTCTAGTTAAAGAACAATCATAGTTATTAGGTGTAATAGCTTCCCAAGGTGGTCCGATTTCCTCCCGAAACTAAGAACCAGCTAGGATCGAGAACTAGACCAACTAGTCTTGGGATTGGATCAGACCGGATCCATTGGTCCTGGCCGATTCTAAGGCAGTCTCCAATGCGACTGTGAAAATTCTAAATAAAGTTGAATTCATTTATTTTTTTTGTTTCCTTTTGTTAGAGTCGGGTAAGGATTAAAACTTCAAAATTTTAAATTGGGTTCTTTTCACTTTTTATTATATATTTAACTTTAATAAAATGTAAAAAAAATTATTAAAAATTTAATCAATTCAATTCGATCTGATCCAGCCCTCCTAGAGATTGGGAATTAGACTATTCGGACACTGGTTCTACTTTTAGGAATCGAAACCGAACCAACACTTTCGGGAATCGGACCAAACTTATTAATTCAAGTGGTTCCCGATTTAGTCGGTCCAACTTGCTCAGTCCTAGTAGAAAGCACCGGATTTTTCTTTCTTCCAATCCAATGCCAAAGGAATAAAATTGATGGCAGGGCATCTGAATTAGAAACATTCCACTAAGTCATTTCGAGAGGCTATTTGGTGCCAATCATGGATACGGGATCCAAAAGACCAAATTCGGGAAGAACATTGAAAGCACATGCTGATGATATGAAGAATTAAAAGACAATTAATACTTGTCAAAACATTTTTTTCTCGAAAAGAATAGGAATGGAGATCTGGATTTTTTGGGTTAAGGATTTATAGAGGTCCTAACACTGAAAGGACCTCCTCATACACCACCACGTCTGACATCGATTTCTAGGATGGACCTGGGTGTTTTTCGGTACGATAAAAACATCCAAAGATGTAAGGGACTAAAAATTGTGCTTTTGGAGCTTTTGGCTTCCTGGGAAACTATACGAAAAGTCAAAGGGACTTAAAAATTGCTTTTGGAGCTTTTGGTTTCCTTGGGAAACTATACGAAATGTAGGACCTCACTATTGCCTTTTGTTTTAACTATTGCACTTTTGTTTCCCATAATCGAGGTCGAAAACAAAAGTGCAATAGTGAGGTTCCTGGGAAGCAAAAGTGCAATAGTAAGATCGAGGTCGAAAACAAAAGTGCAATAGTGAAGTTTCTGTACTTTAAGATCGAGGTCGAAAACAAAAGTGCAATAGTAAGATCGAGGTCGAAAACAAAAGTGCAATAGTGAGGTTTCTGTACTTTAAGATCGAGGTCGAAAATAAAAGTGCAATAGTAAGATCGAGGTCGAAAACAAAAGTGCAATAGTGAGGTTTCTGGGAAGCAAAAGTGCAATAGTAAGATCGAGGTCGAAAACAAAAGTGCAATAGTGAAGTTTTTATACTTTAAGATCGAGGTCGAAAAAACAAAAGTGCAATAGTGAGGTTTCTGAGAAGCAAAAGTGCAATAGTAAGATCGAGGTCGAAAACAAAAGTGCAATAGTTAAAACAAAAGTGCAATAGTGAGGTCCTACATGAAAAGTTTTGTATTGCCTTTAAGATCGAGGAGGTCCTACATTATCAACCTATAAAAGCTCAGCCCCATTCCAGGAACCGGGAGCTCCAAAAGCAATTTTCTTTGACTATAAGATCGACCTATAAATTTCTCACCCTCCCACCTTTCCCAATTTGCTTCATCACCTCCCTCTTCCCCACCCAGAGATCTCCAGAAAAAAATCTCAACTTTGACACTCACACACACAGAAAGGCAGAAATGAAGTCTACTCTGAGTCTTGCAGAAATTGCCGCCCTTCTGGGCATCGTGGCCTCCTTACTTGGGATCATTAACTCAATCCTGGGCATCCTGCAGGTGATAGTCCGACGCAACTCCGGTCCGCCGCCCTAAACCCCTAAACCGGGCCCTCTGCTGCTTCGACATCCCCATATTGATGGCGTCAAGACGAGCGAGCTTCTGTAATTTCTTGTTGATTTTTGCTTGATGTCCTTCGTGATCTTGGGATGGCGTTTTTTGTAGCAAGGTCCATTTCTGTTTTGCATGCATTACAAAAACTACAAATAAAGCTTGTACGACGTGCATCCGTTGCTCCATGTTTTCACGTTTGAGAAAACATTTGGGTGGGCCTGTCTCGCCACGTGGGCGGTGAGTTAGGCCACTGGCGAGCGGGCCCCACCCGTAAGAGATTGAATTTGAAAAGGATCCACGCTGTGTCGCCGTTTGCGACACGCTCGGATCCCGACCACGCTCCTCTCTCCATTCCATTCCTCTCCCGCTCTGCTCCATCTCTCGCTCCCTCTGCACGACCCTCGGATCCCGACCACGCCGCCGCCTCCCGCTTTGATTTTTCGTTGGACTTAGGTTAGGGTTTTCGACCCTCTCCTCCCGATCGCCGGTCCCCGAGCACGTGCCCTTACTCTTGTTGAACCGATCAAGAGAGCGATTCGCTCCAATCTGGAGCTCCGAGCTCGAAACTGGAGAACAAGGCGATTATGAGGGAGTGGTTCGAGCGAGTCGACTCGGAGATAACCGGGAGCATCACCGCCGTTCAGCTCAAGGTTCTCTCTCCCTCTCCCTCTCCCTCCTGGCCTCCCTCGGTCAACTGGTAATGGTGGAAGACCCCGCTTTCCTTCGTCGCCGAGGGCGCTGATTTTGGCTCCTCTTTTTTTCTTTTTTCTCTTTTGTCTACTTGTGATCAGCGAAACAAAGGTACAAAGGTAGCTGCAATCAGACTTAACAGATAGTCGAAACCTAAACTAGCGATGCATTTCCAAGACTAATGATGCGGATAATTTCTCATTCTCTATTCGTTCATCTAGTAAAATTTGAAATCCTTGGTTGTAAATTAGGAAAACACTTTCCATGGCATCAAGCGGAGGAAGAAAGGAATGAAACTCTTGAAGTGTTCTGTTAAAGGTGATCTAGCTTGGGCTTCTGAAGGTGCCGTATTTACAATTGTATATTCTCGTATAATTTAAGGTGAATGAGGCCACTTGATGCAGAGGAAGCACTGAAAGTTTATGGGTGCTGGATGTCAATTAATGACAGAAGTTCTCCTCTTTATTTTGGTTGATGTTTGATTTCCTCATCAATTGTCAACGATATTACCTGGAGATTTTAACCAGACAACTCATCACTGTGCGAAACTAGATGGAAGACATAGGAACTAGCATTTGAACATAGATGCGTAGTTGTAAGCAGTGTGAGATGTGACTTGTTTATGACTGCATTTAGTAGATTGCACTAGACTAGTTCTAGGTGTCGATTTGCGAAGGCCTGTTCTTGCTCTGCTTGATTCTGATCCTGTGATCTTTAATGAAAATATTAGCTGATGATGGTCCCCCAGTTTTCTACTATTTATGAAGTCCTTGTTTTACTGTAATAAATCATTATGCATAACCAAGAAAACTTGTATAGTAGGACGTGAACGAGTAGACGGTGGAATTTCTCTTGACCAAACCACTATCAGCACTGCTGAAAGGAAGCCAAGTTTTACAAAAAGATACAGAAACGTGTACATCAATGAACTGCTTAAGAACATCGAGATTATTTGTGACTTCTCATGCTTAAATTGTTAACCAGACTACTGCTCAATACAGTTTAGTAGGTCTGACATAAGTAAGCTTCTTGCTGTATTCTTTGAGAAGTCATCACCATGTAGGGGTGAAAGGTGGTGATGGTTCCACTTTCTTCATCTTAATCATCTTTGTCTGAATGGGATGTCCTCAGCAGAAATAGTTTTGTAAATGATCTTTAATTAATTGGAAAGGTGCACTTGAGGCGCCTATTATTTTTCCCAGGTGTTGGGCATCAATGCATGTTAAGCCTCACTCAAGAATGAGAGATGAAATGGAAATGAAATGAATGAAGAACTTTTGCTTCTCTGTATTCAACGAAGAAAGTTCATCCGAGAGCACATTCACTTGCTTGCTCTTTTCCCTTTTATATTACAATCTGTTCAACTAACAATGAAAAAACTAACTAACTAACAACTGCTACTCAAAACAGAATAACGATTCTTCAATGAACCTATGCTTAAGACTTCATCTTTGACTTCATCCCTTTTCTTCATAGACGAATCAGCAGCACCAGACTTCATCTCTTTACGTCCTCTATTCCCAGCATCATCTTCATTTCGTTTTATGGAAGTCTGACTAATTGAATCATCCACAGAATGTGCTATCTTCATATAGCTCTTAACACCCAAAACTGTCGATTTCGTGGTATCTTGAAAAATGCCCGTTTGATTCCTTCAGTTCATGAGAGCACACGTTCAAAGGATTTGTCCTGTCCATTTGGCGTAAGCTTACGAGTGAAGCCATTGTCCTCAGGGTTCTGACCCCTTACGAGTGAAGCCATTGTCCTCAGGGTTCTGACCCAGGGCTCGTCAAGCTGCACTAGTTACAAACGTCCATTTTAAAGGGGCATGATCGACCGAAAAGTTTTAGAAGCGAGGCAGAAGCGAAAGAGGTGTAAAGTGCTAACCTGACGTGGAGAACAAATCGAAGCTGCCAATGGGGCTCGGGGAGGCAACTGTAGAGGTAATTGAAGCAGCGTGGTCGGGAGTGAGCGAAGGGGTCAGCAAGCTTGCTAGATCCAGACCACAAATCCTAATGTGAGCTGGTCAAGCGCCAATGGAAAATCAAAGGTGCCAATGATGCTCCGGGGCTGACAGCGTAATCTGTAGTTTGAAGAAATGAAAGGAATCAACAAAACGGAGAATTCTAGCAAAATAGGTCACCACAAACTCGAAGCAACATGGAAGATGAAGGAATCTATGTTCACCAGACCTCACACCTAAACTACGTGACAAAGAAACAAATGAAATAAATTCTAACTGGTGCTATAACTCGGAAATCCTTTGATTTGCTTGTGTTCTTGAAAGCAAAAGGTGCAATAAATAGGAAACCAATGACAATCTAATAACAAATGCCCTTTATCAACATGTTGTCAAGATTGTTATATATGAGAACTTATGAGAAAGTAACAAGACTTTATAAATGCTATGATCATATGAATTACATGCCAAAGGTTGCACATGCAGATTTATTGACAACAGTGAGGCTTAAGTCCTGCAAATCTGTTGCCTGAGTCGGCGGAAGTTATGTGAATGAACATGAACTTTCGACATCCTACTTACTTTTTTTCTCCGCAAGGTTGAAGTTTAAAAGCAAATGAGAATCAATGAGGATCTTCATCCTAGTTAAGTTTCAAACAATTTTCAGATAGGTTTCTCATACTAAAATCAGTAGAACAAACCAGTGGGATCCACTCAGAGTTCATCAAACCATCTCAAACAACTCCCCGAAGAGATGGCAGAATAAGAGCTTACCAACTTGCTAGCAGCCGAGGCACTCTCATATGATCTAGGAGCAGTGAATAGCGGCAATTCCCAACCTGTAGTTCCATTAGCATGATCGGAACCGAGTTCTATCAGCTTCAGTCTTCTGTTACAAAAGGGGGAGAATCTTGCATGGAGAAAACTATTCTAGAAGTCATATCACATGCAACGGTTCTTTACGAATTGATGCCTTACATTTTTCAATGACCGCCAAGAAAATGGCATCTTATACCTGAATACTAATCTTAAGAAGAAAATTGTTGAGAGCTACAAATTCTCCGCAAGAAAGAGCATAGAGAAAACAAATATCAATAATCTTCATATTATACTATTTTGAAAAACATAGGTACTCGTTGAGATAACATCAATTCAAACTAATCTGAATCTAAAATTAATCTTGTCCAAAGAAAACTAACAGATGGACAGATGATTTTTACTTGATCGCAACCCTAAGACTCTTTACCAGCTTACATTGTGAAGAAGAAGGAAAGTTTGGCAGCACGTTCAAAATTTGTCTAGTCGAGAATTTGAACTGGAAGACCAGCACCATCTTCCTGCGGAAGGCATATTCAATAGATCGCATGTGATTATCAAGAGAGCATCAGCTGGAGGAACAAATTTATTGGATCATCCCCAAGCAAAAGATAGTGAACAAGCGAATATACAGACAGCTATCCTCGACAACAAAGTTTACGAGCTCATAGTTCTCATATGCGAACACGTCAGAAGGCACTGAAGCAGTGGGCCACGGTTGAAACAAATAAAGCAAGATACAGAAAAGAAAGCTTGGAGGGCGGGAGAATTTGACTCAATTGCATTCTTCAACATGATGATAACAAAGAAAGAAAGGAATCGAACAAAGCGTTGGAATAGAATCGCAAAAGAGGGGTAAAATGCTAACCTGAGCTCATCAAGCGCAGACCACAAAATGGGGCTTTAGAAGCTGATAGCAGAGGCGTCGTCGAGAGTGAAGGGGTTGGCGAGCTCGGTTGGACCCAGGCCACGGATGTTTAAGTAGTTAACTTTCAGTTTTTACGTGTCTTCAATGATGTAATAGTGGAGTCCTAGTCAATAGGAAGTGGCTTGTTTTTAGGAGTTAGTTTCTGCACATGTTCTGGTTAGTGGGTCTTTGTTGTTGTTGTTCTGCAGTTATTTTCTTGTAAAAGTGTTTTGGATGTTCTGCCTATTTTTATAGGCTTATGTTCTGTTGAATATTGTGACGTGAGTTACACCAGTAACTCTTTTGTGTGTTTTGTTCTCTAAGTCAATTTGCTTATATTTTAATAGTGGCATCAAAGCCACAACAGTGAAGAAAAAAAAGCATTTAAAAAGATAGTCTTGAGTGTTCAAACACGAGAGCAGTAGTGGTTCTTCTTTGCAGCAGCAGTGTTGGCCACAGAGAACATTGTACAGCCTGTTGTACCTCTCTTTGATGGTCATTATGATCATTGCAGTATGTTGATGGAGAATTTCCTCAAGTCTAAGGAGTATTGGGAAGTTGTTACTTCTGGTATTACTGAACCAGAGGAAGGAGCTCAGTTGACAGCAGCACAACGGACAGCTCTGGAAGCAGCAAAATTGAAGGATCTTAAAGCTAAAATCTATCTGTTTCAGGCTTTTGATAGATCCATCTTGGAGACAATTCTCTGCAAGGACACCTCCAAACATATATGGGATTCCATGAAAAAGAAATATCAAGGCTCGGCAAGGGCAAAAAGGCATCAACTCCAAATGCTACGTAGGGAGGCTAAGAATGAAATCGGCAGAAACAATCATGGATTTCTTTTCCCGGACAATGGCGATTGTCAATAAGATGCGAATCCATGGAGATAAGACGGAAGACATCACAATAGTAGAGAAGATTCTTCGATCCTTGACACCAAAGTTTAACTTTGTTGTCTGTTCTATTCAAGAAGCCACGGATGTTGAAGAACTCTCAATTGATGAGTTGCAAGGATCGCTGTTGGTCCTTGAACAAAATTTCTCACAACAAGAACCAGAAGAGAAGGCATTGAAGGCCTCAATTGCATATCATTTTTCATCAACAACAAGAATGAATAGTGGTAGAAGCAGAGGAAGGGGAACCAATGATTGCCGCAATTTCAATAAAAAATTTGATGGCTATTTTTCTAATGATTCTCAAGGCAAAGGACGAGGACATAGAGGTTGACACCCAACAAATTTCAGACCAAAGTCAGTAGACAAATCCAAAGTGGAGTGCTTTATATGCCATAGGTATGGGCATTACAAATCTGAATGTCGAACCATTTTAAATACACAAAGTATGAAAAACACTAACTTTGTAGCAAAAAAGGAAGAAGCAGAAATTCTCCTAATGGTGTGTCAGGAAAAGGAGAAAACTTCTTCAAATTTGTGGTATCTTGACACTGGCTGCAGCAACCACGTGTGCAGACAAGAAAGCATTCTCTGCATTGGACAAGTCGTTCCGCACCACAGTAAAATTCGGAGACGACTCTACCATGTCAATCACGGGGAAAGAAACAGTTGCAATTGTTCCTAAAGGGACTTTAGTACATACCATCAAAGAAGTGTTTTATGTTCCAGAATTAAAAACCAACCTCCTAAGTATTGGCCAATTACAAGAGAAGGGCTATGAAATTATACTCAAAGGAGGTGTTTGTAGAATCCATGATGAGAAATTGGGTCTGATTGCTCAAGTTACAATGACTGTCAAACGGATGTTCCCACTACATTTTCATAGCACTTCCCACTCATGCTTTGCTGCAAGATTAAAATAGGATGCTTGGGTATGGCATTTTAGATACGGTCATCTCAACTTTGGTGGACTACGGACATTACATTAAAAGAAGATGGTGGAGGGACTGCCCCCAATCACTGCTCTATCCGCAATATGTGAAGACTTTGTTGTTAGCAAACAACACCGTGCTTAATTTCCACAAGGAAAAGCATGGAGATCAAAGAAACCATTGGCGTTGGTCCATTCAGATATTTGCGGGCCGATATCTCTGTTGCGACCTAACCTCCGCCCATTAGGAGGAGAAAGATAAGTTTAGAGGTATTTGCTTTTGATTCTACGATCTCGAGCTTGGATTTTCCCAAATCCATACCTCATGACATTTACGTGTTTTCATTTTTTAAAGTTCTTTAATAGTCTAAAATGTTTTGGTTTTTTTTTAAGGAGCCGCCACTAGCCTATTAAGATCGGCTAGAAACCAAGTGAAAACATGGGAGAAATGCTTCACTTTCTACGCAACTAGAAATTCTAGGACACGGTGACTTGATTACATTAACTATTTAGCTAATGCCATTTCGGTACCTAAAATTGATTGTTTGGTTAACCTAAATGTTTTTATGCAGATTTATATCACCTAAAAGATAGTCTACTAATGTTTTAATGCAAAGCCCTAAGAGTTTATTCTATTGAATTCATTTTAAAATTTTTTATTTTTTATTGATTTTTTAATGATTTTCCGATTTTCCGATTTTTTATTTTTTTATGATTTTATGATTTTATGATTTATGTTTTGTTTTTTAATTTTTCTGATTTATGTTTTGTTTTTTTAACTTTTTTTGTTATTTTTCTGATTTATTTTTTTATTTTCTTTATTATCTTCCGACTTTTTATTATTTTCCGATTTGTTATTACTTTCTAACCTTTTTTCATTTATTTTCGATCTTCTTTATTATTTTCGGATTTATTATTATTATTTATTTATTTTAAGTATTTTATTTTCCTCATAAAAGAGCTTCGGACCGGATTAATAGAATTCGGCCCGAAGACAACCCGGACCTTAATGGTCCAGGTTTGGACCGAGAATGGGCTAGGCGTAAGGCCCAGTCCATTCTTATTTACGAATTTAAATAAAACTTAAATTTCGGCCCAACCCTTCTCCTTTATTTCCTTTAGCCGGCCCATCTTTTCTTTTAATTTCGCAGCCCATGGTTCCTTTATTTCTTTGATTTGGTTTTTTTAATCTTCGGTCCACTCTCTTTCTCTTTTTCCTTTATTGTTTCGGCCCATTTTATTTCTTTGATTTGGCCTTTTTCCTTCTCAAATCAAAATCTCCTCTCCAGCCCAAATAACGATGAATCGACAAAATGAAGGGATGAACAGATTCATCCTTTCCTCTTGTTCATCTAAGCATTTTATCAAACACATAGAGTTCATCTCCTTTCCTCTTGTTCATCTAAGCATTTTATCAAACACATAGAGTTCATCACTGACATAAATTTTAATGCTGAAACGAACCTAGAATGGAGCCCAAGACACATCGGCGATGAACAAACAAGACTCCTTATCTAAAATAAACCTAACAGAAAACCCCGTAATCAAGCTAATATGTATACGGCATCAAATCAACACAATCACAGCACGCAGAAACATGACCGAAAGATGACCAAGACCAAACCACAGCAGAGAACTCATGGACACAATGAAATGATAGATGATCGAGAGACAGACTTACCTGTGAAGCTAAAATGACTGGAAGGAAAAGAACTTTGCCCGCCAATGGATAATCAACTAAGTCGAGCAAAAGGACTTAGCCATCCAATCCGAGAAAAATCAATCAGTGATGAACCAAATCTTCTAATCTTCAAACCTCGCGATCAAGTCAAACTGAGAAAGCCGATCAGCCAAAACAACAAAGGAACGCCTCAGTAGCTCATTTTCCTTCTCGGCTCGTCGCAATCCTTCCTCCACCTCCCAGCTTCAGTTTTGTCTTCACCAGATATAGCAAGAGAGAGAGAAAGCCAAAGAGAGAGCAAGCTCTGAGAAAGAGCTTGAGAGAGAGTGGTGAGCTCAGAGAGAACTTCGGAGAGAGAGGGGGCGTGAAAGAGAGCGAGCTGAGAGACGGAGAGAGAAAGGGAGAGAAAGGACGAGGCAGAGAGTGGGCAAGCTCGGAGAGTCGTAAGGGGGACGCGAGCTGAGAGACGGAGAGAGAAAGGGAGAGAAAGGACGAGGCAGAGAGTGGGCGAGCTCGGAGAGTCGTAAGGGGGACGCGAGCTGAGAGACGGAGAGAGAAAGGGAGAGAAAGGACGAGGCAGAGAGTGGGCGAGCTCGGAGAGTCGTAAGGGGGACGCGAGCTGAGGGTTTGAAGGCCGTAAGTTGAGGGGAAACCGGCGAACTAAAGGGGAGCAGAAGAGCTGGGGGGGCGCGAGCTCGGAGAGTGGGAGAGCAGAGGCGAGCTAGGGGGGCGGCCACCGGAGAGAGAGGGAGCTCGTGAGCTGGAGATTTGGGCGAGGCAAGAGTCAGCTGAGAGAGCAAGTCGCGAGCTCCGGGAGAGGCGCTTCTGCGAGAGTGTTGGGAGATCTGGGGGCTGCCGGCGAGCTGAAGGAGAAAGAGGCGATCGTCAGGAGGCCGAGATGAGGGCGTCCGTCCGAGGGAGCTGAGGGAGGCCGAGCTCGTCAGCCGAGAGAGCGTGAGACCAGAGAGAGAGAGAGAGAGAGAGGGAGAGAGAGATCCCCCCAAAGCTTCTAGAATCACCCCGCTTTTTTCTTGTTCGCCCCCCTTCTTGTTGCTGAGCTTAAGGAAAGTCCCCCAAATCTGTTATGCCGAGAGGAGCTGAGAGTGAAATCGTGAGAGTGTGAGAGCATATGAGAGAGAGGGCCTCATGGGAGGATTCGGATCGCCTGACTAGGTGCCACCTAGTCGGCGTGACTAGGTTTTAATCCCAGCCGTCTGATCTAATCCGACGGCTGAGATCATGCCACATCATTCGGGCGGGATAAATATTTAAAAAAGCATTTTTTTTATTTTGAATATTACTTTTTGTCTCTTTCGGGTCTTCCTTGAAGAAGAAGAAGACGACGACGTGTTCAGAAAGAAACTCTCTCGGTCTTCCTTGCCTCCTCCTCTCTTAGCCAGACGACGGCGACAGCGAAGCAGCCGAGGCCGTCGGCGACGGCGACTGCATTTCGCCCCCAACGGTGACCCAGTGTGCGTCATAGAACTCCCCGCACATCCGAACCACCTTCCTCTCTAGCGACGCCCTCATCTCCTCTCGAAGCTTCGGGTCCGCCACGACCGTCGCGGCTTCCCTCTAGCAAGCCTCCTCGAATGTCACGTTGAACCGCCGAAACCATTTGCTCGCCTCTGCCGGTGAGATTGCCTCCCTCGGGTCCTCCGGCAGCCGCTCCCTCAAGAGCCCCGCTGGTCGCAGCTGCTAGGTTTCGAGCCCCCTCCACCTCCGCCTCTGTCGTCACATCCAGAGCCCCATCGACAGCTACAACTCATCAGCTGACTCCTCCCTTACTTTCTCACGTGTGCTCGACCCCGCCAAATCGTCGCCTCTGCTCCTCGCTCGCCATCTCTTCTACGAACGACGACCGCCGCCTAAGCCAGCCGGCCACCGCGCCACAATCGAAAGGTGAGAGCCTCGGTCGTATCTGCCTTTGCTTTGTGCTGGATTTCAGTTTCTGTTTGTCCAGCTAGCTTGACGTGCTCGTTTCGTTCGGTGACATCTATGTTGAATTACCTCCGGATTCTAATAGAGCGCTCAGGGGAGCTCCGTGGTCCTGTGTCGATCCTCGTGTGATTTTTGCATTTACTATCTGTGTTAGGCTTTGTTGTGGGAACAAGGACGAGAGATGGATCGACTTCAATGGAGGAGAAGCACTCGGATTATACTGTCAAAAGGGAAAGGAGAAGGAAGAAGAAGGAGATTTGAGGCATTGTACTTTCTTATCTGCTCTCTGCATTAGTATTACCTCGGTAAAAGCCTACTTGTGGATACTATTGGTGTTGGTTATGATCTGTGAACTTATGTTGTTACCTTGGTTTTTAATGTGCTTTTGTTGTGTGGATGGGTTGAATTTTCCAGGAAAAGTGTTGCAAAGAGAGTTGCTGACATGCTAAATGGTGGACAAATAGGTAGGGTTTCATTCTTTTTATTGGACAATGGTGATATGCCTTGTCAGAAATTAATGTTTCGAGTAATTAAACCGGGCACCTTTTGCCCCTAGTTCTGGTTAATACTCTTTCTTTTGCGTTTGATATGATATGTCTCTCCTAATAAAAGTTGATTTCTCCATTTTCATGAGCTTTCTTGAATATGTCCCTTGGTATCTCCTATTAAATATTTGCATGTTTGATCTGTTTAGGAGGGAAAAAAAAGGGCCTTCATTTTATTGTGATATCTGGAATATCAAGTATTTGAGCAAATCCAAGTTGGATAATCTTACTAAAGAAATCAGTACTTAGCACAATGAGATCTTCCGTGCCATACTTTTCTGCTGGAGCTAATCTTCTTTTGCATTGTGATGTTTGTAATTCAGCTTATAAAAATGCTATTCAGGAGCAAAGCTGGCTTTGGAACTTTCTGCTGCCAAGAGGGAGCGAGATTTCTATCTTTCTAAGGTTGATCAGTCCCGAGCCTTAAGCTCCATGTAAGCCTTACACCTCACGGGTGAGGATATGATATTTTCTCTTCTGCAAGTTATTCATCAAAGTGCTTATTTTCTCTGGTTTTACTGGCCTAGTGATTGTTTAGCCACATGCATGCTGGTACTTTGTTATGTCTTTTCCTTTTTCTTCCGTAGGTATCTCCTCCACTCACAATTTACTTGATAATGATTTCGTTAAAACTGCATTTTGATGCATTTTCTAGGCAGGCTTTTCGATATTATGTTTACCTAACCATCCACTTTACCCAATTCTTCGCTTCAGCATCGCCTTATGCTAATCTTAGTTTAAGAATTTTGACTTCACATGGAGAAAATTTCCATTGTGCATGGCATTGGTTACGTAGGTCATAATGAGGTGATCACTAGTGTTCTCATTAACTCTAACGGCATAGATAGAGTTGTTTCTCTTGTTCATTTTGATTTGCTGATGTCCTTGCTTGCAAGATGGTGACATACTTTGTAATGAATGTGACTTTTGATTGGCACTCACTTGAGAACAATAAATAGTGCAGGAGGAGAGAATAAATATTGCTTCATAATCTTGCACCATCAGATGACCTGATAATGTGACATCATCAAGAATGCATTAAATCAAACTTTTAGCTCTATACAAAACAGATCCACCCTTCTATGCATTGAAGTGAAAGATCAAAATCTGCGAGACTTATGGCCGTCCCCTTTGGGCAGCAGATGTGTGGGCTTTTATTTGAAGCTAGAGTCTCCAAAAACTCCTGCTAAACTAGTTTTTTATGTTTGGTTTTTTCACTTCATGTGTCTAATAACAGATTGTTTCTAAATTATGCTTATTGACTCTTTTGGGCAGCAACATTGTGTCTCAAGACGGACCGTGAACCCGGAAGAGCTTATTCTGGATTCTAATCCTGTCTTTGGAATCACTCCCTTGGGGTCGGAATATGTGCCTAGACCTCGCCTTTATCGCCATATTCGACATCTTTCACCTGAAGGCTTTGCTGAGATATCATGCCGCGTCTCTTCTGAGTAATTGCTGATTGAGGAGATATACTGAGGATTCTTCTCTTAGTTGATTTGTTCGGTGAAACGACAACCCTTTATATTTTCCCATTCAAATGGAGACTCCCTCTCAAATGGATTATCATGGCACCAAGTAAGTAATGTTTCATGAAAGTATGTTAATATTTCTTCTGTTTTATTGTTTGTTGTTAAGGTTTATTGTCCAATGACGTCAGTGTCTCCATTATTTTTTTGTGTGATTTCATCAGCAATAATGATTGGACTCCACAAATGGGTATGGAATTTAATGACGTAGATGAGGCATGGGACTTTTGGAAGACATATGCATGGAAAATTGGTTTTGGTGTACGTAGGAGATATACTAGTAAAGGGAAGGATGGTTCCATCACTTGTACACGCTTTTGTTGTTCAAAAGAAGGACATCGAGCAAAAGATAAACGGATGGAATTGGTAAGAAAGCCTAGGCTTGAAACAAGGATGGACTGCCATGCCCGAATGGGAATTAAATTAGTTAGAGGGAGCGGTAAATATTATGTGTATGATTTTGAGCCAAATCATTCCCATCCACTCCACTTTGCAGAGTGTACTCACTTGATTCGGTCACATAGACAAATAAGCAATGTTCAAGCTCAAGAAATTGTGTTGGCTGACAATGCAGGCCTTACCCAGAGACAGCAGCACGACTTGTCTAGTGTACAGTCTAGAGGAAGAGAAAATGTTGGATACACGAGGGTTGATTTGAAAAACTATCTTCGCACTAAATGAGGGAGAGACATGGAGTTTGGAGATGCAGGATGTTTATTAAGGTACTTCGAAAAGCGACAGATTTTAGACACATCTTTCTTCTATGCTGTTCAACTTGATAATAATGAGCGGATAACAAATATATTTTGGGCAGATTCTAGGATGGTCATTGATTATGCCCTTTTTGGTGATGTTGTGACTTTTGACACCACATTTTCCACGAACAAAGAGTATAGGCCACTTGGTGTATTTATTGGATTGAATCATCATAGAGGGCTTGTGATTTTTGGGGCTGGTGATTTTTGGGGCTGCACTTTTATATGATGAAACTGTTGATTCTTTCAAATGGCTCTTCCAGACATTCTTGGAGGCACACAAAAATATGAGGCCTGCAACAATCTTTACTGATCAAGATGCAGCAATGTCGAAGGCATTAGAAAAGTCGTTTCCCGAGACAAGACATGGATTATGTACATGACATCTAATGCAAAATGCCATAAAAAATGTTGGTCATTTAATGAAGAATGGATCTAATTTCTTGACTGATTTAAAGAAGTTAATGTACGAATATGTAGAAGTAACAAAATTTGAAGAGGCTTGGAATTTATTGCTTTTATCATATGAAGCTACTGACAATTCTTGGCTTCATAATTTGTATAAGTTGAAAGAGAAATGGGCTAGATGTTATATGAAATCTACAGTGACCTTGGGGATACATAGTACACAGTTGAGTGAGAGTTTGAATGGAGATTTAAAGGATTATCTTGCATGTAACATAAATCTGAATGTATTTTTCAAGAGATTTGATAAGGTGGTGAATGATGAGAGGTACAAAGAATTACAGGCTGAGTTTAATGCTAGAGAGAAATTGCCAACAATTTTCAGTCAAGCATCACCTATGTTGCAGCAAGCAAGGTCAGTTTATACACCTTTGATGTTTGAAAAATTTCAGACAGAATTGATGAAAACGTTAGGCCTCGTTATCAAAGAACGTAATGAGATTGGTCTCTTGCGTGAATATGTTGTTGGCTCATTTGGTACAAATGATTCAGAGTATAAGGTCATGGGTGGGCCAAGTAAGGAAGAGGTGAATTGTGCTTGTAATCATTTTGAGACCGTTGGGATGCTATGTTGTCATGCCTTGAAGGTGCTTGATAACTTGGACATAAAGTTACTTCCCGCTGCATATATTTTGCCGAGATGGACACGTGAAGCAAGAGATGGAATTGTAGAGAAGAATGGCTTAGATACTCATGTATAAATTGTTGTTATATTCTTTTTTTACTCAATGTAATGTTATAATTTATTGTTAACTTCTAATAAGCTCTATATATTCGTTCAGGGGAATGGTGACATGGATGTTACTGATAGATATAGAGAGGTGTGTCCTGAGTTTATGAAGTTGCAGTCAAGGGCTCACAAACTATTCAGAGATATGAATTTATCAAGAAGATGATTTTGACCATAAACAAATCTCTTGATGAAATGCCACTTGGAGGTGAGTCTTAGAGAAATTCAATAGGTGTAAGTGAAAATACAGGTCTGGCTGCAAAATGTACGGGTCTCAAGAAGAAAGATGCATGCAAAGGAGGAAAGCGACATAAGAGTTGTTTGGAGAAAAATAAAAGAAAGAAGCAAAAGGACGCACCTCAAGCTTCTTTGCTCTTATCTTGTGCACCTCCAATTCTTGGAAGTTACAATAATCATCAGGGTTATTACAGTAATCTACTTAGTAGTTTTGAGGCACCAGGAGACTTAAATATGCCTTCCGTCATAGCACTGCTTGATGACGGGTAATTTTCTATTTTATTTGCACTAAGTTATGATCATTTTATTATGTTCATTTTTCACAAGATGCATTCAAATTTATAATTAAATTAACTGTTTTTATTTCTTCTATTTGACAGTGAGGATGTTGGAAAAGATATTCCGATACACTTACGTGAATCTGAAAATATCTTTCTCATCGTTGGAGTCCACTTGAGTCTCAAATATATATATATACATATATATGTGTACATATGTGTGTGTGTATATATTGAGAGAGATCTTAGCTGCCAATACCGATCATTTGGATGTTGAACTTTGTTCAGTCTAGATCTTCTTTTGGGAGTTTCTTTTTTTCAATTCTAACCATATTTGTTTACACGTGTATGCAATAATTAACGGTTTGCAGGATGGCGAGGACAAGCAGGCAAATATGAAGTTGCAGATTTTTTGGTGCACTTTTTGGTGGATTTTGTTTTTTGCCAACTGTTTCCAAGGAATATGCTGAAAAAATATACCCATTTGGATGAGTTCAATGCCGAGGGACTTAAAAGTCAATATCTAGTTTCGACCCAAAGAAAGAGTCAATATTTTGGTAATTGTTTGGCAAGCTTTTACTCGGAATCTTCCGACAAAGTTTTTAGTCAATTTATTCCCTAAGATATAATTGCAATGTGCCATGGTATTACTAGGTTGATCCTTCTATTAGTTTATGTAGCTATGTCTTGCTTTGCTTACCTTCATTTTGCAATGTGATTTGTCCCTCTATTCATGTTTACTGGATCTTTTTACTTATGATAATTTTTACTGGGTTGTTTCACATCTTGCATGTATGTTGCTGATTGAGTGGTCATGAGGCTTGATGATTCATGAATATTTTATGGAAGAGAACTGAGATTGATAGACTTGGGTTGGGTGGGGTTGCAAGATAAGGAGTCTCTTACATGTGAAAGTTTACATGAATGTTTTATCTCAATAGTATTTAGAAATGTCTGATCAATTTTTTACCCATTTAGTTGACCTATTGCTGAATTTAGGCCTAAACTGTGGATGATTGAAGAATATGACCTATTTAATGTCTTGTTAATTGCTTAATTGTAGTTTATGAACTGGATGTGCTATCTTCATCCAGAATTTATAAATTAGTAGTGGAGTTTGTGTGTTTCACTTGTCTTCTGCTGTTTAAGTACCTGGTTGAGTATGTAATTTTCTATAAGGCATGCTTGTCAATGACCAGCAAGGGAGGGCAAAGTGGTTGATGAAGTAAAATGTATGAAAAACAGATTAATGGCTTTAGGGTTTAAGGCTGCAGCTGACATTTGCTGGTTTTCATTTTTTAATCTTGCTGAATGGTTTGGATTCAACATTAACGGCTGTTTTTTATGGGGATTTACTTGGTTAGTAAATGGTGTTGTAGCATTTGGCTTGCAATTCTTTTGGCGTTGATGTCCTGGAGTTCATCGTTTTTCTTTTTCATCTGCGGATCTTTGTCGCTTGATATGTTTCCTTGGAGCATTTTTTGCCCCATTGTCTTTTCTCAATCATGTTATCTTTATCTCTTAGCTGTGTGTTTCATGGAGAGCAAGAGATGCTGGAAAATGGGTTCCCTCGGATATTGCTCTAGGAGTCTGGTGCCCGTAGGAGATGGGCATTGCTTACTTGGCAACATATTGCATCTTTACCTCCTAGCTTGCTAGTTGTGTATTGCGGAGGATTGAACACTCCAAAGGAATCGATTACATGGTGTTTTCTTCTTGGAAGATCAAGGTACTACTAATATCTGGTGCATTGATTTAGGCAATGCTTGCCATGTGCGTCACTTTTGTCACTTGTAAAAGCTTGATGCTACAGTTAGCACAAGTCATATAATAATGTGTTTACAGAAAGGAGAAGTGCTTCTATTGTCCTATTATGACTCCTAAGCTTGAGTCTCTATTAGGTTTTTAGAACTAATATACCGTGTTGAAAATCTTTATGCCCTATGTAATATTAATATGTCTGAAGCCTGAGCTCAATACTATCAGATCCTTTCTCAATGAACAGTCATAGTTTTGAGGTCGAAATTCTTGCTTGTCATTGTTTTGCCTTCTTTGACAACAAAAGTATAATTTGTATGATATACCTCTTATGAGTTTCTTTGGACAGATGGCTATATGTCCGATGCTTGCTGCTCCATATATGAATGAACAATATTTGATGTGTGTAGCTTTCAATGTTGACGACTTGTTTTGGTGGTTTCTTTCTACTTGCTGCAGAGAGCACGAGTAGGAGCAGATATTAATCTGCTTGGATTGCCAAACTCAGGATCTACACATAAAATGGATTCTTTTTCGCAGTAGATCTCTCATACCAGTTGCTTGTGAAGTGGTCAGTGATAACATTGATGGATGCTATCCATCATCCCACTATCCCATATTTGCCGAGTTTATGCTACCTCGTAATGTAAGGATGTTTGAACCTCCTGCACAAGAAGACTAATAGTCATACCTCTGATGGTTGAATTTGTTTTTACCTTTTTTACTTTCTTGAGTTTCATTATTGTTGTCATTTTTTGGGTGAGGTCAATTTCTTCAGGGGGATTGTATATTTAAAGTGGTCTTAGAACAGTCATGTTGTCAAATTAGATGACAATAAAACTTGTAATTTAAATAGATGCAAAGCAGTGCATCAATTTATCTTGTTCTTGGGGATAATGTTGATGTATGTAAATTTTCATATCATTATAATATTTTGATGTTATATAGTGCTTCTAAATTAATTCTAAAATGTCTTCGTTGTTTTTTCTCGTGGTGTTGACAGTATCTCTTCATCATCAAGCGAATCCAAGTGGCGATCAAGAGTGATGTTGCAAAAGAGGCTAGATCATCATGGAGTTGAGGGATGCAGGAGGGGCCTCTCGGAAGTTTTAAATAGATCATAGATCCTTGCACAATGATATTGCTTGACATTCCAATACTTTGTACTACTTACTGTATGGTAAATTCTGTTTATTGTAATTGGCGGATGGAATTGGGTTCTTGACTTTGAAAAAGATGAGACATTTGTGTATTGAATATTGCTGCAAATCCATTGCAGCTATTGGACTTGATACTTTGATACTATCTTAAGCATGATGCATGTGTATGTCATTTCGGTAGGTGATGCGTGCGTGGGTGAGCGATTCCAAATAATTAAATTCGACAAAAGATTAGAGTATTTGGGAATTTTGAAGTAAGGGTGTAAATGTGTGTTTGTCCTAAAAAAATACAAATTGGAATACCTTCCTTGACTTGGTAGACGATGATAGTCGATCTTGTAGAATCAACAAAATCAATGATTGTGGATTATCCAATCAAAGTGATTATGGGTCAAGAAAAAAATTCCTCACATTGATTATGATTATGTCCCTCGTTGTGTAATATCTTCCTCATCTTTTAGTTAGTAATTTAGGAAGTTCATCAATATTTGGATCAAAGTTTGTCATTATAAACTATAAATTATTGCAGTAATTTCTATTATAATATCAATCTCATGTTTCAACGTCCCATGAAAAAGAAACATGAGTATTGAGTTGTTTATTCCCTGATTCCTTTTATGTCAACGACCTAATTAAAATGCAATACCCCATCTTAATCAAGCAGTATTTCAGAACATCATAGAGTGACAAAACTGCGCATCCATACCACAATCAAGTGCTCATTAAACTATTACATCTCACAGCACTAAAGTTATCTTCTTTACTAACTTAAAGCCTCCAAAGGCTTTTATGCTACATCAGGTACACTAGAATGAACAACTTAAAAATCTTTTTATTCAAATAAAGATTTTAGTATAACATTCAATTCGGGACCCTGGGGATATACATAAAATCGAAAACTCCTATCTAATGTATTTGGCAAAGTATACTAGTCGGACAAAAATGGGTGTAGGTTTCGATAATCTATTGAAAATCCTGGTATATATGAACAAACTCTCATAGTAACACAAGAGCCATGACGAGTGTTATGGCAGCACATGCAAGAAAGGCCCAGCCATGTCCTTGAAGGGGTCGCCCACACTACATCCTGTATAACCAAAATCAATAAGGAAATATCGTAAGGTTTCCATTTTTGGCAGATACAACAGCAGCACATGAGCACAAAAGAGTTTCATAGCAAGCACATCAAGCACACATATGAGGACGTGATTATTCATCTTTGATCTATGCCATCAAACACAATCACCACTTATTTCATAAGCTGCTCTCGCCCTTATTTAAGCAAGGTAGCAAAGTTTTGTCAAACACATGTATCACCTGTGACTGTAGCTTTATGACTCTCACTCGCCTTACCTCTAGTGACTGCAGCTTTATGAAGTGACAACATTGCATGCAAGGGTTCTATCACTTATCCAAGTGCAGGGCAAACACAAAAAATGATCAACAGAGTATACCACTCAAAATTAAGTGAAGAACTTGAATTTGAGTTAGAAGAACTAAAGATTGACACATGTTTATTAATGCCGCAGATCCCAAGTTCCTAATGAAGTACAAAATGGTAATTGAGTTTCAACATAAAAGCTTGTCATTCTACAAGATCATCAACTGGTTGTTATGAATTTATGTATTAGAAGAATGGTTCCAATGATAAAAAAGCAAGTTCGACTAAAGAATCATCTTCCATTTCAGTTGCTTCTGAATCCTATTCAAGATGTAATAAGCCATCTCAGAAATACAAAAGGCTAGCATCCTCAAAAAACCAGACTCTAGCTATGTTCAAATCATATATATTTAAATGAACTTCTCTAAATATGGTCCCTACTTTTCTTATTAGTAAAAAGAGTTTCGTCTGTTCCTAAAATCAGTTAACATTTGGAGTACCTTGCTGCCTCAACATACCAATGTCTCTGTTTTGATATCTAATTCAACCAAACCAGTTGCATATCAAGTCTCTTGCTAAGAATTGCAACGGACACCATGAGGATCATCTGAACTTCCTGCACAAGGAATGATAGACTACTGCCTGATCTTTAAACACATGGGAGCTCCTCCAAGTTCTTGAGCATCCTCTAAATGAGGAGTACTGAATTGGTTGAAAAAATGTCAAAAGATGCGTTGAAGTGAATATGACATTTCCGAACATGACCCAATGACAAAAATACAAGCAATGATCTAGTTCAACGCATATTAATAATAACTACAGTTGAGAGTAAATCAGGAATCACTTGATATCACTGTCATTACGAGAGATGAAATATGCATAATTTGATGCAAAAAAGATACAAAAATGTCAAGCATAGCTAATTTGGTGCAACCTACCTCTGAGATATCTTTCCACCAAAAAATTCAATGAACTGTGTCACTAAGAACAAGCGGCTCTCTTCTGAGCACAGTGAGAACAAGTATTCACAAACATCCTCATACATAATAAACCCAAAGAGATCTTCATCCTCCTCTTTGTCACTATGCTCATTAGTACTAGACTTCCCTGCTGTTCAGAGTAAAACTCCTTTCAGAACCACAAGGCGAAAAAAAGGGAGTAAAGCATGAAAGCTTGATCCTGCTGGAGCAGAACCTAGCATCTAAAATGGAAAAAAAAAACTTGTAAAAACTGAGAGACGTGAGAGAGAGACCTGATTTTGCATGTTCAGGCATCCAGTGAATGCAATCTCTTGAGGACTCTTCTACTGACCATCTAGTCCAAGTGGAAATGTCTTTGACATTGTCACTGGGACCAGTGTCAATATCAATTCATAGCATCTTTAACAAAGTCTCAGTATTGTCTTCCTGGTTGGTGTCCTCAGGCTCACCATCGAGGCTCACCATCGTCCTCGTTATCCTCAACAGCAGCATCAGGAAACCCTTTTGATAGTTTATCAGTTTCCTTGTGCTTAGACAGTGGTTAAAACCATCCTGTTGAACCTCCTTTTTCATTCTCTTGCGATGTCTCCTCCTTCATTATCCTTTGCCTATCTTCCTCCTCCTCTTCCAGCCATGTGGACCAACCAATTGCCCCTTCTTCTCCAACTCTCGCACTGCCACTGCTCCAAAAACTCCCCGCCAGAGCCATTGCTTACTGTTCTCAGTCAGGCGTAAAGGACAGAACAAACTGAATTAAATTTGGGCCTGGAACAAAGCTGTAGCTAATTCCAGGTAACCAGCCTGCCACTCAAACCTAGTGCCCAAGTAGGAATTTCTAAGGTCTTGCAAGTACTATTAGTAAACATCTACAAGGATGGACAAGGACCCATTACCTTCTTGAGCCGTTCTTCTATGGAGCTTAAGGCTCAGGACTGATCGACCTTAGAAAGATAGAAATCTCGCTCCCTCTTGGCAGCAGAAAGTTCCAAAGCCAGCTTTGCTCCTGAATAGCATTCTTATAAGTTGAATTACAAACATCACAACGCAAAACAGGATCAGCTCCAGCAGGCAAGTATGGCACAGAATATCTCATTGTGCTATGTACCGATTTATTTAGTAAGATCATCCAACTTGGATTTGCTCAAATACTTGATATTCCAGAGATCATAATAAAATGAAGACCGTTTTTTTCCCTCCTAAACAGATCAAACATGCAAATATTTAATAGGAGATACCAAGGGACATATTCAAGAAAGCTCATGAAAAAGCAGAAATCAACTTTTATTAGGAGAGACATATCATATCAAACGCAAAAGAAAGAGTATTAACCAGAACTAGGGGCAAAAGGTGCCCGGTTTAATTACTCGAAACATTAACTTCTGACAAGGCATATCACCATTGTCCAATAAAAAGAATGAAACCTTACCTATTTGTCCATCATTTAGCATGTCAGCAACTCTCTTTGCAACACTTTTCCTGGAAAATTCAACCCATCCACACAACAAAAGCACATTAAAAACCAAGGTAACAGCATAAGTTCACATATCATAACCTAACACCAATAGTATCCACAAGTAGGCTTTTACCGAGGTAATACTAATGCAGAGAGCATATAAGAAAGTAAAATGCCTCAAATCTCCTTCTTCTTCCTTCTCCTTTCCTTTTTGACAGTATAATCCAAGTGCTTCTCCTCCATTGAAGTCGATCCATCTCTCGTCCTTGTTCCCACAACAAAGCCTAACACAGATAGTGAATGCAAAAATCACACGACAATCGACACATGAGCACGGAGCTCCCCTGAGCGCTCTATTAGAATCCGGAGCTAATTCAACATAGATGTCACCGAACGAAATGAGCACGTCAAGCTGGACAAACAAAAATTAAAATCCAGCACAAAGTAGAGTCAGATACGACCGAGCTCTCACCTTCCGGTGGTGGCGCGATGGCCGGCTGGCTTAGGCGGCGGTTGTCGTTCGCAGAAGAGACAGCGAGCGAGGAGCAGAGGCGACGAGTCGGCGGGATCGGGCACGCGTGAGAAAGTGAGGGAGGAGTTAGCTAATGAGTTGTAGCTATCGATGGGGCTCTGGATGCGACGGCAGAGGCGGAGGTGGAGGGGGCTCGAAACCCAGCAGCTGCGACCAGTGGGGCCCTTGAGGGAGTTGCTGCCGGAGGACCCAAGGGCAGCAATCTCGCCGGCAGAGGCGAGCAAACGGTTCCGGCGATTCAACGCGAGATTCGAGGAGGCCTGTCGGAAGGAAGCCACCACGATCGTGGCGGACCTGAAGCTTCGAGAGGGGATGGGGGCGAAATGCAGTCGCCGTCGCTGACGACCTCAGCTGCTTCGCTGTCGCCGTCGTCTGGCTGAGAGAGGAGGAGGCAAGGAAGACCCGAGAGAGAATCCCTTTTTGAAAAACACGTTGTCTTCTTCTTCAGTAATATTCAAAATAAAAAAAAATTTTAGATATTTATCCCGCCCGAATGACGTGGTGTGATTCCAGCCGTCGGATTAAATCCGACGGCTGGGATTAAAACCTAGTCACTCCTGACTAGGTGGCACCTAGTTAGGCGATCCCTTTCCCTCATGGGAAAGAGCATCCCCAGAAATTCTTTTTCAACCGAAAATCCCTTTTTTCATTTGTTTCCTTTAGCTGCCTCCCGATAGAGAAAAACCCTCAAGGCCTCTTTTTTTGTGTGAATTGAATCCAGGAGAATCTGAATGGGCTCTCTGCCTTGGGCTCTTTATTTTATTTGTATTTTATCATTTTCTTTTATCATATCATTTTTTTTAGATAAACTCCTAATTTCCATAAAATAGACTAGAAAATGATTTATTGGATTGGTAAAATTTAGGTGTCCATAGCTCCATTTTCCAATGGAGGTTAACGATATATTATAACTTTCATTGATGATTATAGCCGGAAGATTTGGGTTTATATTTTGCATGAAAAATCTGAAGCTTTTGAAGCATTCAAGAGCTTCAAAACACTTGCTGAAAAAGATAGTGGGAATCCAATAAAAATCCTCCGCACAAATCGCGATGGCGAATACAACTCGGGTGCATTTGCAAATTTCTGTGAGAAGCATGGCATTAGGAGACAACTCACTCCAGCTTATTCACCACAGCAAAATGGAGTTTGCGAATGGAAGAACCGCACTATTTTGAATATGGTGCGAAGTTTATTGACAGCAAGTGCAATTCCACAGAACTTTTGGCATGAAGCTGTTAATTGGAGTACTCATCTTTTGAACAGAAGCTTGACTCTTGTGCTTAGAATATGACACCTGAAGAAGCATGGAGCAGGCAAAAATCGACAGTAGATCACTTTAGAATTTTGGGGTGTATAGCCTATGCTCATGTTCCAGATCAGAAGAGAAAAAAGTTAGATGGCAATGGAGTCAAATTTAATTCTCTTGGCATTAGTGATCAATCAAAAACCTACAAGCTTTATAATCTTGTAACCAAGAAAATAATCATCAGTCGTGATGTGATTTTTGATGAAGAACAATTATGGCCATGGAGTGAGAAAAGTGTTGAAGAACAAATTTCAATGAAATTTGAAGATGATGAAGAGCCCACAACCAGTCAAACCATCATAGAAAGTTCACAAAGTCAACATGCTACTGCAGAAATTGAAGAACGGCCACATCGAGTTCGAAAAAGACCCGCTTGGATGAGTGATTATGAAGTAACAGGGAGTAACCAATCTGATGATCCACTTGCCTATTTTGCTTTGTTTTTAGATTGTGATCCTACAACCTATGATGAAGTTGTACAAAAGGAAAATTGGAGAATTGCTATGGATGTAGAAATCGCAGCCATTGAGAAGAATAATACTTGGGAATTGACAGAACTTTCAAGAGGACACAATTAGCCCCTATAAGGAGGCTTTCATTAGTCGAAAATCCAATTAAAGAAAAAAAAGAAATGGAAAAAATCATCCTTGTTAGATTTTTGGCTAAAACTAGCTAGAAGGACTATATCAACAAATTATTAAAAGATATAGGCTAAATTGGCAAACTGACAAATCGTTAAAAATTTATGACTAAATTGATACAATTAAAATTTTTAAGATCAAATTAACTTAGGACTTTTTGGACATCTATCCATCCCAACAATGTCGAGATTGCAATTTTTTTCTTTAAAATTTTAGTTTTCTTTTCTTTTTTGGATGCTTTTTTGGAGAAAAAAATTTAAAAAAAAGGAAAAAATTAAAATTGAAAGAAGAAAATTCTCTTAGTAGTCAGGCCACAGAAATCCTATCATAACTTAAGAAAATTCTCTAAACATGCGATTTGATTTAAACACGTTACTTAGCGGAGATATTTTCTAAACATGCAATTTAAATTAAATTAAAAGATGCCAATCCTACCATGCAATTCTATCTACATTTAGTGCATTTTTTTTAATCTTTCTTGTTTCAAAGCATGGCATGTTATTTATGATAAAGATAGAGAATCTCATCCGTCGAAGCACTTAAGAATCAAATTTTGATAGGAATTGAGGTAAGCGGTCGTCTCACAATTTAAATTAGAAACTCAATCAACCAGTTTTTCCATAAATAATTATCCAAAAAGCGAAATAATAAACAAAAATGATCCAATATCTTTACGGGTCAAATTAGCAATTAAATTGATGTATCCCAAACGTGTATAATAACGCATAGATATTGAATTTGATTTAATTTAAATAGATAACACAATATATCCGTAATTAGCAATTATATATTCAAATTAAATCAGATGACATTTGTGACCTAGCTCGAGTTCGCACGCAAATTCGATTCGAAATCGGACGGACTTGCGACTTAGGTGCAGACGATAGCGACGATCTGCGGTTGGCCGGCAATTCATTCTCGATGATGGGTTCGCGGCCAGGAGGGCTTTCAGCTGTGCGGCTTGGTAGGACACCGACGCGTTCCAAGTTGCGGCACCGGATGGAAAGATCCCCATACAGTCGGCGAGATTAGAAGGGTGACCCGCCAGAAAGCAGATCTTCGAATTGTCGAGCACATGAAAACCTGCAAAACTAAAAAAGACAAAAAACAAAATTCTCAAGTGTGGCTGCAAGTGGGAGGACGTCCATGGCGGCCAACGGGAGCACCAAGTAAATAGTGTGGCCAATGCACACGTACATTTTAAGTGCAAGTCCCTCCTGGAGTTGCGTTTACTATGTGAACGAAATTTTCCTAAAGCAAACAGTCTGAACCAGCCGGTACATATTTGGTGAAAGTTAACCAAAGACCCAAACAATTTCTCCGCAATCGGTGGGCAACACAATCCTTTTGTTTTCAAAGATCGCCACCCAACTTTTTCGAGGGATTCACCGTGACCGGCGAATGACACCTGTATCATGAGTGCACAACAAAGATTCACCGGACGCCGAGGGAACTTGCTGAGATTGCCGAATGCGTGGATGGACCTGCAAAAAGAGGAAAAAGAAAAGAAGAAACTTTCTGGACTTCACCTATGGATCCGCCGCAACATCTGAGGCGTTATAGCCGAACCGGTGCGATGACGAGGGGTGTGACGGAGACACCGCTGCTAGGCTGTCTTCGATCGAGCTGAGGCCACTTCCGGTCGTCGGTAGTGCCGCAAGAAGTCGTCTAGACCTCGCCAAACGCCATTCGGGAGGCCACGGGTGTAATCGCGAGGAGTAGCAGCCATGGTGATAGCAGCGCGACGGCAGTCGTCGGCAAGAACACTGCCGAGCAGTAAAACTCCTTTCTTCCCGTCTCTTTTTTCTTTTCCTCTCACGTTTTCCCCCCCTTTTTAACATCCCACTTCTCACTTTTTCCCCTATTCCTCCTGTCTCTCTCTTTTCCTCGGTATAAGTTGTGGTCCTCTTATCAATTTCGTGTGCCCCTCTTGCGAAGACCTAATTTTGGCATTTATAGTATAAACCTAAGTCTTACATTAATTGCGTGCTTCATTCATCCATAACAAGGATTAAGTATCATCTCTAATTTCAAAGCCATTTGCTATAATGGGCTAAGCCTAACTCAATTAAAAATCTAGTTACCTAAATTAAGGGCTGGAAATTCCAGCCCCCTCACCCGGTGCCTTGGCCGAATGTCTTTTAGATGCGACGCAACATCGTGCAACTGATTCCAGTCCATACGTCACCATTGGTCTGATGCAAAATTTATGAAGTAAACTATATAATATGCATGGATACAATTAAAACTATATAGAATAAAACTTAATTTTTTATTTTAGGTTTTAAATAATTAACCCAAGTATTAATAGTTAATCAAAATTTAAGTGTTAACAATTCATTTTTTTTTATAAATAATTTGCAACTGGGGGTTCATATCCTTAGCTAAGGTATGTAAATGCTCTATTTTTTCTTGCAATTTACTTGTTGCTTTAATTTATTTGGTATTATATTAATGTTGGTACACCTGCATGAATGCCTCACATATTAGGTGAATTGAATAAAATCAATCCAAACTGTATGTTAAAAAATTTTGGATTAAAAAAAAAGACGTACCAAGGCATTTTGTAATCTAGTCTAACCAAATCTTCTTTGGTTCATAGAGGTAAAGTATAGCTCTTGATATTTTGTGTATTCTAATTGACTCAATGTAAATAGATAATATCGACTCTAAAATGAAATCATTAGCATGTTAAGAAACATTAGCCTTAAGTTGTGAATTGGTATGAGTTTGGAAGAGTTCAAGATAAGTTAAACTTAGCTAAATCCCAGGTAGTGCACTTTAGAGAAGATCGCGATATCAATTTAGTCCTACACTTTTCGATTGTGCCAACTTAATTTTAAATATTTTGACATAAATCTTTTTATGGTTTATCAATATAGTCATTCCAATTAAATATCTAAAAAAACTGGCAAATCTTCCAAAGGTTTGAAACTAAATTGACACAAAAAAAAATTTATGACTAAATTAACAAATAGTCAATTCAGTAGTCTAGTGATGCATGACTATACTTTCCAACTCACAAGCTTAGGAGGTCGAACCTGCAAGTACTAGTAATGCGCTATTCTGGACCTCTAGCTCTCTTCTAATACTCCAATGTTGACAATGTTCAAATGGCATCATTTAAGTTGGTCTCATCTCCCAACTCTTTTATCTTATAACGATAACAAAAGAGTAGCACAATCTTCAATAATTGAACTTGCACCAACGTGTGATAGACCGATTCCGCACCATTCATCCTCACTTAATCATTAATTTTCGCTTGAGTGATCAAACGCTATTCCCATTTATCTTCCTTTTTATCCCACGAAATATGTGACTGACAATCCCATATTGAGATATTCATTGAATAATCTATTTTTCTTATATAAGGCAAATTATTTTGATTTTTTGTTCAATTACTGATGTTGAAAAGGAAGTCCAACATGTAATTAACCTATCGTAAACACATAAATTTGGATGACCCATTTAAATATCAATTGCACTGAAACATTAGGAACCAACCATGGCCCTTAAACAAAAATATTAATTAACGTTCATATAATTTTAGGAGTATCATGCATATAGATAAGTTCATAGAAATTGCATTAGATTTGGACCAGCGACAAATGGACCTAATTAATTAATAAGAAGTATCACGACCGAAGATATCATATGATTTATACATGGAGTGCTAAAATAAGAATGATTGATCTCGTGATTAAATTTGCAATTTTGTCACTGAATTTGTGGCAAATAAAAGCAATCAACCCGATACTCATATGTGAAGCGATAATATCAGAAAATTTCCAGTATATTGCAATTATTCCAGTTTCATTCTACAATTTTTACATTTATGTCAATTCAGTTCATCCAATCAATTTAAACCAACCAAAATTGACATAAATAATTTTTTATATTTTAAATTTTAATTTGAAATTTTCCTTTCCTTTTCTTTCTTCTTCCTCCTTTTTTTCTCCCACTATGGTTGACAAGTTGTGGTAAGCAAAAGTCATCGGAGCTCGCTGATCATTGAGCAAGGGCCCCAAAGACCTCGCCACTATCTTTGAAATGGTTGCTTATCTTTTGTTTGATTGGGTCCTTGAAAGAAAATATAAATATCTCATGATAGATTAAATTAGATTTTGCATGTTTGGGGAAATTCTGAATAATCTTTCTTGATTAGATTTTTGCATGTTTGGGTTTTTGCTAGAATTGAAATAAATTATAATCATGCTAAACAAAATTTCGTTGTAAATCTAGAATAGTTCGAATAGATTGCATATAGGTGGATTTAAAAGATCAGAATTATTCTCCGATTTAATTCAGGATTCCTATTTTAAGTTACATATTATTTGAAGCTTGTTAGATAAGTTAGGGTAATTTTTAGTTTCTAATTTAATAAAGAAATACCAAAAACCATCTTATAATTGATTATACTATTTTCTTAGTTCAGATTGAATTTTTAAATAATGATTATTTTAATTACGAATTTTAATAGAAAATACAATAAAAAATGTCATGTTCATGTGTACGTATCCTTGCATATAATGTGTCCTTGCATGTCATTTAGTAATTACATGCTATGTTTGTAATTCTATTTCACGTTACATAGAGTAATTTAACTATAATTGCATGCCATGTTAGAGTAATTGCAAGTTAATTATTACCCATCATTAGAAGCAAGTCATTTAATTAAAAATTGCATGTCATAGACATACATCGTATGTCATTGCATCTAGAGTAATTGCATTACATGCATTGCATATAGAATAGTCTGATTTTAATAAAAGAAAGCCTAGGAATTGTGTGGTAATTAGAAACCATTTTAGGTTGGATATTGTTTTTCTAATAAACATTATACATACTTACATGGCTCCGGTGCTAATTGTGTGCAATTCTAACTATATTACTCTATATGACACGCATTTTATTTAGATGAATCTAGCATGCAATAACTAAATGACATGGAGTTGCTGACATGGCATGGTAAGACAACATGGCGATGACTTAGCGTGGATGATAAGATGAAATGGCATACAACATGACACAACATGACAAGATGTCATGGAATTTATGCACCTAATTCTATATGACACATACATGAAACTTTTCTATGTTAAAATCAGAATTTATGAATTCTCTAAGTTTAACATGCAATTTATCCTAGAAAAGAATATAATTTATCATAAGAAGAAATTGTTCAAAATGCACTTTCTAAAACAAGATTCTATTTAATCTAAAATAAATAATCAATAGTGTGAAATCCTAATAACATAACAACTCAACTAATTAATCATGGTTAAAAATAAATTTTACATCTACTTTCACAGGTCTACTTTTATAAATTTCCCTCCAATTTTTTTTTTTGGGGGGGGGGGGGGGGGGGGGGGGGGGGGTAGGGGAGGGGGTAGTGGACAGAAATTGATTTCGACACGTGCAATGGGAGTTGGACAATTTGACGTGGCACCGCAGGAGTAGCTGATCTTTTCCTCGAATGGAATGGGAGCTTTGGGGGAGGAGAGAATGACACGTGTCGCATGCGCATGGGAGTGGCACGATGACGTGGCACGACAAGAGTAGCATATGTCTTGCTGGAAACATCAGTACCCACGACAACCCGAATCCTCCTTCACTTTCCACGGCCAAACTCACTCCCCACACAGTAGAATGCGACGGGCGAAAACAGTCCCCGCAATACCGACCGGGCCCCATCTATCCCTCTCTCTCTCTCTCTCTCTCTCTCTCAAGTTTTCTTGCTCTCTCTCTCTCTCAAGTTTTCTTGAGGCTTTTTAGCTGTATTTTCTCTTTTACTCCACAACGTCTCCACTCTATAAATAATCCAACACCCATTTGTCGCTTCCGCAGACGAAAACACTTCTCAAGAAAACCCAGAATCCCCATTCTCTCCCTCAGTCACCCTCACCCTCATCCACTCCCCCAGCCCCACCACACACACAGAATGGCAGAGACGAAGGAGTCCTGGACATCCCTCGCCTCCTTCCTCGGCATCCTGGCCTTCAGCCAGACCCTCCTCCAGTGGGTGTTCCCGCCGGAGCTCCGCTTGGCCTCCCTCAAGCTCCTCCACCGGGCCCTTGGCTATTACTCCTCCTACTGCTACTTCGACATCACTGAGATGGACAGCGACAACACCAACGAGCTCTACAACGCCGTCCAGCTCTACCTCAGCTCCTTCGTCTCCGCCTCCTGCAGCCGCCTCTCCCTCACCCGCGCCCGCAACTCCAGCGCCACCACCTTCGGCCTCTCCCACAACGACTGCATCAACGACGTCTTTGACGGCGTCGCCGTCCAGTGGGAGCATGTGGCGACGCAGCGCCAGTCCCAGACATCCTCGTGGCGCTCCCTCCCCGACGAGAAGCGCAGCTTCACGCTCCGACTCAGGAAGGGCGACAAGGACCTCATCCTCGACCCCTACCTGAACTACGTTATGGACAAGGCCAACGAAATCCGTCGCAACAACCAAGAGCGCCTCATTTATACTAACTCGATGCTCAGTTCCCGCGGCCGCCCTTGGGAATCGGTGCCGTTCAAACATCCGAGCACCTTCGACACTTTGGCCATGGAACCGGTGAGAAAGAGGGACATAATGGAGGACCTCCGTGACTTCGACGGACGGTCAGAGCTTCTACCAGCGGACAGGCCATGCCTGGAAGCGGGCTACCTCCTGTACGGTCCGCCCGGTACCGGGAAATCCAGCATGATCGCCGCCATGGCCAATTTCCTCCGCTATGACATCCACGACCTCGAGCTGACCGAGGTGCCTTCTGTTGGAGAATTTCCTTCTTAAGTTTTAAAGCTGACAAAACACTTCTAAGTCCAGCGCTGAAGATAGACGATGTATCTTCTAACTGCTCGATAGACAACATATTGTCTCTTTCGGTAGACGATGTATCGTCTGGAGAACGATAGACAATGGATCGTCTATCCCAATAGACGGTTGTTCTTCTGCTTTCAACACTTAGCCTCTGGACCATATCAAATGAAGATTGCCACATCTCGAGGATCATTATCTATGGCAAAGAAGACAAACGGTCAAATTCAATATAGAAACAATCATTATTTTGGAAAGTCTCGATCAACCGAAAAACTACATATTGATAGATGGTTCTTACTTGGAAGGTAATGAGACTGATTGTATGGGCAATCAGGCTCGGCACCCTCTCTTCCTATTTTAAAATCATTTAGAGATTTCCTGATATAATTCTCTTCAACGGCTTGATTGAGAGAGTTTTTGGCAAGTGTCAACGGTCGACAAAGACAAAGAAGCTTATTTAAAGGATCTCTCTTATTGATTAAAAAGGGCGGAGAAGCACGAGAAAAATTCCAAGCTCAAGATCATCATTACAGTTCACTTTGATAATCAAGAGAGAGTTATTTAGTTTGAAAAGCTGTTCATCGCATTGTACTCATTCTTGAATCACTTAGTGAATTCCAGCCTATTGGCTGTTAGATCGAGAGTGGACGTAGGCTTAACTAAAGCCGAACCACTATAACCGAGTTTCCCATTCTCTTACTCTTTGCACTCTGTTCTTTCATATTACATAGTTTTTAATTCCGCATTAATTTTTGAACAACACCTATTCAACCCCCTTCTAGGTGTTGCACTAGCGTTTTCAATTGGTATCAGAGCCTTGTAGCTTGTTTATTGAAGTGTATTTACTTCTGAGCTAAAAGATCTATGGCTAGTGCAGTTGCTCCCCTGCTGATGGAAGGACAGAGTCACACCAGGCCTCCCTACTTCGATGGAAAGGATTACAACATATGGAAAAACAAGATGAAAGCCTTTCTTCGATCAAAGGATCCTCTAGAATGGGATGTGGTTAATAGAGGGATCAACCCCAAGAATGAAGATGACTCTGAAATTAGAGAAATGTCTCAAACAGAATTATCAAAGAGACAAGCCCTTGATGCAAAGGCCATCTATTCTCTTTATTGTGCTTTATCACCTATTGAATATAATCGCATTTCTTCTTGTGATACAGCCAAGGAAGTTTGGGACAGATGAACATCACCTATGAAGGGACTGATCGTGTCAAAGAGACAAGAATCAACATACTGCTTGGACAGTATGAAGCTTTTAAGATGAAAACTGGAGAATCCATTCCTGACATGTTCAGCCGCTTTACAGAACTAGTCAATGGCTTAGCATATCAAGGACAACCAATTTCTGAGCCTATGAAGATTAACAAACTACCGCGTGCCTTACCCAAAGAATGGGACTACATCAAAACATCCATAAGAGAAACTCAAAGAATTCAACCTCTTTCTGTGGATGAACTCGTCGGCACACTACAATCCTATGAGGCTGAAAGGACCGATGAAAGTGAGGACACAAAAGGTAAGAAATCAATCGCTCTAAAGACTAACGCTGATTATGATGATGCAGGGTCAGACGACTACTTAGATGATGAAGAAATGGCCCTTTTCATCAAGAGATTTAAAAAGCTAAACAAAAGGGGAGGAAGTTCAGAAGTTCGAGCTCTCAAAAGAAAAATGATGACAATGAATCTTCTGACGAACTTGTTTGCTTCAACTGTCACAAGAAGGGACACATTAAGCCAAACTGTCCTCAATTAAAAAAGGGTAGAAGCGAGAAGTACAAGAAAGCTTTAAAAGCAGAAGCTTGGAGTGATACTGAATGTGAAGACAGTGATGAGGAAGCTCAACTGTGTTTTATGGCAAATTCTGATTCTGATTCTGATTCAAGCCAAGATTCAGACTCTGATTCAGAACAAAATACTCAAGTAAGTATTCCTTCGAAAGTTTCCAAATATATTGATGATCTTTGCTTGAATCTTGAATCTTCTCTCAAGAGAATCTCTGAGCTGAAAAAGGAGAATATTAGACTCAATCAACAGGAAGCTTACTGGAGAGAAAAGGCGGAGAATTCTGAAAAAGCTTTATTTACTTTGAAAGAAAAATCAGAAAATCTCGAAAAGGAAAATCTTTGTTTGAAAATCGATATTACAAATGTTTCTCAAAAGTTTTCTATCGGTTCTCAAAAACTTGAAAAGATTCTTTCCATCCAAAGACCATATTTTAATAAGGCAGGTCTTGGGATGACTTTGGAAACTAAACCTTTGGTTGACTTTCCTAAAGTTAAAGAAAGATTGAAAAACAGACTTCCAAAAAGGGCCTACAAAAATCATTTTGAGAAAACCTTTGTCAAACCCGTTGATAAGAGTCACTCCAAACTAAGTTCAGAATCTCTTGAGGTGAAAGATATTTACAAGTATCATAATTATACTAGTCACGCAAAAGTTGCTTTCTGTGCTAACTCTTCAGGACCCAAAATGATTTGGGTACCAAAGAAAATGTAAGGCATATTTTTGTTCACAGGTCTCGAACAAGAATAAATGGTATTTAGACAGTGGCTGTTCGAGACACATGACTGGAGATCCACTTTGCTTCAACAACATTGTCAGCATAGACGGTGGAAAAGTTTCCTTTGGAGGTGATGGAAAAGGAAAAATCATAGGCCTTGGGACTGTTGTTATTGGAAATCTGATTATCAACAATGTTTCCTTGGTGAAAGGACTCAAATATAATCTGTTGAGTATTAGTCAACTTTGTGATTCGGGTTACAGAATTCACTTTCAAGAAGATAAGTATTCTGGAACATGCAAAGACAATTTACAGTCTTTCACTGGGATACGACATGGTAACATCTACCTTTTAAATATGAACACTTCAGAGTGTCTCTTTTCTACTCAGGAAGAAGTCAATCTTTGGCATAGAAGGCTGGGGCACACAAACTTCAAACAACTTGCCAAGATTTCCTCCAAGAAACTTGTTCGTAGACTTCCAAAAGTATACTTCAAGAGAACAGATCCTTGTACACCTTGTATCTTGGGTAAACAAGTAAGAAGCTCATTTCAAACTATCGACTCTGTCTCCACTGATCGTGCTTTGCAACTTTTACATATGGATTTATTTGGTCCAACAAGGACTCAAAGTTTGGGAGGTAAATCTTACTGCCTAGTAATTGTGGATGACTACTCTCGATTTACCTGGGTTCATTTCCTTTCAAACAAGTCAGATACATTTCAATGTTTTTATAAGTTTGCTAAACTTGTTCAAAATGAGAAAGGATATTTTATATCCAAGATACATTCGGATCATGGAAAGGAATTTGAAAACAAGGATTTCTCATAATTCTGTGACCAGTTTGGCATTCAACATATATTCTCCTCTCCCTATACTCCACAACAAAATGGAATAGTGGAAAGGAAGAATAGGTCTCTTCAAGAAATGGCAAGAACAATGCTAATAGAAGGTAATATCTCTCCTTGCTTCTGGGCTGAAGCTGTTTCAACTGCGAGTTACATTATCAACAGAGTTATTCTAAGGAAAATACTTCAAAAGACACCGTATGAACTTTACAAAGGAAAGAAACCAATAGTTTCTTACTTTCATGTGTTCGGTTGCAAGTGCTTTATCCTCAAAAATAAGTCTGATAATGTTGGAAAATTTGAGGAAAGATCAGATGAAGGAATTTTTCTTGGATACTCGACGTCAAGCAAGGCCTATAGAATCTTCAACAAGAAATCTCAGAGAGTCGAAGAATCAATCAATGTCAAATTTGATGAAAGTGTGAAAGTTTCATCTATTCCGACTCAGAATGTTAGAACAGGTACACATTCTACCACTACAGAAGATACACAGTCTATCACTCCAGAAGATATTCCGTCTATCGACTCAGACCTTCTACATTCTACAGAATCAGAAGTTGTTCCGTCTACTCAACTTGATCAACCAGATCTTTCTAATGAAAGTAGCCCTCGAGTTCAAAGAAATTGGAAACACAAGTCAAGCCATCCAACCAATTTAATCATTGGAGACCTTGAAGAGGGTATTCGCACTAGATCAAAACGTTTCTCAATCCCTGAAGATCATGAGGAATCAAGTGCTATTGCCTTAATTTCAGAAATTGAACCTAGAAGGTAGACGAAGCACTAACAGACGATAGCTGGATAGAAGCTATGCAAGATGAACTTCGGCAGTTCGCTATCAATGATGTCTGGGATCTGGTTCCTAAACAAAAAGGAAAGACCATAATTGGCACTAAGTGGGTGTTTAGAAACAAGATGAATGAAGAAGGGGAGGTGATCAGGAACAAAGCTCGACTAGTAGCCAAAGGCTACACGCAAGAGGAAGGAATAGACTATGATGAAACCTATGCACCCGTTGCCAGGTTAGAAGCCATACGTTTATTACTTGCTTTTGCATGTGCTAACAATTTCAGGTTATTCCAAATGGACGTCAAGAGTGCCTTCTTGAATGGATTTATCCAAGAAGAAGTGTATGTCGAACAACCTCCTGGCTTTGAAGATCCAAAATATCCTGATCACGTATACAAGCTTAAGAAAGCCTTATATGGTCTAAAGGAAGCTCCTCGAGCGTGGTATGAACGATTAAGTACCTTTCTTCAACAGCATGGTTTTGACAAAGGTAAGGTTGATACTACACTGTTTATCAAAAAGGAAGGTAACGAATTCTTATTAGTTCAAATCTACGTAGATGATATTATTTTTGGATCGTCTAATGAGGCACTTTGCAAGAAATTTTCTAGTACTATGCAGAATGAATTCGAAATGAGCATGATGGGTGAACTCACCTTCTTTCTTGGCCTTCAAGTAAAGCAACTAAATGAAGGAACGTTCGTTCATCAAGAGAAGTATGCTCGAGACATTGTCAAGAAGTTTGGTCTGGACAATTGCAAGAAGACAGACACTCCCATGGCAACTACTACTAAATTGGAAATTGACGAAGGAGGAAAAACAGTTGATCAGAAGCTTTATCGTAGCATGATTGGCTCTCTCCTTTATCTCACAGCATCTCGTCCTGATATCTTATATAGTGTGTACATGTGTGCCAGGTTCCAATCTAGCCCTAAAGAATCACACTTATCAGCAGTTAAACGTATATTAAGATATATCTCCAGCACACTTAAGTTTGGACTTTGGTACCCCAAGGTTAGCAACTTCATTCTACTAGGATATTCAGATGTTGATCATGCAGGTTGCAAAGTTAATCGAAAAAGCACATCGGGGACCTGTCAATTTCTTGGAAATTGTTTAATTTCTTGGCTCTCACGGAAGCAGCACACAGTCTCCTTGTCCACTGCCGAATCTGAATACGTTGCACTTGGAAGTTGCTGCTCTCAAATTCTTTGGCTAAGGCAGCAATTACAAGATTTTGGCATTCGGAAGTACTGTGTGGAAATACGATGTGATAGTACCAGCGCAATTGATCTTACCAAAAATCCAATTATGCACTCGAGGGCAAAACTTATTGAAATTCGGCATCATTTCATCCGCGATCATGTTCATAAGAAGGATGTTCGAATCAGTTTTATTGATTCCCAGAATCAATTAGCAGATATTTTCACCAAGCCACTGGATAGACGTTCCTTCGAAACTCTTCGAAGTGCTCTGAATATTCTCTCTCTGTGATATATTGACTCTTCGACAACTTTGGCAAGTAAATTTCTTCAAGAATTACTTTCCCGCCTTCCAGGTATTTATTTACTTATTTGCTTGTTTTTAAATTGGTAAGGTTTCCAATTTTTATGCATTGCTAAACTGCCTTTTTAAGTGTCTCTTCAAATCGTATTTTTGGAAACCGTCTCTCTCCATTCCTCTTCGAGCAGTTTCCTCTCGTAAAAAACCCTACAGCGACTTGCTCTTCTCTGTTCTCCTCCGGCAATCAATTTCTTCACCAAGTTTTCATCTTTCTTCACTTTCCTTTCGCTCTCCACCTTTCTGTGATGGCTCCTCCTCGAAAGTCATCTCGTATTGCTCAGAGAGAGTTTGGTTCGGCAAGCGGACCAACGCATTATGACCTCACCGAGGACGAGGTCCCTTCTCCTACAACGTCTGTGCTTCCTACCCCTCTGGTTGAGACTGATACGACTCTGGTACTTTCAACTCCTCCTCTTCATGCTAGGAGCACAAGAGCTATTTACAATGCCTATGTGGAATTGAAGAACACTGGAACTCCCATGGTACTTTTAACCACCTATCTCAAGAGTGCTGGATTTCCAAATGAACATCAGTTTCTCAAGCATGTTGAATCCCTAGGCATTGCTCCACCCGGTTCAGTAGATGAGGCTAGAAAAAATTTTCCGTTGGACCCAAATATAAGTCATCCTGAACAGTTTGATTCATGGGACGAGGATGAAAAAATGTACATTTCCTTCAAACCTGTTAAGGGAATTGCTGCTGATTTGCCCGGAGACCCCAAGAAGCTATTTCGCTCCAAGGAACACAAGGGAATGTACGATCGTCTGTTGGCTCGCGGGGTGATGAATCCTCGCACTGTGGACTTTGATTTTCTGGATTCTATTCACATCAACCTTCGATTAACCTTCAGAATTTTAAAGTTGGAGAAATTTTGTTCTGAGACTGCCCCTGCTTTTCCTGAATTAACTGCTTATTTCTACTCCAACTTGTCGTTTCCCAACCGTCACTCCGTTATTTTTTCGGTCAAGGATCAGAATGTTGTTGTTGATGTGGATGACTTGGCTGCTATAATTGGTTTGCAAAAGCCACGTTTCTTTCCAATCCAAGTTTCTAAAAGGGAGGCTACTGCATTTTTATCTAAGGAGGACTCTGGAGAAAAGGACATTTCCTATTCTACAATGAAACCCCTCAGTATTATTCTCCACAAGATTTTAATCAATTGTCTTCGACCAAAGACGGCTTCTCGCACAGCTATCTCTAGAACCGAACTACAAATTATGTTTGGGATGTTACATTCTAAGTTCATCAATCTTCCTTTCATTATTATCTATCAAATGTACAAGGCTGCTCAGAAGGGAACAGGGCAATTGCCCTATGCGGGTCTCATCTCCAAGATATTCCAGCACTTCAACATTCCCATGCCCTCACACCTCTGCAAAAAGTCCATGCCTATCACAGTAATTGGCAAGACAATGATAGCAAAAATGAGAATGGCTGAGTTGCTAGTTGGTTTATCTGTTTCTCCTGCATCTAAGGCAGGTTCTTCCTCTACTGCCAAACGCAAGGGCAAGGCTCCTTTAGGAACACCACCTTCCAAGAAGGGAAAAGTTATTCTTCATGATGAGCCTAGCAGTCCTGAGCATATATCTCCTATCTTGGCTGAAGAGGATAGTTTGGATAAAGAGGTTGATGACTATGTTCCAGAAGAAGAGGCAGAAGGAGAAGTCAATACGGACACTCCTCGGGATCAAGTGTCCCTCAGTTCGACTGATCATGATGGTGCATCTTCCGCAGGTCATGTTGACCAACAAGAGATTTTGACTCCACAGGTTGCTGAGAAAATTCCTCCACCTCGTGTATTACCTACTAGCACAGATGCAAGGGGAGATGTTCCTCCACCATCTTCACCAACCTTTGTTGCTCCTACCATTCCTGCTCCCATCTCAGAATCACCTCCAGTCATTCCAACTCCTCCTCCTTCGATTCCCTCTCCGTCTACTACTCATCCTCTTCCTACTGAGTCTTTATTTCCACCAGGTGTCACTAGCACCACTGATTCTAGTGTACTTTCTACCATTCTCCAGACACTCACTGCTCTTCAACAAAGCCACAACACATTTCTTCAGGACTTCGCTGATTTCAAACAGTCCATTACTCATCATCTCTCTAATGTGGCCAGTCATGGTGATCTCCTGGAAATTCAGAGCGATCTCCAACAGGATCTTCATCGTCTTGAGCAGTCTGTGTTACACTTGGAGTCTTTTAAGCTTGTTCGCTTTCCGAATCATTAGTTTTGTTCGATGACAAAAAGGGGGAGAGTGCAGGAAGTGCAGTTTTTCAGTCTTTAATCAGTCTTTAATTACCGTGTTGGATTCTTTGGATTTTGTTTGACATATGTGCTGCAGGATTCTTTTCTATAGATTATGTCTAACATATGTGATGCGGGAATCTCTCTTCTCTACTTCTTTTGAATGAAGGGTGTTATAATCAAGGGGGAGTTTTCTCTCCTTGTTTCCTAACATATGTTGATCCTCGATCCTACAGATCTCTGGGTATTATTGTCTTATTTCAAAAACTGCAGGATGTTTTGTCATCTTCAAAAAGGGGGAGATTGTTGGAGAATTTCCTTCTTAAGTTTTAAAGCTGACAAAACACTTCTAAGTCCAGCGCTGAAGATAGACGATGTATCTTCTAACTGCTCGATAGACAACATATCGTCTCTTTCGGTAGACGATGTATCGTCTGGAGAACGATAGACATTGGATCGTCTATCCCAATAGACGGTTGTTCTTCTGCTTTCAACACTTAGCCTCTGGACCATATCAAATGAAGATTGCCACATCTCGAGGATCATTATCTATGGCAAGGAAGACAAACGGTCAAATTCAATATAGAAACAATCATTATTTTGGAAAGTCTCGATCAGCTGAAAAACTACATATTGATAGATGGTTCTTACTTGGAAGGTAATGAGACTGATTGTATGGGCAATCAGGCTCGGCACCCTCTCTTCCTGTTTTAAAATCATTTAGAGATTTCCTGATATAATTCTCTCCAACGGCTTGATTGAGAGAGTTTTTGGCAAGTGTCAACGGTCGACAAAGACAGAGAAGCTTATTTAAAGGATCTCTCTTATTGATTAAAAAGGGCGGAGAAGCACGAGAAAAATTCCAAGCTCAAGATCATCATTACAGTTCACTTTGATAATCAAGAGAGAGTTATTTAGTTTGAAAAGCTGTTCATCGCATTGTACTCATTCTTGAATCACTTAGTGAATTCCAGCCTATTGGCTGTTAGATCGAGAGTGGACGTAGGCTTAACTAAAGCCGAACCACTATAACCGAGTTTCCCATTCTCTTACTCTTTGCACTCTGTTCTTTCATATTACATAGTTTTTAATTCCGCATTAATTTTTGAACAATACCTATTCAACCCCCTTCTAGGTGTTGCACTAGCGTTTTCACCTTCCAACTCCGACCTCCGGAAGCTCCTCATGAAGACCAGCTCCAAGTCCATCATCGTCATCGAGGACATCGAAGGAGCCCAAAACCGCTGAGCCTCGGACCTCCTATGACCCTGGCGCGCCTGATGCCGCGTGCGGTCACAAGTACAGGAACAACTACGATCACCCTCTCGGGACCGCGTAACTTCATCGACGGCCTGTGGTCCTGCTGCGGCAGCGACAGGATTTTCGTTTTCACCACCAACCACATCGAGAAGCTCGACTCGACATTGATCTGGAGCCGCCGGATGGACATGCACATATACATGATCTACTGCTCGTTCCCGGCCCTCAAGATCCTGCTCCGGAACTACCTGGGCAGCGAGGCCAATGACCTTAGCGAGGTGGCGCCGAGAGAGCTCCGAGAGGCGGCCGAGAGGGCCAAGATGACGCCGGGGAACATAAGCGAAGTCCTGAGAACCGGAGGAAGAAAGAGAAAGGGGTGAGCGAATTGCTGGAGGTGTTGAAGGCGAGAGCCGAGAGGAACGAGAAGTACAGTAGGTTGAGAGCGGCGGGCAGGCTTAACGCGGCGTATGAGGAGGAAGAAGAGAAGCAAGAGAAGAGGGCTCTGGAGGAGCCGCAGAAGAGTGAGCGACCGTGACGACGATTCTTGCAAGAAAGTGGAGGATGATAAATCGAAAAAAGTATAATGAGAGGAAAAACAAATGGGTAAAATCGTGGGGTTGGACCAATGAGAACTCGTATGAGGCATAGTAAAGCCTCAATCTTCGGTTCGCATCGGCATTCATCTTAATCAAATCTCAAATTGCATCTCACTAGGCGGCTTCCCTTGGGAGTCCATCCACTCGGGCACCTGGTCTAAAGCTCGGAACTTGCTATTCCTATTCAACCAATAAGCAAGTGCATTATAGGCAGCATAGTTATGCCTATAAACCTTTTGCCTACCAGCCCAAGCAAAGAACTTTGAGGCGACCGTGGGGTTATTTTCCACCTTAAGCACCTCCGCAACGAGGCCAGGTGTCACACGACGGAGCTTGCTGAGCTCGGCAACGACAGGAGGGCCCCAATTACTATGGTTCAGGCGTAATGCATCGACAATAAACCGGGCAATCGGAGACAAGCAGCGGGAGGCAGTGAGGGAGGAGGGAGGCCCGGGTGCCAGGGGCAAGGGTAGCTAGAAAATATAGATCAAACGAGAGAGACAGAGAGGGTACTCATTCCGTTTGTGGCCATTTGCTTCTTGGCCCCTATGGTCCATGACTTGGCGGCTTAATTCCTAACCTAAAGTGCGCTTCTTACTGTGGTGCATATGCCAGAATGCACTTCCCACGAAAGAAGATGGTACCTGATCCACTGTGTCTTTTGTGTCGACGAGCCCTGGAATCGGTGGAACACCTTCTCTCCTTTGTGTGAATGGATGAAGGAAATCGGGTCAGATGTAAGGATCAACATCACAATCTATCCGTGGAACATAACAAGAAGGGATCAGTGCGTTTCGCGAAGCTCTGTCTTGGCGCCAAAAGACTTACCGCCGAGAGAGCTGATTGGCTCGTCTTGGAAAGCCCGACATGCCTTCGTTTCCCACCATGCAAGCCGATCCCCGAGTCGATTGTGGAAGAAACCTCGGTGACGAGCAGAAATTGCGCGACTAGGGGGCTCAGTCGCAGGGAAATTGAGAAAGAAAGAAATTCCCTCGCCGACTCGTAGGGACCCGCTGCACAAGCCCATGCTGAAGTTGAACGTGGATACTTCGTGGGTCGACAAGGCCTCGGAGGCCTCCGTCACGGGTCTATGCCGCGACTTCCAGGAAGTTATCATTGATGGGTTCGTGATGAAGGTGACGGGCTGGAGGGCTTGATGTGGCCGAAAGTGACATGCGCGTTCGTGGAGTTCAACTGTGACGGCTTGCGGCGCGAATATAACCATTCTCGTCTTTCTAGTAAAAAATGATAAAACAAAAAAAAAATTCTAGTTTTTTAACGAATTTCTAAGTTGAAAAGAGCATTCCACAATGATACAAAACTTTTGAAACAAAAAGTCGTTTGCTAGATATTCTTAATTTATAATCACATCATCAATGGGCGAGCAACGGTAAGGAGATAAGGACGCTAGGAGCGTTAAAATTTATATACATTACTCACTTTTATACCAAAATTATTTATTGGATCATTTAAGTGTCAAATTTTCTAAAAACTAATCACTTAAGTGTCAATCTCGATTTACTTGGTTGAACGTCTGATGTGGAATTTTTTATTAATATTTTTTATTTGACGTGACTCGTCAAACAATCTAGTCAGCATTCAAAATATTTAAAAAATTATAATTAAAAAACATGAACTTAATTAGATTTTAAAAAACAAACAAAAAAGAAGGCGGGAGAGAGCAAGAGGGAAGCTCTCATCGTTGTCATCGCTGTCGCCACCGCCGAACCATCACCGAGATGGGTCAGTCGCCAAGCTGTAGCCACATGGGTTGGCGAGGGCGGGGAGGCAACAATGGTAAGGGCTTGCAGCCCTCCCCCGCTTAACTCCCCTCCTTTAAATTTTTAACTAATGTTAAATTTAATTCTAATAAATTAAAAGTATTTTAGATAAAAAAATAAATTAATTAAAAAGCCACGTGGGCTTCTTTTAATACCAAATAATAAGAATTTAATCGTGAATGCCACATAAGCAAAGTGGCCGAAATTTCTCACCATTCGCACTTAAATGATCATTTTTCCTCCGATTTTGGCACTTAAGTGCTTCGGCCAAAAGTTTTGACACTAAAATGAACGTTGTCCACAATTTTGACATTTCCAGCATTTTTCTCCTAGTAACAGAGGTTAGTGGGGGCCGATGATTAGCAATGGTCGACAGTTAGCAATGGGCCAGTGGACGGTGGCGATGGTCGATTGGTGATGGCCAGTAATGAGGGGTAGCGGTTTGTAGTGGCTAACAGTCAGCGACAGTGGCTAGTGCCAACTAAAGGCTATTGTTGGTATGGGCGAGTGATGGCAAACATTGGCAGTAGACGATGACAATGGCTAATGAGCCAAACTAGCAGTGGCTAACGATGGATGACAATAGTTGGTAATGGGCCAAACTTATTCCAATTTATGAGTATTCTCAATATTATGTCATGAAGAGGGCTCGAATCTCCATGCTATGTGGTCAATAGTTGTCAGTAGGCGGCTGGCGGCGGTCGGTAGGCGACAAAGACAAGCAATGAGAAGAATTTCTCTTTCTCTTTCTATTCAAAAGTAAAATATGTTTATTCTGATTTTCGCTCCAAACTTACTTCTAGGTCAAAAATTTGTTCCATATGAAATTATTTTACCAAAATAGATTTATGTTTCAAACATTTCTATAGGAACATAAAAATAGAGAAATATAATGGTTATCGTATATACTCTTATCCAAAGCCGTTGGGCCATCCATAATTTTAGATTCCATTTTTTCATGAAAAATAAATAATTTTAAAAATAATTTTCTGTAAAAACAATCGTCTACATTATTTAAAATAGTTGGTCAATAAAAAAATATTTTTATTATCAACAAAAATTTAAATTTAAAATATTTTTGTAGACGTTTAAGTAATACAAATAATCATTTTTAGAAAAATATCTTCCCAATCATATTCATATTTAACAAAATAATAATAATTTAATTGAAGAATGCTTAAGCCTACAGACTAATGGAAAGGAGTGGAAACAGCCCGTTGTCTACGAGAAGCAAATCATTGTGCCAACCGGATTATAAAGCTCATCATCTAAAAACCCTTCACACTCTTTGGCTTTGGCTATTTAAGCCCTCTCTTTGGAATTTGTTATGTCTAAATACTAATCTCCACCGTGTTATTTAAGGGTCCATTTGGTTAAGCTTTTTCAATTGCCATTGAGTAGGGAAAATATAAGGTGTTTGTCAATCATTTGAAATGATTTTGAGATGGAAAACTAACATTGAAAATGGTAAAAGTTGAAGGCAAACTCTACTAGCTTTTAATTTTTTTTCAAAATTCATTTTCAAAACCGAATCAACGCATCCTTACTTCACTTATGGAATGAAAGTTAATTTTATTTTCTTTGCTTCTTGACGTTTTTAGTTTCTGAAATTGCAGTGTCCACCCTTCTATTTTGGAGATCGTTTCGAATTACCCTTTGACTATAACTTTTGGCCAAATTCTCAACCATATCTCAATTTCATACTCTCCCTTGATGGTGTTTGCTGAGGGGGCAAATCCATCCTGCAAATTCGGCGAACATACATTGTGCCCCCGGTCTTTTAAAAATTCATTGGGATGCCCTCACTTTGGTTGTATAATCAAAAGGAATTAATTGTGATAAGAAGGAGATAATTGAACATGAGGGCATATTCATGTTCGGGCGGAGTCTCCTCCTGAAAATTCATATATGCTTCTAGAGGATGGGGGACCTGGGTCGTGGCTCGTCTTCATTGAATTCTCATTTTTGCCCCCATGGTGATGATGGGCTCCTCCAAAATTCTAATGGGTGGCAAATACGAGTTTTCACGAACGTAATTTTGCGCGAACGCTATTTAGCCGAAACGAATGGTTCTAACATTTTTCTCTTCCTTTTGACTTAGAAATAAAAATGAAAAGAAAAAGAATGATTCTAAAAATTTGACTCAATATGCATCGTAGTCTTTAAACTTCAACCCAACACCTAATGTAGGTGTTGACACCTAAATTTTTACTTTATTAGATTTAATTGTAAAAAAAAAAATATTTATTGCATTTTGCATTTTAGGAGAATAATAGATTTTTCTGAAAAGGAATATTGAGTAGATTTAAGCAAATTATATTTAAAATAAAGAATGAAGATTATCAAAATTCGGTCAAATCTTAAAAGATTATATTTAAAAGATTTGACCGAATATTGCTTTCCCCTTTCTTTAAAAGAGAGTTCAAAGTTGTGCAGTGCGGGGGGAGCCATTATTCAGCAAAACAAAAACAGAAAGCAAACACAAGCGCACACCCATTCAGCTTCCTGAGACACACACGCAGGGAGGGGAGCTTCTGGAGTTTTCTTCGCCGAGAGGGTGAGGGAAAAATCGAGAGAGAGAGAGAGAGAGAAAAAGGCGAGAGGGCAGCCACGCTCGAACCATACCGCCGACGAAACTCGGTCACGATTTCATCACTTTCTTTTGTTCTCGCCGGTAAGTTGTTGACGTTGGAACGTTCGACCTCATCTCTCCGTAATCGTGGCCGAGGGGCTCTCGCGGATGAACGAGAGTTTGGTTCGAGTCCGCTCGAACGCACTCTCGTCCGTCGTCCCCGCGTCGCGTAGGGATTTTCCTTGTTGTTTTCCTCTTCCTGTTACTCTTTCTTGTGTTTGATTTTGTCGCGTTATTCATGGAGGCCGATTAATATGGATTTTGAGCCGGTTAATATTTCGCTTGATTCTTGCTTTTTGCAGTTGATTTTGCTGATCATTGATGCACTTTAGGTTTAGATCTTGCATTATTTTAGACCATTAACCCTAACCCTTCACCGCACTTCATCTGTTCGACAAAATTACTGAAGTGTTTTGCTGTGATTTGCGGTCTGTTTCCATGTGATTTTTGTTGCTGGTTTATGTGCTGTGCCGACACCAAGAGAGTCGCCGGCGAGTTGGTCGCGCCTCCGATCGTGTCCGATCGTGGCGGAACGCCGGCGAGCTTCTCCCTGTTTCGGGTTGCAGGTCATCCATGGAGTAGCTGCGCGAGGAAGAAGAAGGGTTGCTGGTCAATGGACTGATGTCTGGGTTGGACCGAGCAATGGATCAGGCTGGGCTGCGAAAAGAAAGCAGAATGAAAGGAGGAAGGTGGGCCGCGGCAGGAGAAGCCCATGTGAAGAAGAAAGGGCCAACAAGAAAAAAACAGAGAAAAGAAACTGGACTGGGCCCACGCGAGCCCAATCCAGCCTTTTTCCTTCGCGGGTTCACCCGCCCGCGGGTCCGGCTTGAGCCCGACCCGGCTGCCTGACCCGTTTCCCTTTTATTTTACTTTATATTATTAGTTTAATTTCAGTTAATTTCGTTTATAATAATAAAAAAATAAAAACATTTTTTCTGCAATAAAAGTTTTTTCCATCATGTGGATTTGCTCATGCATTTTTTTAATAGGCATTATTAATTGTGATTTTATTTTCACTTTTTGTAAAGTGCATTGGTTGATAATCCGATCTCACGCTCTAGATATGACTCGCGGCCACATGAAAGTTAGTCGATCCGATCTCATGCTCGAGATAAGATCTGTTGATTTAGTTGCATTTTTTTTAATTCATAAAATACAAAAAAATTGCATTCCATGTTTAGATTGCATATTAGATAAAATTACATTTTCATGTTTAGATTAAATTGCATTTAGGTAGTATTGCATAGCATGATTAGATTGCATTTTAAATATGATTTGCATGTTTAAATTAGGTTTTCATGTTTTATTTCAAATTCAATAAAAATCCAAAAAAAAAAACTCATATGCATACCATAGCATGAACCTTTCTTTTCATTCATTTTAGGTTGCATTGTTAGTTATTGCATAGCATTTAGTTTAGGCATGTTATTTAGGAATTGCATAGAAATTCATACCATGAAGGACAATTACATTTAGAAATTTAGTGGTCATGTTAGATTAGGTTTTCATAAATTATTAGTTAGTTTCGAATTTTTATTTAATAAATAAAGAAAATGCATAAAAAAACCTTTTTGCATGTCATTTAATTCATTTAGTTAACTAGCATGTCATTTAGTCCAAGTTAATCTAGGGTTTGCATGTTATAAGCCATGTTAGGTCATGTCATTAGGTTTAAACTTTCATGCATTTGCATATTAGTTTAGTTTTCATATTCTAAAGGTATTATTTGTAGTTAAGATAAGATTTTAATTTAAATTAGGGATTAATGTAATTCTTAGTTTAAATTAGATGTTATTTAATTATAAATAATTAGTTTCATTAAGTAATCTTGAAATTCATAAAATTGCATTTAGATTTGCATTAAGATGTTTGCATATAGAATTAAGTTTTCAATTACATGCATTGCATTCATATAAAAAAAAATCCTTTTGTTGATTGATTTCATTAGGTCATCTTTGTCTATTGTTTTATTTCATTTAGCATTTCCATTAATGTTTGCGCACTAGGGTGATCACCGTGCATATTAGGAAATAAGTTTAAAATCAATTCAAGCTGCCTGCAGATTATTTTTGAGATAAAAGAAATTAGTTCTCAAGTCCCCGAATTCAAAATCTCTGGTTCATATGGGGTAAAATATGACTCACAGTATTTTACATGGGTTTCTAATCGATCCACCATAAATAGATTAGTGGCGACTCTATTTGAAATTGACTTTGCATGTTTAAAAAGTGAAACCTAAGTTGCGAATTGGTATGAGCTTGTGAGAGCTCGAGTTAAGTAATACTTAACAATCCATTAGCTTAACCCTAGATGGTGCACCTTTGGAATGGTCGCAACAGTAGGTCTTAAACTTTTAAATTATTCAATGTGATTTCTAATTTTTTTCGTGCATATTTAATTTAGACATTGACCTATTGGGACAAATGGTGATTTTTCCTTTGTGATTTGTGAGGGCAAATTGGAAAGTTTCAATTTGTGAATGTTCTAAATTCATGTCTTATCATGGAATTAAGCTTGTTATGACTCAGCAAAAATTATAAAAATTACAAAAAGAAAAAGCTTGCACAACATCTAGTTTCCTATTTTGTGTGCAAGTGGTGAATTGAAAATAGCATGTGATCAGCATGTCTCGCGATAACTTGCATATTTTTATTATCTTTATTGCTATTCCTTTCCTCAGCTGGCTAAATACCTAAATTTCGTAGAATAAAAAAAAATTGTAACTATGGCTTGACAAAAAATGACAGAAAATGTTGTTTCATTGTAAGCTCAACTAAATAGTATGCATGCCATTATAACATACCCAATTTTAGTCAAATTGTGTGGTCAAATTTTAAGATATTCGAAATCTTTGCCATGGTCATCCAATCATGAAGTATTGTGAATTTTATGACTTGGCCCGACAATTGATTAAAAGTTAAAGGTCAAGCCATAAGCTTCTCGACGATGCCAAAATTTTGATACGAAAAACTTGAATGCAGCGTTCTTGTTGGAAATCTCACTTCTCAAGATTTAGTTATGTATATTTGTTAAGAACAGAGCAACTATTGTGTTAAAGATAGGAGCTGAGCCTAAAGTCGAAGAAGAAGTAGAGTCTAGTGGAGTTCGAATTAAAGAGCCAGAGACAAAGCTGAGAGCTAACCTGAGAGCTGAAGTTAAAAAGAAGCTGAGCCAATACGAGTTGATCACGTGATTAGTTAAAGAGACAAAAGTCTGGTGTTCTGTTATAGAGCCAACTGTTTCTGTTATTGTTAGTTGAGTAAACAGTTAGTCAAGAGTCGTGTATAATAAACTTGAGAAAGGACTTGCGAAAGGTAGAGTGTGTAAAACAGAGTTATGAGCTCTCTCTCAATGATTGAATACAAGATTGATGAAGCATTATTCAGCATCACGTCTTCTTCATATCTTTGTATCTTCATCTTCATTACACATCTGTTTGATTGTTTTTCACAACATCGTTATTGACATTTTATCCTTATGCATTGGCTGGTTCATAAGGGCAATTTATGTCAAACTCTTGCTGCCTGTGACAACAAGTTTGATTAGTTGGGTTTGGAATTTGAGGGGACTTGATATGAAAAATCGATCCGATTTGATTCGACCCTCCTAGAAATTAGGAACTGGACTGCCCGGACACTAGTTTCACTTTTGAGAACTGGGGACCGGACCAAACTTGCTAGTTCGGGGAGTTCGCGATTTAGCCGGTCCAATTTGCTCGGCCCTAGTAGTTATTCTAGACAAGATAAAGAGAGCACCGGATTTTTCTTTCTTCCAATCCAATGCCAAAGAAATAAAACTGATGGCAGGGCATCGTAATTAGAAACATTTCACCAAGTCATCGCGAGAGGCTATCAGTACCAATCATGGATACGGGATCCACAAGACCAAATTCGGGAAGAACGTTGAAAGCACATGCTGATGATATGAAGAATTAAGAAAATTAATACTTCGTAAACTTTTTTTCCTGAAAAGAATAGGAATGGAGATATGAGTTTTTTTGGTTGAGGATTTATTGAGGTCCTAATACTGAAAGGACCCCTCATACAACACCACGTCCGACATCGATTTCTGGGATGGACCTGGGTGTGTTTAGGTATGATAAAAACTTGACTTCTTTTTAAAAAACATCCAAAGATGGACTAAAAACTGGAGGAACCAGACAAAAAGGAGACAAAAAGGAACTCCCTCCATCAAGATGGACTAAAAACTGGAGGAAGCAGACAAAAAGGAACTCCGTGCGTAAGTTTTAGAACTAAGCTGGCTACCAGTCTAAACTGGTAGCCAGCTTAGTTCTAAAACTTACGCACGGAGTTTCTTTTTGAACTAAACTGGCTAGCCAGTCTAAACTGGCTAGCCGCAGGGAGTTCCTTTGTATCTGCTTCCTCCCTTTGACTTTAACATTGAGAGGCCTCTCTCTATAAAAGCCCACCTCATACTCCCTCACCCTCCCACCTTTCCCAGTTTGCTTGATCACCTCCCTCTTCCCCACCCAGAGATCTCCAGAAAAAATATCAACTCCGACACTAACACACAGAAAGGCAGAGATGAAGTCTTCTCTGAGTCTTGCAGAAATTGCCGCCCTTCTGGGCATCGTGGCCTCCTTACTTGGGATCATTAACTCAATCCTGGGCATCCTGCAGGTGATTGTCCGACGCAACTCCGGTCTGCCGTCCTAAACCCCTAAACCGGGCCCTCTGCTGCTTCGACATCCCCAGATTGATGGCGTCAAGATGAGCGAGCTTCGGTAATTTCTTGTTGATTTTTGCTTGATGTCCTTTGTGATATTGGGATGGCGTATTTTTGTAGCAAGGTCCATTTCTGTGTTGCATGTCTTGCAACAACTATAAATATTTCTAAATAAAGCTTGTACGACGTATTGAGTATGCAGCCGTTGCTCTGTGGTCTTAGCAAAGTGAACTCAAGTTTCTCGTTTTGTGCACAAGCGGTATATTAAAAAGAGCACGTGCTAGGCATGTGGTGCGATTGCCTGACTTGCATATTTCCCTTTTCTTTATAGCTATTCCTTTCCACAATTGCCTATTTCCCTGAATTTCCTACAGCTTGACCAAAGTTGATAGAAAATGTTATTTTTCATTATAAGCTCAATTAAATGGTATGCTTGCCATTCTAACATACCTGATTTAGCTGAATCAAGTGGTTGGATCTTAAGAAATTCAAAATTTTTGCCGTGGTCATATGATCTTGAAGTACCGTAAATTTTATGAGGTAGCCCATTCGTGCAATTTAAAATTAAAGATCAAGCCATAAGCTTCCCGACAAGGCCAAACTTTTGATCTCGAGTGGTGTCCTTGTTGAAAAATCTCACTTGCCGGCTTTAACAACAACTCCGATTGGTTGGATTTGGAATTTGAGGGGACTCGATTGGAAAAGTTTACACATTTGAGGACTTGATTGAACAAAGACATATAAGTTCAGGGACCAAAGTGGAAAATAGTAAAGAAAATGTGGCAAACAAATAAAGCCGGCTGGAAGATCATGGCGTTTGTAATGGGAAAAAAGAAAACAGCTCACTCTCATATTAGAGAACTTAGCTTGATGTAATTTCATGGTCAATATCTCACCCATTTTTACATTGGCAATTAGAAAAAATGAGAGAGAGAGAGAGAGAGAGAGAGAGGTGGCATTTTCCTGTCCAAACCACCTGAGTGGTCCCATCTCAGTTTTTGCCAGCCAAACCGGTTGGTTCGGCTGATCCCGAAGCCGAACCTCTGCTCCGGACATGTCGGTGCCCGTCGAAAAGTAGACAATTATTGTATCGCTTTCCCACGATGCGCAGTGTGATGAAGGCCCGAATGACAAGCCTGCAAAGAAGGAAATACCGCGAGTTTTCCCAGGTCGGGTCCATTTTTACCCATTTTTCACCAGCCGGGCCACCATGTGGGGGTCTTCCTCGAGTCAATCTCTTTTCATCTATAAAAGCGAACCTCCCCCCATATTCCCCGCCCAGCCACCAATCATCGGCGCTCGCATTGCCCGCAAAAAATCTCTCCGCTGCTTCCTCAACCCTAGAAAGATCCCGAGCCCAAGTTTCACGATCGGTAGCTCGCTCGCTTGGACGAACGCCTGGACGCTCCAACCTTGAATCGCCGCGAGCTGTGTTCGTCGGGGGGTAAAACCCGGTGGCAGACGAGTTGAAGACATCAAGGCTATACACGGCGTAGCCCGGCCCCTCATCCATGCCTGCTCCGTTCGACGCCGCAAGGGTTGCCCGATCGCCGCCTCCTGCTTTGGCAACCCTTCGCCGCACGGCGGACGAGGCGCCCTCCCCTCCGAAGGCGGCAGCCCCTCTGACCTCCTCTTCCTCGCCGGCAGTAGTCCCTCCTCCCTCCTTTACTGCTAGCGTGTTATTTTTTAGGTTTTCGCATTAGTCTGTAGCTACGCCGAAGGCCTCAATATTCCATTGGACCGTCTAATACTCCCATAAACCACGACCATTCCCAATTTTGGTCCCTTCTCAAAGACCAGGATACATCACACGATCGAGTAGAGTTCTTCGCAGAGGCAGCAAATTATTCAAAACTTCCATAATAGAAAATACGGACAAGAGATTACCCAAAAAACCCTCCCTATGCACGTCTCTAAGATCTCAAAACTGCAGAAACCCTTTTCCTTTACATGTTTTCTTCACCAGCTATTCTCCCTTACACCTTAAAGTAGAAATTATATTATAGCCAGAGAGAATCCCACTCATCCTCGAACATATTGGGCACAACTGTTATTATATTTCCAGAAACCTTCCCGCGGATTGACTCTCTAAGCCCCCTATATCTCTTAGGGATTTATTATGTTTGGATGTTACTTTTTGTTCTGCTACATATTTTGCTTATTAAATGAAAGCGGTTCTTTTCGAATCCCCCAAAAAAAAATTCCTTCTTGACGTTTTAAAATTTTGAAATTGCAATGTCCACCCTATATTTTTTTTGGAGTTCGTTTCAATTTACCCCTTGATTTTGACTTTTGGCTAAATTCTCATCCAAATTTCAATCTTATATTCTCTTTGATGGTGTCTACTGAAGGGGTGAATTCATCTTGCAAATTCGGCAAACTTACACTGTGCTCCCGATTTTAATTGTATAATCAAAAGGAATTAATTACAATAAGGAGGACAAAATTAGAAAACGAAAAGTAACAAGGAAACAAACTTGATGAGGGAGGGGAAAATGGGCGAATGGTCATGATGGTCAGTGGCGGACCCAGTGGGGTTTTATAATAGTGGGAAATTCTTGAAAAATAAACTTAAATGTGGCATTTTACTCGTCTCTCTTAGTCTCCAATTCTCTTTCCATCATTCTCGATGGTGATAGAGCGTGCGATTTAATTGTGAGTGTTGTGTTTTTCTCCACTGTGAAACTTACCCTATAAGTAGGCTTTCATCAGTCGGAAATCCAATTAAAGAAAAAAGGAAAAATAAATAAAGAAATGGCAAAGATCCTCCTTGTTAGTATTTTTCTTCACAAGGGGGTCACTCAATCTTTATTTTTTTGCTTTCAAAGACATTCGGCTTTTTACACGATGATTATAACAATTTTGACTCGCAGCTAAACTCCCAAGACCGCCGAATACCTCTTTTTCATTCTTTCGGCTTTTATTGCTCTTTGTGGATTCCGCGTATTGGCGGGGAGAGTTCGGAACTGGATATTCACCTGCATTATGTGTGCACAGTAAAGATTCACCGGGCGCCGAGGGAACTCGCTGAGATTGCCGAAATGCGTGGATGGACCTGCAAAAAGAAGAAAAAGAAAATCTTTCTGGACTTTCACCTATGGACAGTGGGGATGAGGTGAAGCTCCGCCGCGACATCGTGGGTTGAAGCGTTATAGCCGAAGCGAGGCGGTGCGATGCCGCGGGGTGTGACCGAGACACCGCTGCAAGGCTGTCTTCGATCGAGCTGAGGCCACTTCCGATCGTCGGCAGCCATGGTGATAGCAGCGCGGCGGCAGTCGTAGGCAAGAACACTGCCAAGCAGTAAATCTCCCTTTCTTCCCGTCTCTTGTTTCTTTTACTCTCACGTTTTTTCCCCCTCCCGTCTCTCTTTTCCTCTGTATAAATTGTGGTCGTCTTATCCATTTTGTGTGACCCCCTTGTGAAGACCTAATTTTAGCATTTATAGTGTAATCCTAAGTCTTAAATTAATTCCACGCTTAGTTCAGCCATAACAAGGATTAATGGGCTCTGTTATCTCTAATTTCAAAGCCATTTGCTATAACGGACTAAGCCTAACTCAATTAAGAATCTAATTACCTAATTTAAGGGCTGGAAATTCCGTCCCCTTCATCCTGTGCCTTGGACGAATGTCTTTGAGATGCGGGCAACCCTGCGCAACTGATTCCCGTCCATACGTGACCGTTGGTTTTTAATGTTAGTACACCTACATGAACTCCTCATGTATTAGGCAAATTGAATAAAATCAATCCAAGCTACATCTTAAAGAGTTTTGAATTTTAAAAAAAAAAAAGAGGTACTTGAGGCATTATGTAATTTAGTGTAACCTTTCTTTAGTTCACATAAGTAAAGTATATAACTCATGATACTTTATGTATTCTAATTGACTTGCCAAAAATTAATAATAGAGTTCAAAAATGAAATCATTTGCATGTCAGAAAACATGAGCCTTAAGTTGTGAATTGATACGAGTTTAGAAGAACTTGAGATAAGTTGAACTTAATAATACATTTGCTAAACCCCATGTGGTGCACTTTAGGGATGATCGTGATATCAATTTAATTATAAACTTTTCAATTGTGATAAGTTAATCATAAACATTTTGATGTTTTGCTAATTCATGTCACAAACTTTTTAACGGTCTGTCAATGTAGTCATTCTAATTAAATATCCAAAAACTAGCAAATCTTTCAAAGGTTTGAAACTATATTGACCAAAATAATATTTATGACTAAATTAATAAATTATCAAAAAGTTTAGAGCGAAACCAACACAATTAAAATAAGAACTAAATTGGCTGTTGTGCAATAAGTTTAAGAATTTTTAAATAAGTGTTAGGTTAAATTCAATAGACCTCGTCAACCTAATTTCATGAAATTTTTATCACGGACGTCAGTAGCCTAGTGATGCATGACTATACTTTCCAGAAGCAATTGAAATCTTGAACGGGGGAACCCCGCGGGGTGGGGGGGGGGGGGGGGGGGGGGGCAGAGAGAGAAATTGGTTTTGACACGTGTAATGGGAGTTGGACAATTTGACGCGGCACCGCAGGAATAGCTGATGTTTTCAGCTCTAAATGGGAGTGGGGGAGGAGAAATGACACATGTCGCATGCACATGGGAGTGGCGCGTTGACGTGGCACGACAGGAGCAGCTTATGCGTTGCTCGAAACATCAGAACCCACGACAACCGGAACCGGAATCCCTCCTTTCCACGGCCAAACTCACTCCCCACATGATAGATAGATCGCGACGGGCGAAAACAGTTCCCGCAAAACTCCAAACCTAATACCAACTGGGCCCCATCTCTCTTTCTCTCTCTCTCTCTCTCTCTCTCTCTCTCTCTCAAGTTTTCTTGAGACTTTTTAGCATTATTTTCTCTCGGTTACTCCACAACCTCTCCACTCTATAAATAATCCGACACCCATTTGTCGCTTCCGCAGACGAAGACACTTCTCAAGAAAGCCCAAAATCCCCCGTCTCTCCCTCACCCTCATCCACTTCCCAAGCCCGTTCATTAGAAAACCCACACACAGAATGGCAGAAACGAAGGAGTCTTGGACAACCCTGGCCTCCTGCCAGACCCTCCTCCACTGGGTGATCCCGCCGGAGCTCCGCTTCGCCTCCCTCAAGTTCCTCAACCGGAATTAATTGTGATAAGAAGGGGATAATTGAATATGAGGGCAAATAACTCATGTTCTGGAGGAGTCTCCCTAGAGGGTTGGGGGCCCTGGGTTGTGGCTCCACTTCGTTGAATGGTTTGGGGGCAAAATATCAATGTTTGTTCCCATTATGATAATCGGCTCCTCCTTCTAAACCCTAATGGAGGCCAATACAAGCTTTCCACCCCATTTTATGATAGCAGAAAATTCTTCCAATAAAAAAAATTACGTGCGACATTTTACTTGTCTCTTTTAGTTTCAAATTCTCTTTGCATCATTCTCGATGGCGGTTAACTTGTGCGATTTAAGGGTGAGTGTTGTGTTTTTCTCCACCCTGAAATTTACCCTATAAGCAGGCTCTCACCAAATGGAAATCCATTTAAAGAAAAAGAAAGAAAGAAAACAAAACAAAATAAAGCAAGAAAGAAAGAAGTTGAAAAAATTGTCCATGTTAATAATTTTTGTCTAAAAATAGCTAGAAGGACAATGTCAAAATTTTTTTAAAAGATATACGACTTAATTGGCCAACTGTCAAAGATTCATAACTAACTTGATAAAATTAAATTATTTATGATCAAATTGGTCACCTTATAATAGATTTAGGACTTTTTGGAGAAGTATAAGTCCCAACAATGTTGTGATTGAACTTTACTCAATGATTATGCTCCCTTCATTTTGCATAATATATCTTCTCGAAATATGTTTTTCAGATTTTCAAATGTTTGTTTTATGGAAAATAAATTAGTCAAGTAAAGTATTTTTCGACTAATGAAAGAACATCTTCAATAGTAGGGAAAATATTTTCCGATCTATGAAAAGAAAAAAACATTTTTCATTTGATTTATTTCACTTAGATCAAGCAATTCTCCTCCGTACACTACTTGTTATTATTTTTAACATTATTTTTTATTTTATTTTATTTTAATAAATTTTCTCTCTTCTTTTTTCTTTTTTTCACTTTTCTTTCCTTTTTTTTTCCTTCTTCTTAGCTAGTGATCGCTGGCCTTTGGCAAGCTCAAGCTAGCTAGCCACGGCAACCTCCAACGACTGGTTGAGAAAAATAAAAAAAAAGTAATAAAAAATAAAATTATTCAAAAGAAATTATTTTTTATAAAAATAAATTAAATTTGCAATTTAGTTAAAATAATTAACAGACAATATTTTTCATACTTAATAGTAAAAAATATTTTCTAATTCACTTTTGAGTTTCAGCCAAAATCCAGAAAGTATTGTCATTTGTCAAGAAATTGACTTCCCGAAAAACATTTTATAGAGAAAGTCACATTTTCGGCAAGACGCTCATTCAAATCGCCCCCCCCCCCCCCAAAAAAAAATATTATTTATATATGCCATATTGCAAAAATTGACTCCCTTTTGGGCATTGTGGTAGCCTGACAAAACTCCAGTTCGCTGCCCTCAAGTTCCTGAATCGTGGCCTCTACTGCTCCAACATCCCGAGATGGACGACGTCAACATGAACGAGCTCTACGATTTATTCTTAATCTCTAAATTTTTAATTCATTTAATGTGATTCCTTAACTTTCAAATGGGTAAAGAGTGAAAAATATTTTTCATTTTGGTTTATTTCACCCAGATCAAGCAATTCTCCTTTGTGCACTTCTTATTATTATTTTAGCATTATTTTTTTCTTTACTTTTCTTTTTAAAAATTGAAATTGAAATTTATTAAATTTTCTCCCTTATTTTTTTTTTCTCTTTTCTTTTATTTTTCCTTCTTCCTAGCCGGTGATCTCCAGCATTCGGCAAACTTGAGCTTGCTAGCTGTGGCGACGCCCAGTCACTGCTAAGGAAGAAGAAAAAAGACAAAAAGACTAAAGCAAAAAGAAAACTAATTAAAAGGAATTTTATTATAAATTATTTTTAATTAAGAGTTCCAAATTTTAAATTAATTTTAGTTGAAATAATTAATAGATAAGATTTTCCATACTAAATAGTGAGATTTTTTTAGTTTATTTTCAGGTTTTAGTTAAACAACGGAAATTGTTTTCATCTTTCGAAAAGATGATTACTTGATAAACATTTACTAGAGATGTCAAATTTTCGAGAAACGAATGGAGTTTTATGATCTACATCTTGTGAATTGAGGCATTCTCTCTCCCCCAACTATATATATGCCGCGTGGCTATAAATGTGAAATTCAATGGACCTCCTCCACCTACTTTTATAAAATCTTCATCCCACGTCAGGACCAATGATGCAAGACCATTGTCAGAAGAAGCGTGTCTCCCAACTCCATTACTTTTATAAAAAGAAAAAAAAATGTATATCATGATCTTCGTTAATTGAACTACCGCTACGCTGTGAGAGGTCCATCTTCGCAGTGTTGATCCTCAATGAATTATTAATTTCCGCGGTATGGTCAAACACTGTTCCAGTTTTTTTTTTTCGATTCAAATATTAGAAATCGCCCTATCATTCTCAAGTTTCCAACCTATTGATACCATGAAATAGTAAAAGGACAAAAAGTAAAGAGAAACCCTTGTTGATTTTTCTTTGTTTGTGAACTTGTAAATAGTCCAAGACTAAAGAAGTTTCTATCTAAATTGTTTTTGGCTTTTTACTTTCTCATTGGATGAAATCTCGTGGCTCGTGCACTTTGATTTGTTTTAATCCGAAACTCCTGTGATCTCCGGACTATTCAAATGTTAACGCATATTACTTCTTCGAGTAAATTTGAATAGCACTTTAGGTTTTGACGGGGAAAGGACGAGAGTCGGACTTGTCCCGTTCATTCGTCCGATTCTCGTTCGAAGATATCTCTCGACTTCGACTCGCGCACGCAGAAAGGCGGAAATGGAGTCGCCGCTGAGTCTTCCAGAAATCGCCTCCCTTTCTGGGCATCCTGGCCGCTCCCCTTGGCATCATTCACTCCTACACGGTAGCCCCAAGGAGCTCCGGCTCGCCACCCTCAAGCTCCTGAACTGGCCCCTCTGCTGCTTGGACATCCCAAGATGGACGGCATCAACACGAACGGCTCTATAATTTGCTTTAGCCCTTGAAATTTTAAATTATCGAACGTGACTCTTTTAACTTTGAATGTATATACAATTTAATCCATGATCTATATGAAAATGTTTAATAATGTCTTTAAGCTTGAATTAATGGTAGGGCAACACTTAAACATATATATAGGATCTAGGGATTAAATTCAACACGTGCCAATGATTCATAGAGCATATTAAATAAATTAAAAGTTAAAGATCACATTTCCAATGATTATATGTGTCATTATCCTAAATAAAAAAAAAAGGCAATTTGATCCGTTGGGAACAAATGGTAATTTTCGCTTCGGTAAAAGTGTCGGCTGGTATGCAATTGTTCGCTCGTGCTTTTCAAGAATGCTAACAATTTCAAGACCCTAAACGGCCAAGCCCCAACTTCAACAAGCACATGCAAACTTAAGCACCACCTCATCATTTCAAGTGTTAGCCTCCTCATTCACAATGAACTTACATTGGGGAAGTCAAAAGATCAGCCTCATTCAAATCATACTCAGAGACATTCATTATGAAGTGATTGATATGTAAACCCCAGTGGAAGCCTCTAGTTCGTTTGGTGCTTGTGAAAAAAAGAAGCACAAACAAGATACTGCAGTATGTATTGACATACGCTTGCTATCAGCTCTATCTTTATGTGCTGTAGTTTCAACTTCTTCTACTTTCTGGGCAAGAAGCTAAAAGAACGATTTCTGATTGTAAAAATAGCTAGTATCAACATATTTGCATAACCTTGCCAGACAAAATTAATGACAGGCTGAGAATTTAGAAGACCCAACTGCCATTCGACAAAAGATCGAACTGATCTGTCCCTCAACATAGAAGCCAACTTCAGTCTTTGACTTAGCAAGAGCAACCATCGCCATTAACACTACTCATTCACAAACAAGCGGGACTGTGAAACGATCAAAATTACGACACTGATCACTTTTTCAATATCATTTACAAAAGCTGAGAAACTACAGTACACAAAGTCCTACACGCTCTTACTGAGTTTCTCCTATTGGAGAAGCAATTGATGAGTTATGCCTCCCATCTAAGAATTATATGTTACTTTGGCCAATTGATATGTGTTCCTCCCATCCAAGAAGTATGAGGGTTCCTCCCGATTATTTATGCTGTGTGATTGTGCGTTGTCTATGCTTTTGGAATCATTCAGTTCGTTCATCCCAGAATTGTGAAAAGAGCTTGATTCCCCCTTTACAAAGGTATGACCAATATACACATTTTACTAATCAACATGCCCAATAATCCCACATCAACATTTGTCCAAAAGAAACCATAAACAATAATTATTACAATAGTAACAAGAAGATGAAATAACACTAGGATTGAAAATGATTTTCATAATAAGCACCTTACTAGTGAATCAGGAAAATCCATTCATAATCCTTGACAACATGATATATGGCGATCACATCTCCATGAAATAAATGACACCATTAGCATACTGTAACTAATACAAGTTATTGGTACGATCGAAGACAGCTATTCATCAAGAACCTGCAAGAAAATCAAGTTATAGAATTGGATATTACACTTATATAACAGTAAATATTAACTAATAGAAATTATTCGTAGATGTATTTTGTTTATTTTGCAAAATGGCTTTAATTGTTTCTTTATTTAACTTGCATGGAAGATGATAAATGGAAGTGACTGGGAATCAACCTCCCCCAACAGAAAATCTATCCTAGGTCCTTCTAGTGAGAAGCAAATTCCCCTTGGTCAGTTTCTAGTCAAAGGATGACCATAGGTATTAGGAGTTAATGGTTCCTCGGACTGTCCGGTTCCCCCTCCCCCGAGAACTAGGATCCAAACCAATGGGATCAGTTCCTTAGTCTCTAGAATCAAGAACTAGACGAACTAGTCATAGGACCGGACCCGTTGGTCCAGGCTGGTTCCAGGGCTATCCAATGGGACCATAAAAAAATTATAAAAAATTAAATTTATTTATTTATTTATTTTCTTTTGTTAAATTTGGGTAATTATTAAAGCTTTAGAAATTTAAATTGGGTTCTTTTCCCCTTTTTTAAAATTATGAGAATTTCAATTGGTCTAATCTTTTCTAGCCGTCTTAGAAATCGAGAATTGGATCGCTCGGAAATTGGTTCCACTTTTAGGAACTGGGGACTGAACCAATGCCTTCAAGAACTGAACCAAACCTACTGGTTCATGCGGTTCTCGGTTTGGTCGGTCCAACTTGTTGGGCCCTAGTAGTTATTCTAGACAAGATAGAGACAACACCAGATTTTTCTTTCTTCCAAACCAATGCCAAAGAAATAAACTAATGGCAGGGCATTGGAATTAGAAACATTCCACTATGTCATCTTGAGAGGCTATTAGTGCCAATCATCAATACTGGATCCAAAAGACCAAATTCAGGAAGCACATTGAAAGCGCATGCTGATGATATGAAGAATTAAGAAAATTAATACATCGTCAAAACTTTTTTCTTCTCGAAAAGAATAGCAATGGAGATCTGAGTTTTTTTGGTCAATGATTTATAGAGGTTCTAACACAGAAAGGACCTCCTCATACCACCTCCTCCAAGTCACAAATTTTTCTGGCTTGTTTTTCTGGAGGCCAAAAAGTGAGCCCGAGAAAAAGTGAGCCCCGGCTTGATTTTCTGGAGGATGGTTCCAAGGCTCACTTTTGGCTTGTTTTTATCCCCGTGACGGGGATAAAAACAAGCCGGGGCTCACTTTTTGACTTGGAGGAGGTGGACGAGGAGTGACCTCATCGTAGTCCATCCCTGAATCGATGTGGGACGTGGTGTTGGACCTCTATAAATCCTAAGCCCCATTCTCCCTCACCCTCCCACCTTTCCCAATCTGCTTCATCATCTCCCTCTTCCCCACCCAGAGATCTCCAGAAAAAATCGCAACTTCGACACTCACGCACAGAATGGAAGAAATGAAGTGTTCTCTGAGCCTTGCAGAAATTGCCGCCCTTCTGGGCATCGCGGCCGCTCTCCTTGGCATCATTAACTCCATCCTGAGCATCTTGCAGGTGGTAGCCCGACGCAGCTCCGGTCCGCCGCCCTAAACCCCTAAACCGGGCTCTCTGTTGCTTCAACATCCCCAAATTGATGACGTCAAGATGAGCGAGCTTCTGTAATTTCTTGTTGATTTTTGCTTCATGTCCTTCGTGATATTGGGATGGCGTATTTTGTAGCAAGGTCCATTTCTGTGTTGCATGTCGTGCAAAAACTATAAATATTACTAAATAAAGCTTGTACGGCGTATTGAGTATGCAGCCGTTGCTCTGTGGTCTTACCAAAGTGAACTGAAGTTTCTCGTTTTGTGCACAAGCGGGTAAATTAAAAAGAGCACGTGCTAAGCATGTGCCGTGATTGCCTGACTTGCATTTTTCCTTTTCTTTATAGCTATTCCTTTCCTTAATTGCCTATCTCCCTGAATTTTCTATAGCTCGACCAGCGTTGATGCTCAATTAAATGGTATGCTTGCTATTCTAACATATCCGATTTAACCGAATTAAATGGTCGGATCTTAAGAAATTCAATTTCTTTGCCATGGTCATTGATCGCGAGGTACCGTAAATTTTATGAACTAGTCCGATCAATCGATTCAAAATTGAAGATCAAGCCATAAGCTTCCTGACAAGGCCAAAATTTTGATATGGAAAACTTGAGTGCAATATTCTTGTTGGAAAATCTCACTTCTCAAGATTTAGTTTGTGTATGCCATTATTGAGATTTTATCCTGATGCATTAATTCATAAGGGGAATTTATGACAAACTCTTGCCGGCTCCAACAACAACTCCAATTGGTTGGATTTGGAATTTGAGGGGACTTGACTGGAAAAGTTTACACATTTGAGGACTTGATTGATCAAAGACATATAAGTTCAGGAAATAAAATGTGGCAAACAAATAATCAAAAGGAATTCGATTTACTCCTTGACTTTGACTTTTGGCCAAATTCTCATCCAAATTTCAATCTTATATTCTCCCTTGATGGTGTCTACTGAGGGGACGAATCCATCCTGCAAATTCGGCGGCGAACTTACATTGTGCCCCTGAATTTTTAAAATTTCACTGCGATGCCCTCACTTTGATTCTATAATCAAAAGTAATTAATTGCAATAAGAAGGACAAAATTGGAAAACAAAAAGTAACAAGGAAACAAACTCGATGAAGGAGGGGAAAAGGTATGAATGGTCATGATGGTCGATGTCGGACCCATTGGAGTTTGTGGTGCCCCCGCCCTTTTATAAGAGTGGGAAATTCTTCAAAAAAAAATTACATATGACATTTTACTCATCTATAGCTTATTCTCAAATTCTATTTTCATCATTCTTGATGGTGATAGAGTGTACGATTTAAGGGTGGGTGTGGAGTTTTTCTCCACTATAAAACTTACCCTATAAGTAGGCTTTCATCGGTCAGAAATCCAATTAAAGGTTAAAAAAAAGAAGAAAAAATTGGCAAAAATCATCATTGTTACTAATTTTTGGCTAAAACTAGCTAGAAGGACTATATTAACAAATTATTAAAAGATATAGGACTAAATTGGCAAGTTAATAAATTGTTAAAAGGTTTATGACTAAATTGATAAAATCAAAATTTTTAAGATCGAAATCGTACAATAAGTTTAGGACTTTTTGGCCATTTATCCAACCCAACAATATTGTGATTAAACTTTGTGATTGAAATTTTTCTCTTTAAAGTTATAGTTTTTTTCATTCTTTTTTTAATGTCTTTTTTTGGGAAAAAAATACAAAAAAGGAAAAAAAAAATAAAAATTGAAAGAAGAAAATTCTCTTAGTAGTCAGGCCACACAAATCCTATCTTAAATTAAGAAAATTCTCTAACATGCGATTTGATTTAAACACGTTACTTAGCCGAGATATTTTCTAAACACGCAATTTAAATCAAATTAAAATATGCCAATCCTGCCATGCAATTCTATCAACATGTAATGCAATCTTTTTTATTTTCTTGTTTCAGAGCATGGCATGTTATTTATTATAAAGATAGAGAATCTCATCCGTAGAAGCACTTAAGAATCAAATTTTAATAGGAATGGAGGTGATCTAAAAAAAATAAGCCGTCCTCTCACAATTTAACTTAGAAATTAAATCAATCATTTTTCAAAAGGCGAAATAATAATGAAAATGATCTGATATCTTTACGGATCAAATTAGCAATTAAATCAATTTATCACAAATTTGTATAATGCATAGATATTCAATTAATTTAAATTAGATAGATAACACAATCTACCTGTAATTAGCAGTAATATACATATACATATACATATACATACATATATATATATATTCAAATCAAATAAGATGAATCAGATGTGTTGCCTAGCTCGAGTTCGCAGGCAAATCTGATTCGAAATCGGACGCGTTGTGAATGAGGTGCAGACGACAGCGACGATGTGCCGCTGGCCGGCAATGCTCGACGACCAGGAGTTCTTTCGGCTGCGTGGCTTGGTAGGACAAAACGCGTTCCAAGTCGCGGCACCATGTAAAAAGTGTGGCCAATGCACTCGTACGTCGAAGTGCAAGTCCCTCCTGGAATTGCGTTGACTATGTGACCGAAATTCTACGAAAGCAAACAGTCTGAACCAGCCTGTACATATTTTGGTGAAAAATAACCAAAGATCCAAACTCTTTCACTGCAATCGGTGGGCAACACAATCCTTTTGTTTTCAAAGATCACCACCCAACTTTTTTGAGGGATTCACCGTGACCGGCGAATACACCTGTATTAGGTGCGCACAACAAAGATTCACCGGACGCCGAGGGCACTTGCTGAGATTGCCGAATGCGTGGATGGACCTGCAAAAAGAGGAAAAAGAGAAGAAGAGACTTTCTGGACTTCACCTATGGACAGGGGGAGGTGAGGGGAAGCTCCGCCGCGACATCTGAGGCGTTATGGCCGAAGCAAGGCGGGGCTATGACAAGGGGTGTGACGGAGGCACCGCTGCGAGGCTGTCTTCGATCGAGCTGAGGCCACTTCCGGTCGTCGGCAGTGCCGCAAAAAGTCGTCTAGACCTCGCTAAACGCCACTTGGGAGGCCATGGGTGTAATCGCGAGTAGCAGCCGCCATGGTCATAGCAGCGCGGCGGCAGTCGTCGGCAAGAACACTGCCGAGCAGTAAATCTCCTTCCTTCCCGTCTCTCTTTTCTTTTCCTCGCACGTTTTTTCCCCCTTTTTAAAATCCCACTTCTCACTTTTCCCCTATTCCTCCTGTCTCTCTCTCTTTTCCTCAGTATAAGTCGTGGTCGTCTTATCAATTGCGTGTGCCCCGCTTGCGAAGACCTAAGACTTAAATTAATTGCGGGCTTAATCCAGCCATAACAATGATTAATGGGCTCTATTATCTCTAATTTCAAAGCCATTTGCTATAACGGGCTAAGCCTAACTTAATTAAGAATCTAATTACCTAACTTAAGGGCTGAATTCCGGCCCCTTCACCAAGTGCCTCGGCCAAATGTCTTTGAGATGCGAGGCGACCTCGTGCAACTGATTCTAGTCTGTATGTCCCCGCTGGTCTAAATGCAAAATTTATGAAGTAAACTGTATAATATGCATTAATAAAATTAAAACTACATGCAATAAAACTTAATATATTTATTTTAGGTGTTAAATAATTAACCCTAGTATTAATAGTTAATCAAAATTTAAGCATTAACAATTCATTTTTTTTTATAAATACTCTGCAGCTGGGGGGGTTCATATGCTTAGCTAAGGTATGTAAATGCTCTATTTTTTCTTGCAATTAATTTTTTGCTTTAACTTATTTGGTATTATATTAATGTTAGTACACTTGCATGAACTCCTCACGTATTAGGTGAATTGAATAAAATCAATCCAAACTGCATCTTAAAAAGTTTTGGATTTAAAAAAAATAAGAGGTACCAAGGCGTTATGTAATCTAGTTTAACCAAATCTTTTTTGGTACATAGAGATAAAGTATAGCTCTTGATATTTGTGTATTCTAATTGATTCAATGTCAATAGATAATATCGACTCTAAAATGACATCAAATAGCTCATCCGACATACTCCTCCTCAAGTTAAGGAATATGTCAAGTCGTCCAAGTTCGATCAACATCCTATTCCTGCCACTGATAAGGAATATTTTGTTACCCTTCAAATACCCCCTGAGTTCCTCGACAGTGGGCTCAACAAGGCTACACTCACATGCACTACGATGCAGTTCGCCTTGCTCTCACCTTTCACGGTAGAAAAGGTCTTCCTGTAGTTACCAGAATTGTTAAGAAACATTAGCCTTAAATTATGAATTGGTATGAGTAACATTAACCTTAATTTGTAAATTGGTATGCGTTTGGAAGAGTTTGACGTAAGTTAAACTTAGCTAAACCCCAGGTAGTCGCTTCCGCAGACGAAAACACTTCTCAAGAAAACCCAAAATCCCCATTCTCTCCCCAGCCCCACCACAGAATGGCAGAGACGAAGGAGTCCTGGACATCCCTCGCCTCCTTCCTCGACATCCTGGCCTTCAGCCAGACCCTCCTCCAGTGGATGTTCCCGCCGGAGCTCCGCTTGGCCTCCCTCAAGTTCCTCCACCGGCCCTCGGCTACTACTCCTCCTACTGCTACTTCGACATCACCGAGATGGACAGCGACAACACCAACGAGCTCTACGACGCCGTCCATCTCTACCTCAGCTACTTCGTCTCCGCCTCCTGCAGCCGCCTCTCCCTCACCCGTGCCCGCAACTCCAGCGCCACCACCTTCGGCTTCTCCCACAACGACTGCATCAACGACGTCTTTGACGGCGTCGCCGTCCAGTGGGAGCACGTGGTGACGCAGCGCCAGTCCCAGACATCCTCGTGGCGCTCCCTCCCCGACGAGAAGCGCAGCTTCATGCTCCGGCTCAGGAAGAGCGACAAGGACCTCATCCTCGACCCCTACCTGAACCACGTCACGGACAAGGCCAACGATATCTGCCGCAACAACCAAGAGCGCCTCATTTATACTAACTCGATGCTCAGTTCCCGCGGCCGCCCTTGGGAATCGGTGCCGTTCAAACACCCGAGCACCTTCGACACGTTGGCCATGGATCCGGCGAGGAAGAGGGAAATCATGGAGGACCTCCGCGACTTCGCGGATGGTTAGAGCTTCTACCAGCGGACAGGCCGTGCCTGGAAGCGGGGCTACCTCCTGTACGGTCCTCCCGGTACCGGGAAATCCAGCATGATCGCCGCCATGGCCAATTTCCTCCACTATGACATCTACAACCTCGAGCTGACCGAGGTGCCGTCCAACTCCGACCTCCGGAAGCTCCTCATGAAGACCAGCTCCAAGTCCATCATCGTCATCGAGGACATCGACTGTTCCGTCAATTTGTTGAACAGGTCGAAGGAGCCCAAAACCGCTGAGCCTCGGACCTCCGACGACCCTGGCGCGCCTGATGCCGCGTGCGGCCACAAGTACGGGAACAACAACACGATCACCCTCTCGGGGCTGCTTAACTTCACCAACGGCCTGTGGTCCTGCTGCGGGAGCGAGAGGATTTTCGTTTTCACCACCAACCACATCGACAAGCTCGACCCGGCATTGATCCGGAGCTGCCGGATGGACATGCACATATACATGATCTACTGCTCGTTCCCGGCCCTCAAGATCCTGCTCCGGAACTACCTGGCAGCGAGGCCGAGGACCTTAGCGAGGTGGCGGCGAGAGAGCTCCGGGAGGCGGCTGAGAGGGCCAAGATGACGCCGGGGAACATAAGCGTAGTCCTGATCAAGAACCGTAGGAAGAAAGAGAGAGGGGTGAGCGAATTGATGGAGGTGTTGAAGGCGAGAGCCAAGAGGAACGAGAAGTACAGTGGGTTGAGAGCGGAGCGCGGGCTTAACTCCTGGAGGAGGAAGAAGAGGAGCAAGAGAAGAGGGCTCTGGAGGAGCCCCAGAAGAGTGAGCGACTGTGACGACGATTCTTGCAAGAAAGTGGAGGATGACAAATCGAAAAAAGTATAATGAGAGGAAAAACAAATGGGTAAAATCGTGGGGTTGGACCAATGAGAACTCGTATGGGGCATAGTAAAGCCTCAATCCTCGGTTCGCATCGGCATGCATCTTAATCAAAATCTCAAATTGCATCTCACTAGGCGGCTTCCCTTGGGAGTCCATCCACTCGGGCACCTGATCTGCAGCTCGGAACTTGCTATTCCTATTCAACCAATAAGCAACTGCATTATAGGCAGCATAATTATGCCTATAACCCTTTTGCCTACCTGCCCAAAGAACTTGGAGGCGACCGTGGGGTTATTTTCCACCTTAAGCACCTCCGCAACGAGGCCAGGTGTCACGCGACGGAGCTTGCTGAGCTCGGCAACGACAGGAGGACCCCAATTACTATGGTTCCGGCATAATGCATCGAGAATAAACCGGGCAATCGGAGACAGGCAGGAGGAGGGAGGCCCGGGTGCCGAGGGAGAAGATTGGAGGGGGCTGTGGTGGTCTTGGTCCCATTTGTGGAGGTGGAAGGGAGCTGGGGGGTTTGTTGGTTGGGGGCTTTGCCTAGCAGGGATGGTCTTGCGGGAGGAGAAGAGGCCGCCGTAGACGACGGGGCTGTTCTGGGAGGGCTTGCGGTGACCGTAGAAGAAGTGCGGTTTGAAGGGGTTTGGTGCGGGAGGGTGGTTGGGTGGCATTTGGGGTCCCTTTTGGGGTATCGCCACCGTCGGACAGTGAAGAGCGTCGGGGAAAGACGCCCCGCCAGGGGCAAGGGTAGCTAGAAAATATAGATCAAACGAGAGAGACAGAGAGGGTACTCATTCCGTTTGTGGCCATTTGCTTCTTGGCCCCTATGGTCCATGACTTGGCGGCTTAATTCCTAACCTAAAGTGCGCTTCTTACTGTGGTGCATATGCCAGAACGCACTTCCCACGAAAGAAGATGGTACCTGATCCACTGTGTCTTTTGTGTCGACGAGCCCCGACCCCCGGAATCGGTTGAACACCTTCTCTCCTTTGTGTGAATGGAACGAAGGAAAAGCGGGTCAGATTTAAGGATCAACATCACAATCTGTCCGTGGAACATAACAAGGAAGGATAAGTGGGTTTCGTGAAGCTCTGTCTCATGGCAAAAGACTTACTGCCGAGAGAGCTGATAGGTGGCGGACATCCTATGGCTCGTCTTGGAAAGCCCGACACGCCTTCGTTTCCCTCCATGCAAGCCGATTCCGGAGTCGATTGTGGAAGAAGCCCCGGTGACGAGCAGAAATTGCGCGACTAAGGGGGCTCAGTGGCAGGGAAATTTAGAAAGAAAGAAATTCCCTCGCCGACTCACTGTGACCCGCTGCACAAGCCCGTGCTGAAGTTGAACGTGGATACTTCGTGGGTCGGCAAGGCCTCGGAGGCCTCCGTCACGGGTCTATGCCGCGACTTCCAGGAAGTTATCATTGATGGGTTCAAAGTGGCCGAAATTTTTAATACCATATAATAAGAAATTAATTGTGAATGCCACGTAAGTAAGTGGCCGAAATTTCTCACCATTCGCACTTAAATGATCATTTTTCCTATGATTTTGGCATTTAAGTGCTCCAACTAAAAGTTTTGATACTAAAATGAACGTCGTACACAATTTTAATATTTCTAGTATTTTTCTCCTTGCAACAGTGCTTAGTGGGGGGCCGATGATTAGTGATGGTCGACAGTTAGCAATGGGCCAGTGGACTATGACAGGTGGCCGATTGGTGATGACCAGTAATGGGGGTGGCGATTTGTAGTGGCTAACAGTTAGCGACGGTGGCCAGTGCCAACTATAGACCGTTGTTGGTATGGGTGATCGATGGAAAAAGTTGGCAGCAAACGACGATAATGGCTAGTAAGCCAAACTAGCAGTGGCTAACGATGGATGACAATAGTTGGTAATGGGCCAAACATATTCCAATTTAATGAGTATTCTCAATATTATGCCATGAAGAGGGCTCGAATCTCCATGCTATGTTGTCGGTAGTTGGCAATGGGTGGCTAGAGGCGGTCGGTAGGCGACAAAGACAAGGAGAAGAATTTCTCTTTCTCATTCTATTCTAAAAATATAAAAGTAAAATATGATTGTTCTGATTTTTGCTCCAAACTTATTTCTAGGTAAAAAATTTGTTCCAAATGAATTTATTTTACCAAATAGATTTATGTTTCAAACATCTTCTATAGGAACATAAAAATAGAAAAATAGAACAATTATCATATATACTCTTATCCAAAGCCCCTGGGCCATCCATAATTTTACATTCCATCTTTTCATGAAAAATAAATAATTTAAAAATAATTTTCTGTAAAAAAAATCGCCTACATTATTTAAAATAGTTGGTCATTATAAAAATATTTTCATTATCAAAAAAATTTAAATTTAAAATACTTTTGCAGACATTTAAGTAATACAAGTTATTGTTTTCAGAAAAATATCTTCCCAATCATTCATAGTTAACATAATAATGATCATTTAATTGAAGAATGCTTAAGCCTACTAACCAGTAGAAAGGAGTGGCTGCAAGAAGCAAATCATTGTGCCAACCGAATTGTAAAAGCTCATCATCTAAAAACCCTTCTTACTCATTGGCTTTTTCAATGGCCATTGAGCAGGGAAAATATAAGGTGTTTGACAATCATTTGAAAGGATTTTTAGATCGAAAACTAGTATTTGAAATGGTGAAAGGTGAAGGCAAGCTCTACTAGCTTTTAACATTTTCCCACAACCCGTTTCTATAACCGAATCAACGCACCCTTACTTCGCTTATGAAATGAAAGTGGCTCGTTTTGAGCCCTAATTTTCTTTTCTTTGCTTCTTGACGTTTTTAGTTTCTGAAATTGCAATGTACACCCTCCTAATTTTGAAGATTGTTTGGAGTTACCCTTGACTATGACTTTTGGCCAAATTCTGAACCATATCTCAATTTCATACTCCCCCTTGATGGTGGCTGCTGGGGGCCAAATCCGTCCTGCAAATTCGACGAACATACATTGTGGCATTGTGCCCCCGATCTTTAAAAATTTGTTCCTCACTTTGGTTGTATAATCAAAAGGAAGTAATTGTGATAAAGAAGGACATAATTGAACATGAGGGCAAATTAGTCATGCTCAGGAGGAGTCTCCTCCTGAAAATCCATATTTGCTTCTAGAGGGTGGGGGCCCTGGGTCGTGGCTCCTCTTCGTTGAATTCTCATTTTTGCCCCCATGGTGATGATGGGCTCCTCCTCCAAAATTCTAATGCCCGGCAAATATGAGTTTTCATGAACGCAATTTTGCGCGAACGCTATTTAGCCAAAACGAATGGTTATAGGATTTTTCTCTTCCTTTTGACTTAGAAATAAAAAGAGAAAATAATACGAATGGTTCTCAAAATTTGACTCGATATGCATTATAGTCTGTAGACTTTAACCCGACATCTAATGTAGGTCTTAAACTATTAAATTATTCAATGAAACTTCTAATTTGTTCCGTACATATTTAATTTAGTCATTGACCTATTAGGACAAATGGTGATTTTTCCTTTGTGATTTGTGAGGGCAAATTGGAAAGTTTCAATTTGTAAGTGTTCTAAACTCGTGTCTTATCATGGAATTAAAGCTTGCTATGACTCAGCAAAAACTTAAATAAAAAACAATCGCACAACATATTGAGTGTACAGTCGTTGCTTTGTGGTCTTTGGAAGCAAACTCAAGTTTCCTATTGTGTGTACAAGCAGTGAATCGAAAAGAGCATGTGGTAAGCATGTGTCGCGCTTGCTTTCCTCAGCTCACTATATACCTAAATTTCGTGGAATATATGGCTCGATAAAAAAATGACAGAACATGTTGTTTCCATGTGAGCTCGACGAAATAATATGCTTGCCATTATAACATACCCAATGTTAGTCAAATCAAGTGGTCAGATCTTGGTCATCCGATCATGAAGTATTGTGAATTTTATTACTTAATTTGATCGATTGATTAAAAGTTAAAGGGTTAAGCCATAAGCTTCCCAACGATGCCAAAATTTTGATACAAAAAACTCGAATGCAATGTTCTTGTTGGAAATCTCACTTCTCAAGATTTAGTTATGTATATCGTCATTGAGATTTTATCCTTATGCATTGGCTGGTTCATAAGGGCAATTTATGTCCAACTCTTGCTGCCTCTCACAACAAGTTCGATTAGTTGGGTTTGGAATTTGAGGGGACTTGATTGGAAAAGTTTACACATTTGAGATCTTGATTGAACAATGACGTACAAGTTCATGGACCAAAGTGGAAAATAGGAAAGAAAATGTGGCAAATGAATAAGGCTGGCTAGAAAGTAATGGCGTTTTTCATGAAAAAGAAAAAGAAGAAAAAAGCTCTCTCTCATCAGAGGATCTGGAGGATGTGATTTCATATTTTCATGGAACATAATCATGATTTGTGAGGACTTGGTGGTGCTAGCCGCACGATCAAATTTACGACACCGATCACTTTTTCAACAGCATTTACAAAAGCTAAGAAACTACAGCACACAGAGTCCTACATGCTCTTACTCAGTTTTTCCTATTCGAGAAGTAATTGATGAGGGTCCCTCCCATCCAATAATTTTATGTTACTTTGGCCATTGTGTTCCTCCCATCTAACATGTACGAGGGTTCCTTCCAATTATTTATTTTGTAATTGTGCATTGTCTATACTACTGGAATCATTCGGTTCGTTTACCTACGATTGTGAAAAGAGCTTGATTTCCCCTTTACAAAGTTATGACATAAATATACATTTTATTAATCAACATGCCCGGTAAATATGTCTCAAATAATCGCACACCATCATCTATTCAAAAGAAAACATTAACAATAACAATTACAATAGTAACAAGAAGATGAAATAACATTGGGATCTGAAATGATTTTCATAATAAGCACCTTAGCAGTGAATCAAGAAAATCCATTCATAATCTCTGACACTATGATATGTGGTGATCACATCTCCATGAAATACATGACCTCATTAGCATAACGTAACTAATACAAGTTATTGGTACAACCGAAGATAGCTATTCATCAAGAACCTGCAAGAAAATCAAGGAATAGAAATGGATATTGCACGAATACAGCACTAGATAGTAACTAATACAAAATATTGGTAGATGCATTTTGTTTATTTTACAAAATGGCTTTAATTGTTTCTTTATTTAATTTTCATGGAAGATGATGATTGGGAGTAATGGGGGATCAACCTCGCCCAACAGAAATTCTATGCTAGGTCCGTCTGGTGAGAAGCAAATTCCCCTCAGCTTCTAGTTAAAGGACAAGCGTAGTTATTAGGGGTGATAGGTTCCCAAGCGTTCCGATTTTCTCCCGGAATTGGGAACCAAACCAACTAGTTCTGATACCAAACCAGACTGGATCAATCGATATTGGTCGATTCTAGGGCGGTTCAATAAGATGGTGAAAATTCTAAAAAAAAAGTTTAATTTATTTACTTTTTTTTCTTTTGTTAAAGTCAAGTAATGATTAAAACTTCAGAAATTTAAATTGGGTTCTTTCACTTTTTTTATAAATTGAGTTCTTTCGCTTTTTTATATATACTTTATATATATTTTATAACCAACATTATATATATATTTTGGTAATCAACATTTTATATTTTTTTTTTGGTAAATTAAATTTTTTTACATTTTTTATATATTTATCTTCAATAAAATGTAAAAAAAATTATGAAAAATTTAATCGATCCGATTTGATTCGACCCTCCTAGAAATTAGGAACTGGACTGCCCAGACACTAGTTTTACTTTTGGGAACCGAGAATCGAACCAAACTTGCTGGTTTTGGGTGTTCATGATTTAGTCGATCCAACTTGCTCGGCCCCAGTAGTTATTCTAGACAAGATAGACAGAGCACTGGATTTTTCTTTCTTCCAATCCAATGCCAAAGAAATAAAACTAATGGTAGGGCATCATAATTAGAAACATTTCACCGAGTCGTCGCGAGAGGCTATCAGTGCCAATCATGGATACAGGATCCAAAAGACCAAATTCGAGAAGAACATTGAAAGCACATGCTGATGATATGAAGAATTAAGAAAATTAATACTTCGTAAACTTTTTTTCCTGAAAAGAATAGGAATGGAGATGTGGGTTTTTTTGCTTGAGGATTTATTGAGGTCCTAATACAAAAAGGACCCCTCATACAACACCACGTCCGACATCGATTTCTGGGATAGACCTGGGTGTGTTTCGGTACGATAAAAACTTCACTTCTTTTTAAAAACACATCCAAAGGTGAGGGAGAATGGGGTGAGCTTCTATATAAAGGACCTCCTCAATGTTAATGTCAAAGGTGGACTAAAAAACCCCGACAAAAAACCAAGGAACCTGACAAAAAACCCCGACCTGACAAAAAAACCAAGGAACCTGACAAAAAACCCCGACCTGACAAAAAAACCAAGGAACCTGACAAAAAACCCGAGGAACCTGACAAAACCAATTTGTCAGGCGCCCCTTCGACATTAACATTGAGGAGGTCCTTTATATAGAAGCTCACCCCATTCTCCCTCACCCTCCCACCTCCCTCTTCCCCACCCAGAGATCTCCAGAAAAAATATCAACTCCGACACTAACACACAGAAAGGCAGAGATGAAGTCTTCTCTGAGTCTTCCAGAAATTGCCGCCCTTCTGGGCATCGTGGCCTCCTTACTTGGGATCATTGACTCAATCCTGGGCATCCTGCAGGTGATAGTCCGACGCAACTCCGGTCCGCCGCCCTAAACCCCTAAACCGGACGCTCTGCTGCTTCGACATCCCCATATTGATGGCGTCAAGACGAGCGAGCTTCTGTAATTTTCTTGTTGATTTTTGCTTGATGTCCTTCGTTATATTGGGATGGCGTTTTTTGTAGCGAGGTCCATTTCTGTTTTGCATGCATTACAAAAACTACAAATAAAGCTTGTACGACGTGCATCCGTTGCTCCATGTGGTCTTGGCAAAGTGAATTGAAATTTCTCGTTTGAGAAAATATCGGGTGGGCCCGTCTCGCCACGTGGGCGGTGATTAGGCCACTGGCGAGCGGGTCCCACCCATAAGAGATTGAATTTGAAAAGGATCGACGCTGCGTCGCCGTTTGCGACACGCTCGGATCCCGACCACGCCCCTCTCTACATTCCATTCCTCTCCCGCTCTGCTCCATCTCTCCCCTCCCTCTGCACGACCCTCGGATCCCGACCACGCCGCCGCCTCCCGCTTTGATTTTTCGTTGGACTTAGGTTAGGGTTTTCGACCCTCTCCTCCCGATCGCCGGTCCCCGAGCACGTGCCCTTACTCTTGTTGAACCGATCAAGAGAGCGATTCGCTCCAATCTGGAGCTCCGAGTTCGAAACTGGAGAACAAGGCGATTATGAGGGAGTGGTTCGAGCGAGTCGACTCGGAGATAACCGGGAGCATCACCGCCGTTCAGCTCAAGGTTCTCTCTCCCTCTCCCTCTCCCTCTCTTCTGGCCTCCCTCGGTCAACTGGAAATGGTGGAAGACCCCGCTTTCCTTCGTCGCCGAGGGCGCTGATTTTGGCTCCTCTTTTTTTTCTTTTTTCTCTTTTGTCTACTTGTGATCAACGAAACAAAGGTACAAAGGTAGCTGCAATCAGACTTAACAGATAGTTGAAACCTAAACTAGTGATGCATTTCCAGGACTAATGATGCGGATAATTTCTCATTCTCTATTCGTTCATCTAGTAAAATTTGAAATCCTTGGTTGTAAATTAGGAAAACACTTTCCATGGCATCAAGCGGATGAAGAAAGGAATGAAACTCTTGAAGTGTTCTGTTAAAGGTGATCTAGCTTGGGCTTCTGAAGGTGCCGTATTTACAATTGTATATTCTCGTATAATTTAAGGTGAATGAGGCCGCTTGATGCAGAGGAAGCACTGAAAGTTTATGTGTGCTGGATGTCAATTAATGACAGAAGTTCTCCTCTTTATTTTGGTTGATGTTTGATTTCCTCATCAATTAGCAACGATATTACCTGGAGATTTTAACCAGACAACTCATCACTGTGCGAAACTAGATGGAAGACATAGGAACTAGCATTTGAACATAGATGCGTAGTTGTAAGCAGTGTGAGATTTGACTTGTTTATGACTGCATTTAGTAGATTGCACTAGACTAGTTCTAGGTGTCGATTTGCGAAGGCCTATTCTTGCTCTGCTTGATTCTGATCCTGTGATCTTTAATGAAAATATTAGCTGATGATGGTCCCCCAGTTTTCTACTATTTATGAAGTCCTTGTTTTACTGTAATAAATCATTATGCATAACCAAGAAAACTTGTCTAGTAGGACGTGAACGAGTAGACGGTGGAATTTCTCTTGACCAAACCCCTATCAGCACTGCTGAAAGGAAGCCAAGTTTTACAAAAAGATACAGAAACGTGTACATTAATGAACTGCTTAAGTACATCGAGATTATTTGTGACTTCTCATGCTTAAATTGTTAACCAGACTACTGCTCAATACAGTTTAGTAGGTCTGACATAAGTAAGCTTCTTGCTATATTCTTTGAGAAGTCATCACCATGTAGGGGTGAAAGGTGGTGATGGTTCCACTGTCTTCATCTTAATCATCTTTGTCTGAATGGGATGTCCTCAGCAGAAATAGTTTTGTAAATGATCTTTAATCAATTGGAAAGGTGCACTTGAGGCGCCTATTATTTTTCCCAGGTGTTGGGCATTAATGCATGTTAAACCTCACTCAAGAATGAGAGATGAAATGGAAATGAAATGAATGAAGAACTTTTGCTTCTCTGTATTCAACGAAGAAAGTTCATCCGAGAGCACATTCACTTGCTTGCTCTTTTCCCTTTTATATTACAATCTGTTCAACTAACAATGAAAAAACTAACTAACTAACAACTGCTACTCAAAACAGAATAACGATTCTTCAATGAACATATGCTTAAGACTTCATCTTTGACTTCATCCCTTTTCTTCATAGACGAATCAGCAGCACCAGACTTCCATCTCTTTACGTCCTCTATTCCCAGCATCATCTTCATTTCGTTTTATGGAAGTCTGACTAATTGAATCATCCACAGAATGTGCTATCTTCATATAGTTCTTAACACCCAAAACTGTTGATTTCGTGGTACCTTGAAAAATGCCCGTTCGATTCCTTCACTTCATGAGAGCACACGTTCAAAGGATTTGTCCTGTCCATTTGGCGTAAGCTTACGAGTGAAGCCATTGTCCTCAGGGTTCTGACCCCTTACGAGTGAAGCCATTGTCCTGAGGGTTCTGACCGGGCTCGTCAAGCTGCACTAGTTACAAACATCCATTTTAAAGGGGCATGATCGACCAAAAAGTTTTAGAAGCGAGGCAGAAGCGAAAGAGGTGTAAAGTGCTAACCTGACGTGGAGAACAAATCGAAGCTGCCAATGGGGCTCCGGGAGGCAACTGTAGAGGTAAAAGAAGCAGCATGGTCAGGAGTGAGCGAAGGGGTCAGCAAGCTTGCTAGATCCAGACCACAAATCCTAATGTGAGCTGGTCAAGCGCCAATGGAAAATCGAAGGTGCCAATGATGCTCCAGGGCTGACAGCGTAATCTCTAGTTTGAAGAAATGAAAGGAATCAACAAAATGGAGAATTCTAGCAAAATGGGTGAATGATTAGGTCACCACAAACTCGAAGCAACATGGAAGATGAACTAATCTATGTTCACCAGACCTCACCCCTAAACTACGTGACAAAGAAACAAATGAAATAAATTCTAACTGGTGCTATAACTCGGAAATCCTTTGATTTGCTTGTGTTCTTGAAAGCAAAAGGTGCAATAAATAGGAAACCAATGACAATCTAATAACAAATGCCCTTTGTCAACTGTTGTCAAGATTGTTATATATGAGAACTTATGAGAAAGTAACAAGACTTTATAAATGCTATGATCATATGAATTACATGCCAAAGGTTGCACATGCAGATTTATTGACAACAGTGAGGCTTAAGTCCTGCAAATCTGTTGCCTGACTCGGCGGAAGTTATGTGAATGAACATGAACTTTCGACATCCTACTTACTTTTTTTCTCTGCAAGGTTGAAGTTTAAAAGCAAATGAGAATCAATGAGGATCTTCATCCTAGATAAAGTTTCAAACAATTTTCAGATAGGTTTCTCATACTAAAATCAGTAGAGCAAACCAGTGGGATCCACTCAGAGTTCAGCAAACCATCTCAAACAACTCCCCGAAGAGATGGCAGAATAAGAGCTTACCAACTCGCTAGCAGCCGAGGCACTCTCATACGATCTAGGAGCAGTGAATAGTGGCAATTCCCAACCTGTAGTTCCATTAGCATGATCGGAACCGAGTTCTATCAGCTTCAGTCTTCTGTTACAAAAGAGGGAGAATCTTGCATGGAGAAAACTATTCTAGAAGTCATATCACATGCAACGGTTCTTTACGAATTGATGCCTTACATGTTTCAATGACCGCCAAGAAAATGGCATCTTATACCTGAATACTAATCTTAAGAAGAAAATGGTTGAGAGCTACAAATTCTCCGCAAGAAAGAGCATAGAGAAAACAAATATCAATAATCTTCATATTATACTATTTTGAAAAACAAAGGTACTCGTTGAGATAACATCAATTCAAACTAATCTGAATCCAAAATTAATCTTGTCCAAAGAAAACTAACAGATGGACAGATGATTTTTACTTGATCGCAACCCTAAGACTCTTTACCAGCTTACATTGTGAAGAAGAAGGAAAGTTTGGCAGCACGTTCAAAATCTGTCTAGTCGAGAATTTGAACTGGAAGACCAGCACCATCTTCCTGCGGAAGGCATATTCAATAGATCGCATGTGATTATCAAGAGAGCATCAGCTGGAGGAACAAATTTATTGGATCATCCCCAAGCAAAAGATAGTGAACAAGCGAATATACAGACAGCTATCCTCGACAACAAAGTTTACAAGCTCATAGTTCTCATATGCGAACACGTCAGAAGGCACTGAAGCAGTGGGCCACGGTTGAAACAAATAAAGCAAGATACAGAAAAGAAAGCTTGGAGGGCGGGAGAATTTGACTCAATTGCATTCTTCAACATGATGATAACAAAGAAAGAAAGGAATCGAACAAAGCGTTGGAATAGAATCGCAAAAGAGGGGTAAAATGCTAACCTGAGCTCATCGAGCGCAGACCACAAAATGGGGCTTCAGAAGCTGATAGCAGAGGCGTCATCGAGAGTGAAGGGGTTGGCGAGCTCGGTTGGACCCAGGCCACGGATGTTGAAGTAGTTAACTTTCAGTTTTTACGTGTCTTCAATGATGTAATAGTGGAGTCCTAGTCAATAGGAAGTGGCTTGTTTTTAGGAGTTAGTTTCTGCACATGTTCAGGTTAGTGGGTCTTTGTTGTTGTTGTTCTGCAGTTATTTTCTTGTAAAAGTGTTTTGGATGTTCTGCCTATTTTTATAGGCTTATGTTCTGTTGAATATTGTGATGTGAGTTACAGCAGTAACTCTTTTGTGTGTTTTGTTCTCTAAGTCAATTTGCTTAAATTTTAATAGTGGCATCAAAGCCACAACAGTGAAGAAAAAAAAGTATTCAAAAAGATAGTCTTGAGTGATCAAATACGAGTGCAGTAGTGGTTCTTCTTTGCAGCAGCAGTGTTGGCCACAGAGAACATTGTACAGCCTGTTTTACCTCTCTTTGATGGTCATTATGATCATTGCAGTATGTTGATGGAGAATTTCCTCAAGTCTAAGGAGTATTGGGAAGTTGTTACTTCTGGTATTACCGAACCAGAGGGAGGAGCTCAGTTGACAGCAGCACAACGGACAGCTCTGGAAGCAGCAAAATTGAAGGATCTTAAAGCTAAAAACTATCTGTTTCAGGCTTTTGACAGATCCATCTTGGAGACAATTCTCTGCAAGGACACCTCCAAACATATATGGGATTCCATGCAAAAGAAATATCAAGGCTCGGCAAGGGCAAAAAGGCATCAACTCCAAATGCTACGTAGGGAGGCTAAGAATGAAATCGGCAGAAACAATCATGGATTTCTTTTCCCGAACAATGGCGATTGTCAATAAGATGCGAATCCATGGAGATAAGACGGAAGACATCACAATAGTAGAGAAGATTCTTCGATCCTTGACACCAAAGTTTAACTTTGTTGTCTGTTCTATTCAAGAAGCCCCGGATGTTGAAGAACTCTCAATTGATGAGTTGCAAGGATCGCTGTTGGTCCTTGAACAAAATTTCTTACAACAAGAACCAGAAGAGAAGGCATTGAAGGCCTCAATTGCATATCATTTTTCATCAACAACAAGAATGAATAGTGGTAGAAGCAGAGGAAGGGGAACCAATGATTGCCGCAATTTCAATAAAAAATTTGATGGCTATTTTTCTAATGATTCTCAAGGAAAAGGACGAGGACATAGAGGTCGACACCCAACAAATTTCACACCAAAGTCAGTAGACAAATCCAAAGTGGAGTGCTTTATATGCCATAGGTATGGGCATTACAAATCTGAATGTCGAACCATTTTAAATACACAAAGTATGAAAAACACTAACTTTGCGGCAAAAAAGGAAGAAGCAGAAATTCTCCTAATGGTGTGTCAGGAAAAGGAGAAAACTTCTTCAAATTTGTGGTATCTTGACACTGGCTGCAGCAACCACATGTGTGCAGACAAGAAAGCATTCTCTGCATTGGACAAGTCGTTCCGCACCACAGTAAACTTCGGAGACGACTCTACCATGTCAGTCATGGGGAAAGAAACAGTTGCAATTGTTCCTAAAGGGACTTTAGTACATACCATCAAAGAAGTGTTTTATGTTCCAGAATTAAAAACCAACCTCCTAAGTATTGGCCAATTACAAGAGAAGGGCTATGAAATTACACTCAAAGGAGGTGTCTGTAGAATCCATGATGAGAAATTGGGTCTGATTGCTCAAGTTACAATGACTGTCAATCAGATGTTCCCACTACATTTTCATAGCACTTCCCACTCATGCTTTGCTGCAAGATTAAAATAGGATGCTTGGGTATGGCATTTTAGATATGGTCATCTCAACTTTGGTGGACTACGGACATTACATCAAAAGAAGATGGTGGAGGGACTGCCTCCAATCACTGCTCTATCCGCAATATGTGAAGACTTTGTTGTAAGCAAACAACACCGTGCTCAATTTCCACAAGGAAAAGCATGGAGAGCAAAGAAACCATTGGCGCTGGTCCATTCAGATATTTGCGGGCCGATATCTCTGTCACGACCTAACCTCCTCCCATTAGGAGGAGAAAGATAAGTTTAGAGGTATTTGCTTTTGATTCTACGATCTCGAGCTCAGATTTTCCCAAATCCATACCTCATGACATTTAGGTGTTTTCATTTTTAAAAGTTCTTTAATAGTCTAAAATGTTTTGGTTTTTTTTTAAGGAGCTGCCACTAGCCTATTAAAATCGGCTGAAAACCAAGTGAAAACATGGAAGAAATGCTTCACTTTCTACGCAACTAGAAATTCTTGGACACGGTGACTTGATTACATTAACTATTTAGCTAATGCCATTTCAGTATCTAAAATTGATTGTTTGGTTAACCTAAATGTTTTTATGCAAATTTATATCACCTAAAAGATTAGTCTACTAATGTTTTAATGCAAAGCCCTAAGAGTTTATTCTATTGAATTCATTTTAGAATTTTTAGAATTTTTTATTTTTTATTGATTTTTTAATGATTTTCCGATTTTTTATTTATTATTTTTTAATGATTTATGTTTTATTTTTTAATGATTTTCTGATTTATTATTATTTTTTAACTTTTTTTGTTATTTTTATGATTTATTTTTTTATTTTCTTTATTATCTTCCGACTTTTTATTATTTTCTGATTTTTTATTACTTTCTAACCTTTTTTCATTTATTTTCGATCTTCTTTATTATTTTCGGATTTATTATTATTATTTATTTATTTTAAGTTTTTTATTTTCCTTATAAAAGAGCTTCGGACCGGATTAATAGAATTCGGCCCGAAGACAACCCGGACCTTAATGGTCCAGGTTTGGACCGAGAATGGGCTGGGCGTAAGGCCCAGTCCATTCTTATTTTAAAAAACGAATTTAAATAAAACTTAAATTTCGGCCCAACCCTTCTCCTTTATTTCCTTTAGCCGGCCCATCTTTTCTTTTAATTTCGCAGCCCATGCTTCCTTTATTTCTTTGATTTGGTTTTTTTAATCTTCGGCCCACTCTCTTTCTCTTTTTCCTTGACTGTTTCGGCCCATTTTATTTCTTTGATTTGGCCTTTTTCCTTCTCAAATCAAAATCTCCTCTCCAGCCCAAATAACGATGAAACAACAAAATGAAGGGATGAACAGATTCATCCTTTCCTCTTGTTCATCTAAGCATTTTATCAAACACATAGAGTTCATCACTGACATATAAATTTTAATGCTGAAACGAACCTAGAATGGAGCCCAAGACACATCGGCGATGAACAAACAAGACTCCTTATCTAAAATAAACCTAACAGAAAACCCCGTAATCAAGCTAATATGTATACGGCATCAAATCAACACAATCACAGCACGCAGACACATGACCGAAAGATGACCAAGACCAAACCACAGCAGAGAACTCATGGACACAATGAAATGATACATGATCGAGAGACAGACTTACCTGTGAAGCTAAAATGACAGGAAGGAAAAGAACTTTGCCCGCCAATGGATAATCAACTAAGTCGAGCAAAAGGACTTAGCCATCCAATCCGAGAAAAATCAATCAATGATGAACCAAATCTTCGAATCTTCAAACGCGCGATCAAGTCAAACTGAGAAAAGCCGATCAGCCAAAACAACAAAGGAACGCCTCAGTAGCTCATTTTCCTTCTCGGCTCGTCGCAATCCTTCCTCCACCTCCCAGCTTCAGTTTTGTCTTCACCAGATATAGCACGAGAGAGAGAAAGCCAAAGAGAGAGCAAACTCTGAGAAAGAGCTTGAGAGAGAGTGGCGAGCTCAGAGAGAACTTCGGAGAGAGAGGGGGCGTGAAAGAGAGCGAGCTGAGAGACGGAGAGAAAGGGAGAGAGAGGACGAGGCAGAGAGTGGGCGAGCTCGGAGAGTCGTAAGGGGGACGCGAGCTGAGGGTTTGAAGGCCGTAAGTTGAGGGGAAACCGGCGAACTAAAGGGGAGCAGAAGAGCTGGGGGGGCGCGAGCTCGGAGAGTGGGAGAGCAGAGGCGAGCTAGGGGGGCGGCCACCGGAGAGAGAGGGAGCTCGTGAGCTGGAGATTTGGGCGAGGCAAGAGTCAGCTGAGAGAGCAAGTCGCGAGCTCCGGGAGAGGCGTTTCTGCGAGAGTGTTGGGAGATCTGGGGGCTGCCGGCGAGCTGAAGGAGAAAGAGGCAATCGCCGGGAGGCCGAGCTGAGGGCGTCCGTCCGAGGGAGCTGAGGGAGGCCGAGCTCGTCAGCCGAGAGAGCGTGAGACCAGAGAGAGAGAGAGAGAGGGGGGGGGGGGGGGGGGGGTGTGGGGGAGGGGGGGGGGGGGGGGGGGGGGGGGGGGGGGGGGGGGGGGGGAGGGAGAGAGATCCCCCCAAAGCTTCTAGAATCACCCCGCTTTTTTCTTGTTCGCCTCCCTTATTTTCTTGTTGTTGCCGAGCTTAAGGAAAGTCCCCCAAATCTGTTATGCCGAGAGGAGCTGAGAGAGTGAAATCGTGAGAGTGTGAGAGTATCCGAGAGAGAGAGGGCCTCCTGGGAGAGAGCATCCCCAGAAATTCTTTTTCAACGGAAAATCCTTTTTTTTATTTGTTTCCTTTAGCTGCCTCCCCATAGAGAAAAACCCTCAAGGCCTCTTTTTTTGTGGGAATTGAATCCAGGAGAATCCGAATGGGCTCTCCGCCTTGGGCTCTTTATTTTATTTGTATTTTATCATTTTCTTTTATCATATCATTTTTTTCAGATAAACTCCTAATTTCCATTAAAAAGACTAGAAAATGATTTATTGGACTGATAAAATTTAGGTGTCAATAGCTCCATTTTCCAATGGAGGTTAACGATATATTATAACTTTCATTGATGATTATAGCCGGAAGATTTGGGTTTATATTTTGCATGAAAAATCTGAAGCTTTTGAAGCATTCAAGAGCTTCAAAACACTTGCTGAAAAAAGATAGTGGGAATCCAATAAAAATCCTCTGCACAAATCGTGATGGCGAATACAACTCGAGTGCATTTGCAAATTTCTGTGAGAAGCATGGCATTAGGAGACAACTCACTACAGCTTATTCACCACAGCAAAATGGAGTTTGCGAATGGAAGAACAGCACTATTTTGAATATGGTGCGAAGTTTATTGACAGCAAGTGCGATTCCACAGAACTTTTGGCCTGAAGCTGTTAATTGGAGTACTCATCTTTTGAACAGAAGCTTGACTCTTGTTGTTTAGAATATGACACCTGAAGAAGCATAGAGCAGGCAAAAATCGACAGTAGATCACTTTAGAATTTTGGGGTGTATAGCCTATGCTCATGTTCCAGATCAGAAGAGAAAAAAGTTAGATGGCAATGGAGTCAAATTTATTTTTCTTGGCATTAGTGATCAATCAAAAACCTACAAGCTTTATTTATAATCTTGTAACCAAGAAAATAATCATCAGTCGTGATGTGATTTTTGATGAAGAACAATTCTGGCCATGGAGTGAGAAAAGTGTTGAAGAACAAATTTCAATGATTTTTGAAGATGATGAAGAGCCCACAACCAGTCAAACCATCATAGAAAGTTCACAAAGTCAACATGCTACTACAAAAATTGAAGAACAGTCACATCGAGTTCGAAAAAGACCCGCTTGGATGAGTGATTATGAAGTAACAGGGAGTAACATCTGATGATCCACTTGCCTATTTTGCCTTGCTTTTGGATTGTGATCCTACGACCTATGATGAAGTTGTACAAAAGGAAAATTGGAGAATTGCTATGGATGTAGAAATCTTAGCCATTGAGAAGAATAATACTTGGGAATTGACAGAACTTTCAAGAGGACACAATTACCCCCTATAAGGAGGCTTTCATTAGTCGGAAATCCAATTAAAGAACAAAAAAGAAATGGAAAAAATCATCCTTGTTAGATTTTTGGCTAAAACTAGCTAGAAGGACTATATCAACAAATTATTTAAAGATATAGGCTAAATTAGCAAACTGACAAATCGTTAAAAATTTATGACTAAATTGATACAATTAAAATTTTTAAGATCAAATTAACTTATGACTTTTTGGACATCTATCCGTCCCAACAATGTCGAGATTGCAATTTTTTTCTTTAAAGTTTTAGTTTTTTTTCTTTTTTGGATGCTTTTTTGGGGAAAAAATAAAAGAAAGGAAAAAATTAAAATTGAAAGAAGAAAATTCTCTTAGTAGTCAGGCCACAAAAATGCTATCATAACTTAAGAAAATTCTCTAAACATGCGATTCGATTTAAACACGTTACTTAGCCGAGATATTTTCTAAACATGCAATTTAAATTAAATTAAAAGATGCCAATCCTACCATGCAATTCTATCTACATGTAGTGCATCTTTTTTTTTTTTATCTTTCTTGTTTCAAAGCATGGCATGTTATTTATGATAAAGATAGAGAATCTCATCCGTCGAAGCACTTAACAATCAAATTTTGATAGGAATTGAGGTAAGCGGTCGTCTCGCAATTTAAATTAGAAACTTAATCAACCATTTTTTCCATAAATAATTATCCAAAAAGCGAAATAATGAACAAAAATGATCCAATATCTTTACAGATCAAATTAGCAACTAAATCGATGTATCCCAAACTTGTATAACGCATAGATATTGAATTTGATTTAATTTAAATAGATAACACAATATATCCGTAATTAGCAATTATATATTCAAATTAAATCAGATGACATTTGGGACCTAGCTCGAGTTCGCACGCAAATTCGATTTGAAATCGGACGGACTTGCGACTTAGGTGCAGACGATAGCGACGATCTGCGGCTGGCCGGCAATTCATTCTCGATGATGGGTTCGCGGCCAGGAGGGCTTTCAGCTGTGCGGCTTGGCAGGACACCGACGCGTTCAAGTTGCGGCACCGGATGGAAAGATCCCCATACAGTCGGCGAGATTAGAAGGGTGACCCGCCAGAAAGCAGATCTTCGAATTGTCGAGCACATGAAAACCTGCAAAACTAAAATGACAAAAAACAAAATTCTCAAGTGTGGCTGCAAGTGGGAGGACGTCCATGGCGGCCAACGGGAGCACCAAGTAAATAGTGTGGCCAATGCACACGTACATTTTAAGCGCAAGTCCCTCCTGGAGTTGCGTTCACTATGTGAACGAAATTTTCCTAAAGCAAACAGTCTGAACCAGCCGGTACATATTTGGTGAAAGTTAACCAAAGACCCAAACAATTTCTCCGCAATCGGTGGGCAACACAATCCTTTTGTTTTCAAAGATCGCCACCCAACTTTTTCGAGGGATTCACCGTGAGCGGCGAATAACACCTGTATTATGAGTGCACAACAAAGATTCACCGGACGCCGAGGGAACTTGCTGAGATTGCCGAATGCGGGGATGGACCTGCAAAAAGAGGAAAAAGAGAAGAAGAAACTTTCTGGACTTCATCTATGGACAGTGGGGGGTGAGGTGAAGCTCCGTCGCAACATTCTGAGGCGTTATAGCCGAACCAGTGCGATGACAAGGGGTGTGACGGACACACCGCTGCAAGGCTATCTTCGATCGAGCTGAGGCCACTTCCGGTCGTCGGCAGTGCCGCAAGAAGTCGTCTAGAACTCGCCAACGGCCACTTGGGAGGCCACGGGTGAAATCGCGAGGAGTAGCAGCCATGGTGATAGCAGCGCGACGGCAGTCGTCGGCAAGAACACTGCCGAGCAGTAAATCTCCTTCCTTCCCGTCTCTTTTTTCTTTTCCTCTCACGTTTTTTCCCCCTTTTTGACATCCCACTTCTCACTTTTCCCCTATTCCTCCTGTCTCTCTCTCTCTTTTCCTCTGTATAAGTAGTGGTCATCTTATCAATTTCGTGTGCCCCCTTGCGAAGACCTAATTTTAGCATTTATAGTTTAAACCTAAGTCTTAAATTAATTGCGGGCTTAATTCATCCATAACAAGGATTAATGAGCTTTATTATCTCTAATTTCAAAGCCATTTGCTATAACAGGCTAAGCCTAATTACTCAAATAAAAAATCTAGTTACCTAAATTAAGGGCTGGAAATTTCAGCCCCTTCACCCTGTGCCTTGGCCGAATGTCTTTTAGATGCCAGGCAACATCGTGCAACCGATTCCAATCCGTACGTCCTCGTTGGTCTAATGCAAAATTTATCAAGTAAACTATATAATATGCATGAATACAATTAAAACTATATGCAATAAAACTTATTTTTTTTTATTTTAGGTGTTAAATAATTAACCCAAGTATTAATAGTTAATTAAAATTGAAGTGTTAACAATTCATTTTTTATAAATACTTCGCAATGGGGGTGGAGGCGTCATACGCTTAGCTAAGGTATGTAAATGCCCTCCTTTTTCTTGCAATTTATCTGTTGCTTTAATTTATTGGGTATTATATTAATGTTAGTACACCTACATGGTCTCCCCAAGTATTGATGAATCGAATAAAATCAATATAAACTACATGTTAAAAAATACCAAGGCATTATATAATCTAGTGTAACCAAATCTTCTTTGATTCACATAGGCCAAGTATAGCTCATGATACTTTATGTATTCTACTTGACTCACCATAAATAGATGATATTGACTCTAAAATGAAATCATTTGCATGTTAAGAAACATGAGCCTTAAGTTGTGAACTGGTGTGAATTTGGAAGAGCTAAAGACAAGTTGAACTTACTAACCCCAGGTAGTGCACTTTAGGGAGTTTGCATGGTATGGGTCGCTGTAATTGTATTATACAAAAATTGGTCAAAACGGATCAAAGTGGTCAATATGGTTTGACCATTTTTGACTTGACCCACCCATTTAACACCCCTACAATGGAGTACCTTCTCTCTCCTTTTGTGTGAATTGAAGGAATACTGATCAAATTTAAGGATCAACATCACAATCTATCCATGGAACATAACAAGGAAGGATAAGTGGGTTTCGCGAAGCAATCAGTGGGCGGCTGACAGCAGTCGGTGTGCAACAAAGACAAGCAATGAGAAGAACTTTTATTTCTCATTATATTCAGAAAAATAGAAAATAAAAATATGTTTGCTTTTGATTTTTGCTCCAAACTTATTTCTTGGTCAAAATTTTGTTTCATATGAAATTACCTTACCAAACAGATTTATGTTTCAAACATGTGCTATAGGAACATAAAAATAGCAAAATAGAGGAATATAATGTTTATCATGTATACTCTTATTTAAGCCCTTGGGCCATCCATAATTTTAGATTCCATTTTTTGTGAAATATAAGTAATTTTAAAAATAACTTTTTAAAAAACGATCGCCTACATTATTTTAATTAATTGGTCAATATAAAAATATTTTCATTATCGACAACAATTTAAATTTTAATTGAAGAATGCTCAAGCCTACTAACTAGTAGAAAGGAATGGAAATAGCCCATTGTCCACGAGAAGCAAATCATTATTCCAACCAGATTACAAAAGCGCATCATCTAAAAACCCTTCTCGCTCATTGGCTATTTAAGCCCTCTCTTTGGAATTTATTATGTTCGGATGCTAATTTCTTTGCGCTACTTAATGTTCCGTTTGGTTCATTTTTCCCAAAGAGCTTTGAGTGAATAAAATATGAAGTATTTGGCGATTATTTTGAAAGAATTTGAGATAGACAATTGACGTGATATTGGAAAGAATGAAAGCCGAATGTCAGTTATACTAACTTTGAATATTTTCCAAAATCCATTTTCAAAGCCGAACTAACGCAGCCTTACTTCGCTTATTAAATGAAAGTGACTCGTTTTGAGCCCCAATTTTTTTTATTTGCTTCTTGACTTTTTTAGATTCTGAAATTGCAATTTCCACCCTTCTATTTTGGAGATCGTTTTGATTTACCCCTTGACTATTACTTTGGCCAAATTCTCAACCATATCTCAATTTCATACTCTCCCTTGATGGTGTTTGCTGAGGGGGCAAATCCATCCTGCAAATTCGGCGAATGTACAGTGTGCCCCCGATCTTTTAAAAATTCATTCGGATGCCCTTACTTTGGTTGTGTAATCAAAAGGAATTGATTGTGATAAGAATGACCTAATTGACTATGAGGGCAAATTAGTCATGCTCCGGAGGAGTCTCCTCCTGAAAATCCATATTTGCTTCTAGAAGGTGGGGGCCCTGGGTTTTGGCTCCTCTTCGTTGCATTCTCAGTTTTGCCCCCATTGTGATGATGGGCTCCTCCAAAATTCTAATGGGTGGCAAATATGAGTTTTCACGAACATAATTTTGCGCGAACGCTATTTAGCCGAAACGAATGGTTCTAACCTTTTTCTCTTCCTTTTGACTTAGAAATTAAAAGAGAAAATAAAGCGAATGGTTCTAAACATTTGACTTAATATGCATAGTAGTTTTTAGACTTTAACCCAATAATTAATATAGGTCTTAAACTTTTAAATTATTCAATGAAATTTCTAATTTGTTCATACATATTTGATTTATACATTGACCTATTGGGACAAATGATGATTTTTACTTCGTGATTTGCAAGGGCAAATTGAAAAGTTTCAATTTGTAAATGTTCTAAATTCGTATTATGTCATGGAATTAAAGCTTGTTATGACTCGGCGAAAATTATAAAAATTACGAAAAAAGAAGAAGCTCGCACAACATATTGAGTGTAACCTACTTTGTATACAAGCGGTGAATCGAAAAGAGCATGTGCTAAGCATGTGTCGCGATTGCCTAACCTGCATATTTTTCTTTTCTTTATTGCTATTCCTTTCCTCAGCTCGCTATATACCTAAATTTATGGAATAATACAAAAATTTAGCTATGGCTTGACGAAAATTGACAGAAAATGTTGTTTCATTGTAAGCTCAACGAAATAATATGCATGCCAGTATAACAAAACCGAATTTTAGTCGAATCGAATGGTCGGATCTTAAGATATTCGAAACTTTTGCCATGGTCATCTGATCATGAAGTATTATGAATTTTATGACTTGGCCCGATCGATTGGTTAAAAGTTATAGGTCAAGCCATAAGCTTCCCGACGATGCCAAATTTTTTATGCAAAAAACTCAAATGCAGTGTTCTTGTTGGAAATCTCACTTATGAAGATTTAATTATGTGTATCGTCATTGAGATTTTATCCTTATGCATTGGCTTATTCATAGGGGCAATTTATGTCAAACTCTTGCTGGCTCTGACAACAAGTTTGATTATTTGGGTTTGGAATTTGAGGGGATTTGATTGGAAAAGTTCACACATTTGAGGTCCTGATTTAACAATGACGTACAAAGGGAATATAGTCGTGAAGGCTTTACAGGTGCCTTCATGTCCAAAACTTGTCAAAAACTCAATTTTTTAGTCACATTCCCATAAAGCAAAAGCTCCAAAAAATCAATTTTTTAGTCCCTTTGACTTTAACGACGAGGAGGTCCGCTTCTTCTATCAAAGAGACCCCAATCACAAAAAAAAAAAAAAAAAGGATTCTCCAAATCTCCTTCTCTTGCTTCTCCTCATGTTTGCTTCTCCCATAAAAGCCCAATTCCCAGCGAGTTACTGAGGTTCGACTGGCAACTTCTCCGCCAATAGCACCTATAAAAGCTCAGCCCCATTCTTTCTCACCCTCCCACCTTGAATACATTAAATCGATACCACCTTGAATACATTAAATCGATAAAAGGGGACAATTATCATTTAAGTCCTAAACCTTTACCTACTTTGCTGATTCAGTCTTAAACCTTTTTTTTATACCAAATGAGTCCCAAATCTTTTGCAACTTTGCCGATTAAGTCATTCCAGCGGATTTTGGCCGGAGAATGCTGACGTGGCGACGACGTGGCGCGACCGGAGCTCGCCGGCGATGACATGGCGGCCACGTGGAAAAAAAATTCAAAAAATTAATTTTTTTTCTTTTTTTTCCTTATTTTTTCAAAAACAAAAAGGAGGCCGGAGAGCTCCTCCGCCGGAGCTCGCCGGCCGCGGGCGAGGGCAGGGATGGCTGTCGGTGGCCCTCGCCGGTGGCTCCAGCGAGGGCCAGGCGTGCGAGGGAGTTGCTGTGTGCGAGCTCCCTCGCAGTCTCCCTCGCACAACAGTTGTGCGAGGGAGTCTCCCTCGCAGATCTGGGAGCTCCCTCGCCCAAATCTGCGAGGGAGCTTGGCCGGCGGGGTCGGCCTTCGCCCGCCGTGGGCGAGGGCTGCGGCAGCTGGGGCTTGGCCGCCTCCGCCATGGCCGTCAATTCACCGGAGCGGCGGCTAGGGTTGTGGAGGCTTGAGGAAGACGATGAACAGTAACCGGAAGAAACAAATTTTTAGCCAAAACGACGTCGTTTTGGCCACGTCGTCGCCACGTAGATATTTTCCGGCCAAAATCCGCCGGAAGGACTTAATCGGCAAAGTTGCAAAAGGTTTAGGACTCATTTGGCATAAAAAAAGGTTTATGACTGAATCGGCAAAGTAGGTAAAGGTTTAGGACTTAAATGGCAATTGTCCCTCGATAAAAGACTAGGGCCCTACTTAAATTTTATTTTCTTAAGTAGATAATAAAACACAGCATTGAGGAGGTCCTCTCTATAAAGCTCACCCCATTCTCCCTCACCCTCCCACCTTCCCAATCTGCTTCATCATCTCCCTCTTCCCCACTTAGAGATCTCCAGAAAAAATCGCAACTTCGACACTCACGCACAGAAAGGAAGAAATGAAGTCTTCTCTGAGTCTTGCAGAAATTGCCTCCCTTCTGGGCATCGTGGCCGCTCTCCTTAGCATCATTAACTCCATCCTGAGCATCCTGCAGGAGGTAGCCCGACGCCACTCCAGTTCGCCGCCCTCAAACCCCTAAACTGGGTCCTCTGCTGCTTCGACATCCCCAGATTGATGGCGTCAAGATGAGCAAGCTTCTATTATTTCTTGGTGATTTTTCCTTTGTGTCGTTCGTGATTTTGTGATGGCGTATTTTGTAGCAATTTGCAAAAACTATAAAAATTACTAAATAATGCTTGTTTGACGTATTGAGTGTGCAGCCGTTGCTATGTGGTCTCAGCAAAGTGAACTCAAAGTTTCTCGTTTTGTGCACAAGCGGTAAATTAAAAAGAGTAGGTCCTAAGCATGTGATGCGATTGCCTGACTTGCATATTTCCCTTTTCTTTATAGCTTGTTGAGTAATACTTCTATCAAAGAGACCCCAATCACCAAAAAAAAAATGAATTCTCCAAATCTCCTTCTCTTGCTTCTTCTCATGTCCGCTTCTCCCATGAACGCCCAATTCCCCGCGACCCACTGTGGTTCAACTGGCAACTTCTCCGCCAATAGCACCTACCAAACCACCCTCACCACCCTCCTCTCCTCCGTATTTGGCCTTTGCCGTGGTGACTTAACCGCGGTGAGCTGCCGAGCATGACTCGATGTCTTGGCCTCCGACACCCGCCGCCTCTGCCCCCTACAAAAGGAGGCACTTGTCTACACCGGGAACTGCATCATCCGGTATTCAGATGCCTCTTTCTTTGGTGTAGTCATGACGGAACCTTCCTACGTGGCAAGAACTGATGACAAGATCATCTTTTGTCATCACGATAGATGACAAGAACTGCATCATCCGGTATTCAGCACTGTTGTGCGAACGGTGTTGCTCCTTTGTCTGGTTCGCTCCAGTTTTTAGTCCATCTTTGACTTTAACATTGAGGAGGTCCTCTCTATAAAAGCTCACCCCATTCTCCCTCATCCTCCCACCTTTCCCAATCTGCTTCATCACCTCCTTCTTCCCCACCCAGAGATCTCCAGAAAAAATCTCAACTTCGACACTCATACACAGAAAGGCAGAAATGAAGTCTTCTCTGAGTCTTGCAGAAATTGCCGCCCTTCTGGGCATCGTGGCCGCTCACCTTGGCATCATTAACTCCATCCTGAGTATCCTGCAGGTGGTAGCCCGACGCAACTCCGGTCCGCCGCCCTAAACCCCTAAACCGGGCCCTCTGCTGCTTCGACATCCCCAGATTGATGTCATCAAGATGAGCGAGCTTCTGTTATTTCTTGTTGATTTTTGCTTCATGTCCTTCCTGATCTTGGGATGGCCTTTCTGTAGCAAAGTCCATTTTTGTGTTGCATGTCTTGCAAAAACTATAAATATTACTAAATGAAGCTTGTACGACGTATTAAGTATGCAGCCGTTGCTTTGTGGTCTTAACAAAGTGAACTCAAGTTTCTTGTTTTGTGCACAAGCGGTAAATTAAAGAGCACGTGCTAAGCATGTGCCGCGATCGCCTGACATGCATATTTTCCTTTTCTTTATGGCTATCTTTTTCCTCAATTGCCTATTTCCCTGAATTTCCTACAACTTGACCCAAGTTGACAGAAAATGTTATTTGTCATTATAAGCTCAATTAAATCGTATGCTTGCCATTCTAACATACCCGATTTAGCAAAATCAAGTGGTCGGATCTTAAGAAATTCATTTTTTTTGCCGTGGTCATATGATCTTGAAGTACCATAAATTTTATGATCTAATCCGATCGAGCAATTCAAAATTATAGATCAAGCCATAAGCTTACCGACAAGGCCAAACTTTTGATATGGAAAACTCGAGTGCGGTGTCCTTGTTGAAAAATCTCACTTGCCGGCTCCAACAGTAACTCCGATTGGTTGCATTTGGAATTTGAGGGGACTTGATCAGAAAAGTTTACACATTTGAGGACTTGGTTGAACAAAGACGTATAAGTTCAGGGAGCGAATTGGAAAATAGGAAAGAACATGAGGCAAACGAATAAAGCCGACAGGAAAATCATGGCGTTTTTTCATGAAAAAAAAAAGAGAAAAAAAGCTCTATCTCATAAAGGATATAGGGGATGTGATTTCATATTATCATGATCATATCTCACCGATGTTTACATCGGCAATATCACATTGGACCATATGATGTTCCCAGAAACCATGTCCAATCCCAATTTTGGTCACTTCTCAAAGGCCTTGAAACATCACACCATCGTGTAGAGTTCTTCGCGGCAGCAGCAAATTAGTCAAAACTTCTATAATAGAAAAATATGGACAAGAGATTACCCAAAAAGCCCTCCCTGTCCATCTCTCGAAGATCGCTAAACTCCAAAAACCCTTTACTTCTTGTTTTCTTCACCGGCTATTCTCCCTTGTACTTTAAAGTAAATTACATCACAGCCAGAGAAAACCAATCACTCTTGAATATATTAGGCACAACTGTTATTATATCTCGAGAAGCCCTTCCTGCTAATTGACTCTTTAAGCCCTCAAGTCTCTCTTGAATTTTTTACGTTTGGATGCTAAATTTTCACCGTGCTACATATTTTGCTTATTAAATGAAAGTAGTTCCTTTCGAAACCCCAAAAAAAAAAATCCTTCTTGACATTTTTAATTTTTGAAATTGCAATGTCCACCCTTTTTTTTTTGTCCATTTTGATTTACCCCTTGACTTTGACTTTTGGCCAAATTCTCATCCAAATTTCAATCTCATATTCTCCCTTGATGGTGTCTCCTGAGGGGGCGAATCCATCTTGCAAATTCGGCGAACTCCTCACTTGATGATTGTCTGATCAACAGGAATTAATTGCAATATGAAGGACAAAATTAGAAAACGAAAAGTAACAAGGAAATGAACTTGATGAGGGAGGGGAAAAGGGATGAATGGTCATGACGGTCGGTGGCGGATCCAGTGAGGTTAGTGTCGCCCCCCATTTTATAATAGTGGGAAACTTTTTCAATAAAATAAATTATGTGTGACATTTTACTCGTCTCTCTTAGCCTTAAATTCCCTTTCCATCATTCTCGACGGTGATAACTTGTGCAATTATGGGTGAGTGTCGTGTTTCTATCCACTGTGTAGGCTTTCATCGTGCGGAAATTAAAATTGGTAAAATTATCCTTGTTAGTAATTTTTGGCTAAAACTAGCTTGAAGGACTATATTAATAATTAAAAGATATAGGACTAAATTGACAATTTGACAAATCATCAAAAGGTTTGACCAAATTGATAAAATTAAAATTTTTAAGATCAAATTAACTTAGGACTTTTGGACATCTATCCATCCCAACAATGTTGTGATTGAACTTTGTGATTGAAATTTTCTTCTTGAAAGTTTTAGCATTTTTCATTATTTTTTGAATGCCTTTCTTGGGAGAAAAAAGGAAAAAATTTAAAAATTGAAAGAAGAAAATTAATTATCTTAGTAGTCAAGCCACACAAATCCTATCTTAACTTAAGAAAACTTTCTAAACATGCGACAATATTTAAACACGTTACTTAGCTGAGATATTCTCTAAACATGGAATTTAAATTAAATTAAAAGATGCCAATCCTTCCATGCAATTCCATTTACATGTAATGCAATATTTTTTTATTTTTCTCGTTTCAAAGCATGGCATGTTATTTATGATAAACATAGAAAATCTCATCTGTAGAAGCACTTAAGAATCAAATTTTGATAGGAATTGAGGTAATTTAAAAAAGTGAGCACTCGTCTCACAATTTAAATTAGAAACTAAATCAATCATATTTCAAAAGGCGAAATAAAAAAAAAAAGTGATCCAATATCCTTACGGATCAAATTAGCAATTAAATCAACTTTTCACAAATTTGTATAATGTATAGATATTGAATTTAATTTAAATTAAATAGATAACACAATCTATCCGTAATTAGCAATAATATACATATATATATAAATTAAATCAGATGTGTTACCTTGCTCGAGTGCGCAGGGGAATCTGATTTGAAATCGGACGTGCTTGTGAATTAGGTGCAGACGACAGCGACGATGTGCCGCTGGCCGGCAATGCTCGACGACCAGGAGGTTTTTTGGCTGCGTGGCTTGGTAGGACAAAACGGTTTCCAAGTAAAAAGTGTGGCCAATGCAGACGTACGTCGAAGTGCAAGTCCCTCTTGGAATTGCGTTGACTATATGTGACCGAAATTCTCCGAAAGCAAACAGTCTGAACCAGCCGGTACATATTTGGTGAAAAATAACCGAAGATCCAAACTCTTTCTCTGCAATCAGCGGGCAATACAATCCTTTTGTTTTCAAAGATCACCACCCAACTCTTTTGAGGAGTTCACCGTGACCGGCGAATACACCTGTATTATGTGTGCACAACAAAGATTCACCGGACGCCGAGGGCACTTGCTGAGATTGCCGAATGCGTGGACAGGGGCGGTGAGGTGAAGCTCCACGGCAACATCTGAGGCGTTATAGCTGAACCGATGCGATGACGAGGGGTGTGACGGAGACACCGCTGCGAGGCTGTCTTCGATCGAGCTGAAGGCCACTTCCGGTCGTCGGCAGTGCCGCAAGAAGTCGTCTAGAACTCGCCAACCGCAGCGCGGCGGCAGTCGTCGGCAAGAACACTGCCGAGCAGTAAACCTCCTTCCTTCCCGTCTCTTTTTTCTTTTCCTCTCACGTTTTCCCCCCTTTTTAACATCCCATTTCTCAACTTTTCCCCTATTCCTCCTGATCTCTCTCTTTTCCTCTCTAGAAGTTGTGGTCCTCCTATCAATTTCGTGTGCCCCGCTTGCGAAGACCTAATTTTAGCATTTATAGTATAAACCTAAGACTTAAATAAATTAATTGCGGGCTTAATCCAGCCATAACAATGATTAATGGGCTCTATTATCTCTAATTTCAAAGCCATTTGCTATAACGGGCTAAGCCTAACTTAATTAAGAATCTAATTACCTAACTTAAGGGCTGGAAAGTCCGGCCCCTTCACCAGGTGCCTCGGCCGATGTCTTTGACATGCGAGGCAACCTCGTGCAACTGATTCCAGTCCGTATGTCCCCGCTGGTCTAATGCAAAATTTATGAAGTAAACTATATAAAATGCATTAATAAAATTAAAACTACATATGCAATAAAACTTAATATATTTATTTTAAGTGTTAAATAATTGACCCAAGTATTAATAGTTAATCAAGATTTAAGTGTTAACAATTCGTTTTTTTAATAAATAGTTTCCAACTGGGGGGTTTATATGCTTAGCTAAGGTATGTAAATGCTCTATTTTTTCTTGCAATTTATTTGTTGCTTTAATTTGTTTTGTATTATATTAATGTTAATACACCTGATGAACTCCTCACATATTAGGTGAATTGAATAAAATCAATCCAAATTGCACGTTAAAAGTTTTGGATTTTTTTTTTTAAAAAAAGGAGGTACCAAGGCGTTATGTAATCTAGTCTAACCAAATCTTCTTTGGTTCATAGAGGTAAAGTGTAGCTCTTGATATTTTGTGTATTCTAATTACCTCAATGTAAATTGATAATATCGACTCTAAAATGAAATCATTTGCATGTTAAGAAACATTTGCCTTAAGTTGTGAATTGTTATGAGTTTGGAAGAGTTTGAGATATGTTAAACTTAGCTAAACCCTAGGTAGTGCACTTTAGGGAAGATCGCGATATCAATTTAGTGCTGCACTTTTCGATTATGCCAACTTAATCCTAAACATTTTGACATAAACTTTTTTATGGTTTATCAATATATTCATTCCAATTAAATATCCAAAAAAACTGGCAAATCTTCCAAAAGTTTGAAACTAAATTGACATAGAAAAATATTTATAACTAAATTTACAAATTGTAAAATGGTTTAGAGCGAAATAAATCAACAAATAGTCAATTCAGTAGTCTAGTGATGCATGACTATACTTTTCAACTCACAAGCTTAGGAGGTCGAACCTGCAAGTACTAGTAATGCGCTATTCTGGACCTCTAGCGCTCTTCTAATACTCCAATGTTGACAATGTTCAAAGGGCATCACTTAAGTTGCTCTCATCTCCCAACTTTTTTATCTTATAACGATAACAAAAGAGTAGCACAATCTTCAATAATTGAACTTGCACCAACGTGTGATAGACCGTGTGATAGACCGATTTCGCACCATTCATCCTCACTGAATCATTAATTTTCGCTCGAGTGATCAAATGTTATTCCCATTTATCTTCCTTTTTATCACACGAAATACGTGACTGATAATCCCATATCGAGATATTCATTGAATAATCTATTTTTCTTATAAAAGGCAAATTATTTTGATTTTTCATTCAATTACTAATGTTGAAAAGGAAGTCCAACATGTAAATAACATATAGTAAACACATAAATTTGGACGACCCATTTAAACATCAATTGCATAGAAAAGGAACCAACCATGGCCCTTAAACAAAAATATTAATTAACGTTCATATAATTTTAGGAGTATCATGCATATATATAAGTTCATAGAAATTGCATTAGATTTGGACCAGCGACAAATGGACCAAGTAAATGATAGGAAGTATCATGGCCGAAGATATCATATGATTCATACATGGAGTGCTAGAATGATTGATCTCGTGATTAAATTTGCAATTTTTTCTCTGAATTTGTGGCAAATAAAAGCAATCGGCCCGATACTCATTTGTGAAGCGATAATATCAGAAAATTCTCCAGCATATTGCAATTATTCCAGTTTCATTCTACAATTTTCACATTTATGCCAATTCAGTTCATCCGATCAATTTAAACCAACCAACATTGACATAGATAATTTTTTATATTTTAAATTTTAATTTGAAAATTTTCTTTTCTTTTCTTTCTTCTTCCTCCTTTTTTTCTCCCACTATGGCTGACAAGTTGTGGTTAGCAAAAGTCATCGGAGCTTGCCGATCATTGAGAAAGGGCCCCAAAGACCTCGCCACTGTCTTTGAAATGGTTGCTTATCTTTTGTTTGATTGGGTCCTTGAAAGAAAATATAAATATCTCATGATAGATTAAATTAGATTTTGCATGTTTGGGGAAATTCTGAATAATCTTTCTTGATTAGATTTTTTTGCATGTTTGGGTTTTTGATACAATTGAAATAAATTATAATCATGCTAGACAAAATTTCGTTGTAAATCTGGAATAGTTCGGATATATTGCATATAGGTGGATTTAAAAGATCAGAATTATTCTCCGATTTAAATTAGGATTCCTATTATAAGTTACATATTATTCTAAGCTTGTTAGATAAGTTAGGGTAATTTTTAAGCTCTGTTCGTTTCACGGAAAATATAGCAATCTGGAAAATATTTTCCAGGAAATCATGATAATATTTTTCAGTGTTCGTTTGTCAAAGGGCGCCGATTCACCGGTCTCGAGCAAGGTCGAGGCATATTATTAGAGGCTGTGATATTTAAAGATAAGCAAAGAAGAGAGAAAATGTTTTTCACATTCAAAAAAGCGAAAAATATTTTCCCACTTTTGAAGGTGTTTCTTCCATTGGTTGAAAATATTTTCCCCGACTATCTTGTTTTCCGCCCCCCGAACACCACAATTTCCGGAAAATATTTTCCAGAAGAATATTTTCCGTGAAATGAACGGAGCCTTAATTTCGAGTTTAATAAAAAAAAGTACCAAAAAAATCTTATAATTGATTATACTATTTTCCTAGTTCAAATTGAATTTTTAAATAAGGGCTATTTTTAATTACGAATTTTAATAGAAAATACAATAAAAAAATGTCATGTGCATGTGTACGTATCCTTGCATGTAATTTATCCTTGCATGTCATTTAGTAATTACATGCTAGGTTTATGTAATTTTATTTCACGTTACATAGAGTAATTTAACTATAATTGCATGCCATGTTAGAGTAATTGCAAGTTAATGATTACCCATCATTAGAAGTAAGTCATTTAATTAAAAATTGCATGTCATAGACATACATCGTATGTCATTGCATCTAGAGTAATTGCATTACATGCATTGCATCTAGAATACTATGATTTTAATAAAAGAAAGCCTACGAATTGTGTGGTAATTAGAAACCATTTTAGGTTAGATATATGCTTTTCTAATAAACATTATACATACTTACCTAGCTCCGGTGCTAATTGTGTGCAATTCTAATTATATTACTCTACATGATTTTGACACGTGCAATGGGAGTTGGATAATTTGACGTGGCACTGCTGGAGTAGCTGATCTTTGGAAAATATTAGGTACACAAGTGGTAACACGCCATCCATGCAAGAATCCACTCATCTTATGACACGTGTCCAATGCGGGCCCACTTGTCAGTATGATTTTCCTCTCTTCGCTCTCTTCCGATTTTACCCCGTCCTCTTTCTTCTGGTCTATCCATTTCTTTCTCTACCATTCGCCTGAACCGTTCTCTCTCTGTTCCGCCCAACCCATTCTCCGATCTCATGCCTGAGCCACTACCATTGTCGGCCGCGGCGAAGAGGACTCGTGCAAGTCCCTGTTTCTTTTGGTCCCGTCGTTCGAGATCTGACAGAGGCTATTCTTGTTGCAACACTCGAGTTCCGTGTGTTCTGAGGCTCCTCGCGGTGTGCTGCGTTTCTCTAGCGGCGAAAATGCGGAACACCGGCTTCTCTCTCACTAATTTTCAGGTTCATAACTGGCATAGGAGCAGAAATTATTGTTCCGCGACGTGAATTTTTTTCACTAGAGCTCTGTTTCTTCCCCGGATTACAGGGTGATGGAGGTTTTATACCCGATTCGCGGACCATACAAAGGATGGAACTGAAATGGCGAATGCTATCCGTCACTCCCTTCTCTTTCGTCGCTTTCTTCACGTCCCTCTTTAAGCTCAAGGACCCACCTTTGAGGTAACTGTCAAATGCAAAGACTCGTGCTCATGGGTGATGAGCTGTAGTCTTGCAGCTACAATGGCTATGGAGCTCGAGCTTGAGCCTAGAGCTCGAGTTCAAAGCAGCCATGGTCACTTAAGCATGAGCTCGTAACCATGGTTATCATATCTCGAGCTCGTGACCACAGTTACTCGAGGTCAGGCTCCGTGGCCATGGCGGCCGTGGCGGTGCGAGGGGAAAAAACAAGAATAAGAAAAAGCTAGTGCAGCGGAGGAGAGAGAGATCACAAGGAGGCTAGGAGCTGCAGAAGGAGAAAGAGAAGAGGTAAAATCGAAAGAGAGAGGAGGGAAAATCGGGCTGATAGGTGGCTCCGCGTTAGACACGTGTCATACGATCAATGGATTATTGCATGGATGACGTGTCACCACTTATATACCTAATATTTTCTCGTTGATCTTTTCCTCGAATGGGAGCTTTGGGGGACGAGAGAATGACACGTGTCGCATGCGCATGGGAGTGGCACGATGACGTGGCACGACAAGAGTAGCTTATGTCTTGCTCGAAACATCAAAGAACCCACGACAACCCGAATCCTCCTTCACTTTCCACGGCCAAACTCACTCCCCACATGGTAGAATGCGACGGGCGGAAAAGTGCCCACAAAACTCCAAACCCAATGAGAAAATATTAGGTGCGGACGCCGTGCCAGGTAGGATAATGCAGTAGTCCATTCATCGCGCGACACGTGTTCAAAACAGGTCCAACTGTCAGTCTGCTTTCCCTCCTTTTCTCTCTTCCGGTTTTACCCTCTTCTCTCCTTCTGCACTTCCTCGTGTCTCTCTCCTCTCTCCTTCTGCACAGCCATTGTAGCTACAAGACTGCAGCTCATCGTCCATGGGCCCTCCTTCAACCATTTCTGTCTCCATGTGGCCATGGCGGTCGCGAGCCTTGCGCTTGAGCTTCGCGGCCGGGAGCTGGAGACAGGAAGTCATGTGCCGGAGAGCCCATGCTGGAGGGGGAGACCAGTGATCGGAGAAGCGGTCTGGCGGAGGAGAGAGAGAACAGTTTAGGCAAAGGTAAGAGAGAGAAAGGGGGAGATCAGAAAGGAGAGAGGGGGATAAAATCGGAAGAAAAAAAATGGAGGAAAAATTGAATTAACAGGTAGGCCCGTTTTGGACACGTGTCGCGCGATGAATGGACTACGCATTGTCCTACCTGGCACGGCGTCCGTACCCAATATTTTCTCCAAACCCAATACCAACTGGGCCCCATCTCTCTCTCTCTCTCTCTTAAGTTTTCTTAAGACTTTTTAGCTGTATTCTCTCTTGTACTCCACAACATCTCCACTCTATAAATAATCCAACACCCATTTGTCGCTTCCGCAGATGAAAACACTTCTCAAGAAAACCCAAAATCCCCGTTCTCTCCCCAGCCCCACCACAGAATGGCAGAGGCGAAGGAGTCCTGGACACCCTCGCCTCCTCCCTCGGCATCCTGGCCTTCAGCCAGACCCTCCTCCAATCGGTGTTCCCGCCGGAGCTCCGCTTGGCCTCCCTCAAGTTCCTCCACCGGGCCCTCGGCTACTACTCCTCCTACTGCTACTTCGACATCACCGAGATGGACAGCGACAACACCGACGAGCTCTACGACGCCGTCCAGCTCTACCTCAGCTCCTTCGTCTCCGCCTCCTGCAGCCGCCTCTCCCTCACCCACGCCCGCAACTCCAGCGACACCACCTTCGGCCTCTCCCACAACGACTGCATCAACGACGTCTTTGACGGCGTCGCAGTCCAGTGGGAGCATGTGGTGACGCAGCGCTAGTCCCATACATCCTCTTGGCGCTCCCTCCCCGACGAGAAGCGCAGCTTCAAGCTCCGGCTCAGGAAGGGCGACAAGGACCTCATCCTCGACCCCTACCTGAACTACGTCACGGACAAGGCCAACGAAATCCGCCGCAACAACCAAGAGTGCCTCATTTATACTAACTCGATGCTCAGTTCCCGCGGCCGCCCTTGGGAATCGGTGCCGTTCAAACACCCGAGCACCTTCGACACGTTGGCCATGGATCCGGCGAGGAAGAGGGACATCATGGAGGACCTCCGCGACTTCGCGGACGGTCAGAGCTTCTACCAGAGGACAGGCCGTGCCTGGAAGCGGGGCTACCTCCTGTGCGGTCCTCCCGGTACCGGGAAATCCAGCATGATCGCCGCCATAGCCAATTTCCTCCGCTATGACATCTACGACCTCGAGCTGACCGAGGTGCCTTCCAACTCCGACCTCCGGAAGCTCCTCATGAAGACCAGCTCCAAGTGCATCATCGTCATCGAGGACATCGACTGTTCGGTCAATTTGTAGAACAGATCCAAGGAGCCGAAAACCGCTGAGCCTCGGACCTCCTAAGAACCTGGCGCGCCTGATGCCGCGTGCGGCCGCAAGTACGGGAACAACAATACGATCACCCTCTCGGGGCTGCTTAACTTCACCGACGGCCTGTGGTGCTGCTGCAGGAGCGAGAGGATTTTCGTTTTCACCACCAACCACATTGAGAAGCTTGACCCGGCATCGATCCGTAGCCGGCCGGATGGACATGCACATCTACATGATCTACTGCTCGTTCCCGGCCCTCAAGATCCTGCTCCGGAACTACCTGGGCAGCGAGGCCGAGGACCTTAGTAAGGTGGCGGCGAGAGAGCTCTAGGAGGCGGCCGAGAAGGCCAAGATGACGCCGGGGAACATAAGCGAAGTTCTGATCAAGAACAAAAGGAACAAAGAGAAAGGGGTGAGCGAATTGCTGGAGTTGTTGAAGGCGAGAGCCGAGAGGAACGAGAAGTACAGCGAGTTGAGAGCGGAGCGCGGGCTTAACGCGGCGGAGGAGGAGGAAGAAGAGAAGCAAGAGAAGAGGGCTCTGGAGGAGCCGCAGAAGATTGAGTGACTGTGACGACGATTCTTGCAAGAAAGTGGAGGATGATAAATCGAAAAAAGTATAATGAGAGGAAAAACAAATGGGTAAAATCGTGGGGTTGGACCAATGAGAACTCGTATGGGGCACAGTAAAGCCTTAATCCTTGGTTCTCATCGGCATGCATCTTAATCAAAATCTCAAATTGCATCTCACTAGGCGGCTTCCCTTGGGAGTCTATCTACTCGGGCACCTGGTGTGCAGCTCGGAACTTGCTATTCCTATTCAACCAATAAGCAAGTGCATTATAGGCAGCATAGTTATGCCTATAACCCTTTTGCCTACCTGCCCAAAGAACTTGGAGGCGACCTTGGGGTTATTTTCCACCTTAAGCACCTCCGCGACGAGGCCGGTGTCACACGACGGAGCTTGCTGAGCTCGGCAACGACCGGAGGGCCCCAATTACTATGGTTCCGGCGGAATGCGTCGACAATAAACCGGGCAATCTGAGACAGGCAACGGGAGGCACTGAGGGAGGAGGGAGGCCCGGGTGCCGATGGAGAAGATTGGAGGGGGCTATGTTGGTCTGGGTCCCATTTGTGGAGGTGGAAGGGAGCAGGGATGGTCTTGCGGGAGGAGAAGAGGCCGCCGTAGACAACGGGGCGGTTCTGGAAGGGCGTGCGGTGACCATAGAAGAAGTACGGTTTGAAGGGCTTTGGTTTCAAGAAATTTTGGATTTCCAAATAAAACTTTAATTTTTTTAATTTTTTCAATTTTTAATAATATAAATATATTTTTTAATGTTTGAATTTTTAATATTTTTCAAATTTTTTAATAATTTTTGAATTATCTAGATTTTTTAGATTTTTAATAGTTTATAAATTTTTTATTTTTAATTCGAAAAAGGACTTCGAACCGAGTCGGGGCACGTTCGAAGGAGAGGAGGGCGAGAGCAATTTGATTAGGGCAAAAAATGAAGAAAGATTTTTAAAAGAGAATGGATTCTCAAATAGTGCCCGAGAATGAGAAATCAAAAAAATTTCATTTCTCATTCTTGCCCTAAAATCAATTCTGGATGAGAAATCTATTCCAGAATTAATTTTTCAACAATTTCCTACCAAACGGATTTCTCATCCAGAATGAATTTTTTTGCTCCAGAATTCATTCTGGATGAGAAATAGTGCGCATGATACAAATTCTATCCAGAATTCTAATTCTGGATAGAATTAGAATTTTCTCATATTGTTCCAGAATGAGTTTCAAAAGAAAGAAACGTGTTTGATACGGTTAAAAAATTTCTATTTCAGAATGAGAAATCTGATTGATATGATAAAAAAATTTGTTTCAGTTTCTATTTCATTGAAAGAGATTTTTTAATTTTTTAGATTGCAAGATATTCATTCCATTAAAAATCAAATACTTATTATTTAGCCCAAAAAATTGATAATTTTTTTCACATTTTCTATTGTAATTGAACTCCAAATTCACTTTAATTACATAAATCACAGTATATAATAATTTTTAAAGAACTAGGAGAGATGAGGATGCCCAATATTGAGGTAATGCATTTTTGCTCTGGGTTTTGCTTGGTCAATCCATGAACGTATTTGGTAGAGTTAAATTGGGAAATTGATGATATTTACTAGTATTTTTCCAATGTTAGAAATTTAGTTTTCCAACAAAATTTGGGATTTCCAAATAAAACTTTAATTTTTTTTAATTTTTTAATATAAATTATGTTTTATTTTATTTTTAAATTTTTAATAATTTTTTAATATAAATTATGTTTTATTTTATTTATTTTTAATACACTTTTTTATTTTTTATAATTTCTGAATTAGGTCTGGATTTTTTTATAATTTATAATTTTTTTATTATTTCATTAAGTTTTTAATTTTAATTCGAAAAAGGACTTCGGACCGGGTCGGAGCACGTTCGAAGGAGAAGGGCAAGAGCAATTTGATCAGGGCAAAAAATGAAGAAAGATTGTTAAAAGAGAATGGATTCTCAAATAGTGCCCGAGAATGAGAAATCAAAAAGATTTCATTTCTCATTCTTGCCCTAAAATCAATTCTGGATGAGAAATCTAGTCCAGAATTGATTTTGCGACATTTTCCAATCAAACGGAATTCTCATCCGGAATGAATTTTTTTGCTCCAGAATACATTCTGGACGAAAATTAGGCGCTTGTCATGCGCACCCTAACTGTTTCTATTGAAATATTTGTTTGTTCTTAATAACAGGGACTAAATACAAGAATAACAAAATCGACTTTCTTGAAGTTGGGATTACTTGCTCTTAATTAGCTAATATAGCTAGAGGCATTAATTTAGGTTAAGGAAATCACTGAAGCTTACAATCTATGCTTGACAAAGAATAGTCTTCAAATTCTGTGCCAACAGTTGCAGCTGAGAGTTTCATTTAGACTAACATACATTGTATAGGTATCTGTGAGAAATTCATGGCCAGCATCCTCCAGAGGAGGCTTCCTGGGAGGTTCTAGAAGAAATTCAATCAACTGGAATGGGCGGGGGAAAAGTGCATTGCCTCCTCTCAATGTTCTGGGCACTAAAAGTCGGTCTTCAGCGAGCCACCTTCCTTACAACCCTAGTCCAGTTGAGGTGAAGCTGTTTGCAGGATCTTCTCCTCAGAATGGAAGTTCTGGTATTTTGAAGCTTCAGCACCCTTTGGATATGGAGCTTAGTAGTAGCCATACCTTTTTAAGTACATGGCAACGCATCAATTGTTAAAATAGTCCAAGAAATGATCCTGATTTTGCACTTTTACAATAGATTAATAGTATTTGCGCTATAGGAAAAAGGAAAGAAAAGGCCCTAACCTGTCCATGACCTGCTATGAGTTTAGATGGATCCCTCTTAACGGTTTTTGGCCTATTAATCCCCATCGGAAGTGAAAGCTTATCACCCTCTGTAATCACTTGATTTGGTGATCTTTGTCCAAGCTTATCACCCCCTTGCTATGTTTAGAGTTACGCCAGATTTACTACTTCTTTTTCAGCATATTCATTCATTGGACTAGGAATCTATTTATCCCTTTGTTTTTCTAAGTATTCATTCATTGGACTAGGAAAAGAGTGTTAATCCATTGTCACCTCTATCCTACTTTCTTTTTCTTGCCAAGCCATAAGATAAAGTAGTTGTCTTCTTATTCTATTTTCCTTACGCTGGAGCTATATTAAAGTTAATGACCTTTTGGCCATTCACTCGGTTGCTCCAATCTAAGAAAGTAAAATAGTTTCACAACTATTGTGATTTTCTGTCTTCATGATCTGAAACATGACAATATTCCATCACAAGCAGTTAAGACTGAGGCATGATCATCTTTTTTGACATGCTGGTTTTTCCACTTAGTAGAGACAATATTCCTGTCTCTACTATTCTCAATCTCATGGTTTGACATGCTGGTTTTTTTATATATCTATACAATTTTTTGCTATAACGAGTGAATCAAGCAAGTTAAGACTGAGGCATGATAATCTTTTTTGTGATTTTCAGGCATATTTATCGGAAGAAAATTTCACGAGATATTTGGAATCATGAAAGGAGTTTTCTATCAGCTTCCTAAGTGGAAACAAAATAAGCTAAAGATGTCTCTCCAACTGTTTTAAACAGCAAAGTGATTATTTGGATGCAGCTCTTAACACTGTCTTGCAGATTCATCTGGCAGAACCAGAAGGCGACGTCCTGCTTTTCTTGACTGGTCAGGAGGAGATTGATTTTGCTTGCCAATCTCTTTATGAGAGAATGAAAGGATTAGGCAAAAATATTCCTGAGCTGATCATCTTACCTGTTTATAGTGCCTTGCCCAGTGAAATGCAGTCAAGGATATTTGATCCTGCACCTCCGGGGAAGAGAAAAGTGGTTGTTGCCACTAACATAGCTGAAGCATCTCTCACAATTGATGGCATTTATTATGTTGTTGATCCAGGGTTTGCAAAGCAGAATGTCTACAATCCAAAGAATGGTTTGGATTCACTTGTCATTACTCCGATTTCACAAGCATCGGTAAAGCAACGAGCTGGACGTGCTTGGCGTACGGGGCCTGGTAAATGTTATCACCTCTATATAGAGAGTGCATACCGCAATGAAATGTCCCCTACCACCGTCCCTGAAATCCAAAGGATTAATCTTGGTCTCACTACTCTTAAGTTGAAGGCAATTGTTATTGATCCTAAGTGGCTTGTGGAATTGGCGCCAAGATTTTTCAAAGCTGCAGATTTGCCAAGTTGAGCAAGTTGAAGCGTCAATAGCGTATTGAACCTCTGGTTGATTCACTTTTGTAATCATACTCTCCTCTGTTGTTATTTTGCATTCTTATGATGTAGGACCCTTGGAACTTCTGTCTATGCAGTTAGCCAGTTGATTCAATTTTACGTGTCCAACTCAGGGCTTTTATTGTAGATGTCACGTTAAGGTGCTGTTGTAGGTCTCTTCCCAGGTTTGGTCTTTTCAACATGCTCTGTGTATTCCGACATGTAAGCTGGACATACCTTCCTGCTATTTTCACAAAAAGAAATAAAGAAAAAAGAAGAAAATGCAACTAGCTGGCTCAGATGAACATGTGGATACAATCAGCGACAATGCAAACGGGGCTGAGCAGCCTTGTCTATTGGCTGAAAATCATGCTTAGACATCTTTATAGAAGAGAAAAATGTCGAGCTTTATCAGATTTTTATCCTTGCCATCCTCGTCCATTCAATCTAACCATAATTAGGCAAATGATGGCTGATTATTGCACTTAGCATTTTCTGCTCACTTGATAACGACATGTTGCACTGGTTACGTTATGCTATATGCGGACCCACTCAAACATGTTGGATCGAGTGTACTGATTCAATCGATTTAGGCATTTGGCTACTTTGAATGCACACGCATCCTGGGCTTGCAAACAAATATCGACATATTTTTCTTCATCTTAAGGTAGTCGAGATGGTCCGCCTCCCTCTGTTCTAAGTATGGAGAAGAAAAAAATGACGTAACTGTCCCGGAAGGCATACGTTCATCCAGCGTGGTGAACTGGAATTTTAGCAAAAAGCAAAAGTAAAAGCTGCCCAAGAGCTTCGAGTATCAGAGAATAAAATCAGCTGGCCGAAGAGAAAGCGCATTATATCAATTCACCAGCTAGCAGCTAGTAACAAGGACATAAATTCGGGGGGATCCCTTTGTATGACAAGATTACCCAGTACACAATAAGCACCCTGCAGAATAAATAGGTCAAATACATGAAAAACAGCTCCTGCAAGGCTGCCCTCCTGAGTCAAAAATGCTCATCTCTAGCGGCTACAATTATGGTTCATGAGCCTCCACAACAAACTGAGCTAAAAATCCAGCAAATGTTCCTAGCTATCAAAGCTGTTCCTGAACTTACTCAGACAGTCAATTCAAATTACCTTAAACTAGAAAGAACATAATCCTACTCACCTACTTCAAGATTCTTCAACTTCAACTCCAGCTCACCTTCATCAGCTTCGCCTTCCCCTTCGCCTTCCTCGCACTATTCATCTTCATCCCCTCCCTCAGGGTCATTCTCATCTAGGGAAGCCAGCATCTCAGGAGATTTCTTGAATACACTCTTGACCTCATCAATCCCGTCTTCCGAAATGAAATTTCCATCAATGTATAGCAACTTGAACCCAAGCTTCTGCACCACAACCTGGGCCAAGAATCAAGCTCCAGCCCTTCTGATCGAGTTGGTGTTCAAATTAACTTCTGTCAAGTGCTCATAGCCTTCTTGCAATGTTTTGCCAATCTGAATAGCACCTTCATCCTTGAGCTCATTCTTAGCCAAGTTCAGTTTACTGAGAAGGTTCTTTGCAGCTATACAAGCAGATAAAGCTGGAGCTGCTTCCGCTGTTATGCCGTTGCCAGCCATGTCTAGAACCGTAAGAGACAGGGCTCTCTTTGAGAACATTGGCTATAGCGATTAGCATGCTTGGAAACCCCAGTCAAATTAGCATGCTTGGAAAGAGCTTTACTCAAAGAAACTCCAGCATCTACACCAAACATATCGTCCCTCAAATCAAGTTTCTTCAGATGGATGCAATTTTCAAGTGCTTCCGATAAGGCAACACCTCCATCAGAACAAATCCTCATGGAGGAGCAGCGGAAGTCCTCCAATAACAAAGAGCGTTTCGCAACCTCAGCTATAGCAATTGCCCCTTCATCTCATGTCATGTTGTTATGAGAATGAACTACTCTTAAATTTCTCTGTGGAAGGAATCAACACACAAACTACATGAGCAGCTTCTTCAGATTGACTCTGTGATTTCAGGAGTACACCAAATGCTCTGACGCCTTTTTCGCCCAAAGCGTTATTGAAATGATTTAAAGAATTCAAAACACTACCCTCCAAAGCAGCTGAAATATGCTAATGACTTCAAGAGCTTTTGATTCTGGCCTTCCTGCGATGAAATCAGAGAGATCTACCTCCTTCAACTGGTGCTTCAGGGAAATCATATGGGTTCAGCAACACGAGCAGCTCCTAATCCAAAACTTCGATTGCTAAAGCATATTTTGGTGAAAGAATTTTCAGGATCCTTCAATGGTCTCAGAAGTTCTTCTGCCTCCTCTGCTTCAATGAAGGCCCGCTGGCCCTTGGAAATATAAAAAATGTCTCTTTAGAGGCCTTAGCACCATTAGAAGTTGGCAGCTTCTCATCCTTGCCTTTTGGGCCTTTTTTTAGGACTTCCAGTATAAGTTTACTGCATTCCTTAGCTCTGCACTGCAGACCCTCCATCACCATCAGGCTCTTTTTCATAATGTTGACTAGCAGTCTTAAAAGCTTCATCTTCAATTCTTTTTGCAAACAACGGAACCTGTGCAAAAGAAATTCACATGAGTTTAAAGTGATTCAGATGATGTTGACTGTGAATAGATCCCCAGTAGACAAGCGATGTAAAATTTAATTGCAAACAACTTCAGAAAATTTTAAAAAATTAAACAAGTAATAACTAATGAAAACACGGAACAAGTGCAACGTTAACGTTAACCGGTTAGAAGAATTTCTTTTTCAAAACTCTCTACATTACCATGCGGCCCTTAAAGTATGCATGGCCAATTATAGACCAACTTCGTGGCCAACTCAATTTTACTCTCACATCAAGTTAGGAGAGGATCTAATAAGAAGCTATTGAAAACGCATGGAAACATGACGAGAATTTAGGGCCATAAACCATGATCATACATGTTTCTATGTGCCAAACCTACTTGACCTCTTTATACGTTGTCCATCCGGAGGATACCCATAAGAGACTAACAAGAAACAAACACGGCCAACCACAAGTCCACAGCCTTCACAATTTAAACACTTTAGTATCTCACAAAAACCAATTCTCACTGAACGAAAACTATAGGAGATAAAACAGAAACATAAGAGTCAAGCAATTAAAGGAAGGTTTTAGCTTAATATTGAAGAGACTAATAAGGTAAAAAAAACAACAAATCAAACTAAGAAATAATACAAGTTGGTCACATTTCGTCAAAATCAAACATTTTGTGTTTTTGGCCATCGGCGGCCCTTTTATGATGGGCCGCGAGAGAGACCTCATCAATCCTGAGCAATCTGACCAGCCAACTGTGAAGGTGGGCAAATGGAAAGAAGAAAAAACAGAAGACAATATGAAAATCAATACAACAACTTAACTGCGAACGAAAGCAACAATGCAAGCAAGGCGAAGCGCAAGTTCGAGCGATTCTGGAGTTCAAACAACAATATATGCGAAAACTCAGAGAGCGACATATGAGCAAAAAATAAATAGATAAATAAACTCAGAGAGCGAGATATGAGCAAAAAATAAATCGATAAATAAACTCAGAGAGCGAGAGAGAGCCAGAGGGAGGGAGAGAGTACGCGGATGAAGCAATGCCACAGTGACAGCCGTGGCGTCTTTCTTCACATCCCCTGCCACAGTGACAGCCGTGGCGTCTTCCCCAGCCGCTTTGCTGCTCTGCTTATTCTTATTCTTCTTGTTCTTCTTCCTTCGCTTCTCGTCATCCATTCCTCCAGCTCAAACAGCGACGCCGAACCGAATCTCACGTGACTGAAATGCGCCCCAACCCCAAATCACTGTTGGCGCCACCTAAGCAAAACAAAAAATGAAAAAGCAACTCAATCGGAAACCTGCAAACGAACAGCCGATCTGGCGTGTCGCTCACGCACGCCGCAAACCCAATCCCTTCCATCTCAGCGAAACCCTAAGCGACGAATCCAATCGAGATGTCCAAAGGAGAAGCACGGAAACAAGACAGATGGACAGATTGATTGATAGACAGGAAGATCGAGAGACGTACCGAGGGTTCGAATCGGAGGGATCTCGAGACGAGAGCTTCGCTCTGGATTGGAGAGACAGAAAATGGAGTCGTGCGTGGTCGGGATCGGAGGCACAAAGGTGTCAATACAGAGGGTTCCTCTCCTCTCGATCGCCGGTCAACGAGCACGTGATGAGGCGGAGCAAGAAGAAATCGTGCAGAGGTTGGAGATACAGAGCTTGCGGGGAAGAGAGACCACCTTTGAACGATGGAGAGAGAGGAGTGGGAAAATTTCAGAACAGTGCGCAGACGGAGAAGGGACGGAGAAGAGACGGAAAAGAGAAGACTGACGTGGCTGGGCGTTCAGCTTTCCTTCTGACGGCTCGCCACGTGGCAATCGGTGAGTGGATTAATTCACCGCCCACATGGCGAGACCGGCTTACCCAATAATATTTCTCACTAGGGAGTAGGGGTGATCGGTTCCCCGGGCGGTCCGGTTCCCCCCCGGAACCGGGAACCTGACCGATGGGACCGGTTCCCATTTTCTAGGACCGTGGACCGGACCAGACCGGACCGATGCTTGGGCGGTCCCATGGGACCTGGAAAAAGTCAAAGAGAAGTCTAGAGAACTTCTCATGGGCTAGTTGCTGGCCACGGTTAGTCACAATACCAATCAAAATAGAATAAAAAAAGAAAAGGGTGATGGCGAATGAACCCATTTTTTACTTTACGATTTTCTCTAGAGCTATATGTTTAGAATTTGTGGTTGTTGTCTTGATGAAAGTTGTTTTTTACTTGCACTTCTACAACATATATTAATTCGAGAATTTTCTGAAGTGTTTTGATCATCCGTTTGTTTGAATTCTAGACTAGTGTTCAAGCTGTTTTTCAAAAACTGGGTTTGACCCCGTTCAAAGAAGTGTCATTTTGAGCTTGTTTCATTACGAATTTTGATTGATGATCTTCATAAGAATTGTAGCTCCTGTTTAGGGATACAACATGTCAAAATTTCAGATGCATACAATGACAATTGATACCCTTTTGACATGCATTTATGTCTGAAATTTTTTTATAACCTGTCCTGTTTTTCCAGTAAAATGGATGCCTATTTTTAACACTCTTACTCAATGAATTTGAGGACTATTCCTTCTTAAAAGTTGTTTAACTATGTCTTAACTAGTTTGTGGTGAAATATCAGAATTTTTTGATGGATAAATCTCTCCTTATGATTTTAAAAAAGAGAATGACTTCCCGATGCATTATTGTGGTTGTTTGATGCCTATGGGAAAGAGAGAGATAATGGGACCAATTGGTTTTTTCTCTCTCAGCCCTAAAAGAGAAAGGGTCGCTCCAACGGTCCCGTCCGGGGTCGGTCCAAGTGGTCCGGTCCGGTCCCACCACACTAGGAACCGGGAGCCAGACCGCCCGGGAACCGGTTCCATTCTTTGGAACCGTGGACCGGACCAAAACTTTCAAGAACTGGACCAACCCGGCCGGTCCGATCCGGTCCGGGCGGTCTATTGTGCTCACCCCTACTAGGAAGACACGGAGGAGAAAATATTGAGTAGGACCGTCATGCCACGTGGTCGGTGAGACAGTCCATTCGTTGCGCGACACGTGGCAAGGCGGTCCCACCTGTCAGAAAGTTTGAAATTTCCGGCGCCAACCTCTCCGTTCGCTGCTCCGTTTGGTAGCTCTCTCCCTTCCTCTTCCCCGTTAGCTCTTCTCCCTTCTGTTCCGCCTGCTCTGTAGGCACGACCCTCCTCTCTCTCCATCACCCAATATTTTTCTCCCTTCATCTTTGCTTCTGCAAACAACCTTCGTCGTCTCCGCCCCTCTTCTTGCTTCGCCTCCAACCCTCTGCACGACCCCTTTGTGCCTCTGATCCCGACCACGCCGTCTCCTACCGGAGCCCCATCTATTTCGATTTTTCGTTTGCGTTCGACCAGCTCAAGTTAGGGTTTTTCCTCCTCTTTCGCGAAGCAAAATCCACCCCCTCTCTCTCTCTCTCCCTGCGTCCTTCTTCACGACCCTTTTGTGCCTGCATTCCGTGGCCTGGGTCCAACCGAGCTCGCCGACCCCTTCCCCCCCATTGCAGCGTAATTCTTTCTTTTCACTCCTGACGACGCCTCCGCTGTCACCTGGCGGCTCCGATTTGTCATCTGCGCTCAATAAGCTCAGGTTAGCATTTTTCCCCTCTCTGGCGATTATACTCCAACGGTTTGTTATCTGAATGTACGGGGAATAAGCATATTCCCCTCTGATGGTTGCTCTCTAATTAGCTTTTTAATTCTGCAACACGTTATTTTTAAGGTGATAGACTCGGTTACGCGATTCCCGTCGTCCGTGAATAGATGGGTATTCAGGATATGATTACTCGGCTTGCTTGCTTCGTTGACTTGTTCCTAGCGTGTGTATGGCAATTTCTAATTAGCAACTTACTTCTTATAGGCTGAATATGGAAAAAGACAGCTTAATATATCATCCCTTAAACATGCAGAATGATTCATGACCGTGAAAATTACCCATTGAAATGTTTCTTGAGGGGGTTCTTCCAAAAAAATTATCAGCACTCATGATTTCAGCTTGTGGCTTGTTGCGCAGGAGTGATGTTGTCTTGCAAGTGCCCTGTGCAGGTTTTTTGGTGTTCATAACTTGAAGTGCTAATATATGACTCTTATAATTGCTAATAAGTATCATTTGTAAATTGCAAGGATTGGATGGTCATGGTTATGTCAATTGACCTTTGGTGAAATTCAGTGCATCTCCTTCTTTGGGTTACAGAAAACAAAAGTCCTCTTAGTGAAGGCGGGAGTGTACTTAAAAAGGCGGCGCTTTTCTAACTCTGCTTCGCCTGTTCAGTATCTCTTCATGCCGGTGCATCCTGTTCATGTTTTATCTGCTAGACGCTGTAGAAACTGAAGGCATGCATGTTTCTCCAGCTTTTAAGATTTTGATGTCGGTGAGTTTCAGTGTAGATTTGTCACTGAGCTTTGAGAAGCAAGTTCCATTTTAGTTGCCTTTTCGTCTGAGAAAATATTTAAATGAAGGCTCTCTCTCTCTCTCTCTCTCTCTCTCTCTCTCTCTCTCATGCACTGTACTTGTTCGTGATCATGGTTGTTGTTCTCCTGTTTTTTGAAATAACAGGTATGTCAATATCAGTTTGATGTTATAACACCTTTAAGGTTTAGCATGGCGGAATAATGAAGAACTGCGAAATTTTTTTGCAGGGCAATTGGATTTCCAACAAAGTTCTTCCCTGTTTTTTTTGTAGTCCCCGGATTTCTGGGTACTTGGCGCACTGGGGAGAGTCCCTGGATGATCTTGATACAAAGTCCGTGAGACTACGACAGGTTAGCTTCTCTTGACAACTTACGTCGTATAATCTCTGATCCCCTTTGAGAATGGCCAGCACAACATGTGAATGACTGTTTTCTCATCTTTAGTATTGATCAAGAAAGTCCAAAAGTAATGAAGTTTAATGCGATTTGCCGTTTGATTTCTAATTTTCATTTGGTCTCTTCTTGATCTTTTCTTCTATACTATCTTCGGTCATGCAGGTCTATACAGGGGTATGGCTGCGGCACTACATGCCCCATAGAGAGAGCAGTATTCATTGAAGCAGACAGGCTCGACCAGCTGTTTGTTTCAAATGCTTTGAGGCGGAGGTTGGCTGGATCAGAATTTAGTCGGGGGCCTTGAATTTTCGTTAAAAAGTCGGAGGGGAAAACCTAAGTATGTTTATATAAACTTATAATGGGAAATTAGGGGTATTCTTAAAGATGCTTGTTCATAGCGACTCAATAATTTCTTGAGCAGTGGGGTGTGCTTGAAAGCTCTGCTAACTTGTGCTTTGTGAAATGCGAACTATTTTGGTTCGCCACCCATAATTGATTTGCAGATGAGCATGACTAATGTATCTCTTACATCAATTCCACGAAGAAAGTTGAGAAGAGTTAATGCCCAGCGGCATGACCCTCTTCAGCCCTTTCTTTATCTTCCTCTTCTCCCTTCTATAAGGAGTTCTTGTGAGAGCTTATTCTAATTCCTTTCAATTGATGAAAATGGACGAATTTTAGTAGCTGTCTGCGTTGATGCATGCATTTTAATTAAGTTCAAACTTTTCCAAGGTCATGGCAAGTGATGCTTAAGTAGGTAAATGGTGGAGGAGAGTGCCACACACTTTACGCAAGGCGAAGTATAAGCTCTTCTCACCCAGCCTGAGTTTTATGTTGGTTGAAGCCTATTTTATTCTTATAGACTGATAACTGCGTTGTTCTTTGATTCTCCCGACCAGTTTGTGTCCAATCATTTTTCGACGGTTGAACAACTTTTGAACGACATGTCCTTCAATATCATTTTGATTATGAAAACTGTATGTATCGAAACGCAAAATACGAATTTAAAAATGTCTGATTATCATTTCAAATAAATGGACCAACTTTGAAAGGCCATACTTATCATTTGATGCAAGTGATGGACTCGCGAGAAATCAACAATAGAACTGAAACTCAGTTTTGATTTTTATCAAGAGATGCCCTGACAAAGTATTTCTTTTGTGTTGATACAATTGTCACATATTCCCCCAAGAAACACTTACCCACCCATCTTGAGCTTAATTTCTATGTGAACATAAATGCAACAAGGTGTTTCTCCATCAGGCTCTTGCCCTAGCTACAAAGTTTACACCTGGATATAGCGATCTAATTCAGATAGAGACGCCTCTTGATGCCTCTTCAAAACCAACCATGCTCCAACTGTGGAAACCTCAAGTCAATATGTATTCATGATCCAAATCAAAGATCTCAGTCTCAAGATCCTTCTCTTCATCATCTGTGTCATCAAAAGTGAAGTCAAAATTTCTCTATTCACCAGGTCTCCATAAGGGTGCCCTTCGCCTAAAACTGACTTTATTCCATTAGAAAGTGTTCCCTCCGTAACATCTGCATGCCTCTTAGCAATGTTGCGAATATTCCTTTGTCCTTTCAATTGCCATTGGACACAGCTTCATTGGCAGAGATAGTATCTTGAGGAAACAAATGAGAAGTATCTTCAGAAATAGCCGAGTCTACCGGCTCCTGACTTCTTATGCTATCGTGCTGTATTGGTGCCTCATGTATTCCAAAAGTACCCCATTCTGCTTCTGCAAAAATAGCACCGTGTTGTTAGCCCATGAAATACATCTGATAAAAAAACTTAAAAAAGGACCGCCAACAAATATGGAAATACAAGGGCTTAAAACGTTTGATGCCAATGAACTAATGCAGCCTCAGGTCCTTACCTTTTCTATACAATAAAATAAAGTAACATTTGAAGACTCAAATGCACTCTTGCGGAATTGTCTTGCATGGAAATTATGGAATAATATCAAATCCAGCATTTCAAAATCCATACACTTAAACTAGATTGACAAACCTTGCAACTACAATAGACAGGAATGGTAATTTGAAAGAAGAGTAACATGAAAAAGTAGTCTCTTCATCAGTATCCTCTTCAGTTTTTGAAGAATCTGACTCTGAATCAGATAAATCAGATTCCTGTAGTACCCGAATCAGAAGATTCAGAGATCCCAGAGGTACCCTGTGCCATCAGATTAGCATCATGGCGAACCTCACAAAAAACAGAAGGCAAAATCTCCATTCTGCCTCGGTGAGTTTCTTTATCATCTAGAGAATCGGAAAGGCCCGTGGAAAAGTAAACAAATTTGCTCCTTTCTGCTCGAAATATACCAACCTCCTCTGATTCTAAAAAGTAAGCAAAATAACTTCACAGTTAAGCGGGTGAGTCCTCGGCGGGCTTTAAATTTTTTAATTCATGTCGACAGAGCACGATGCAAATGAATTGTACTGCAAAATATACAAAATTTGAAATCATCATGTAATGCTTCTACCCTCTGAAGAATGTTACCATTTCCAATGCTAAGATTATAATCTCACTGAGCATGAGCATCACGATTCGTCTTTGTTTTCCATGCCATCGAATGCTTACGGTTTGAGGGGGCAATCTTCAGGCTGAGATCTCGCAAGCCTCTCATCCTGGGTACACCTTCTGGGAGAACATCATCCTACCTAAGCTCCTCTCCATCCTTTGCTTCTTGGAATAATGAAGAACCACTCATGAAGTTGTCTTCAGCTGAAACTCCCAATCTCCGGGTAAAATAAGGTGATACAGGATTTTCAAGCTCATCATTGCCATTTTCCAGGATTTTTTAAGATGCAATGGAACCCTTTTTGGCAGCGATAGGTGAATTACCTCCCACGAAATTAGAATCGATCTCGAATTTCCCTTGCTTCTTCAGCATTTCCTTCTCCAGTTCAAAAGCATGAAGGATCGCATCTTCTTTACAAGCATAATTTCTCTCTTTTCTTCATCGGCATGCCCTGCAAAGATTCAATGCACTCATCAAATTCACCACACCTGAAAGCTTTCACCCACTTAGATTTCTCCAGATTGTACCAATCCCTAACAATCATAGAAGAGGCACATAACCACTAAAAGAACAAAAACAGGAGAATAACAACCATGATCGCGAACAAGTACAGCGCATGAGAGAGAGAGCCTTCATTTAAATATTTTCTCAGACGAAAAGGCAACTAAAATGGAACTTGCTTCTCAAAGCTCAGTGACAAATCTACACTGAAACTCACCGACATCAAAATCTTAAAAGCTGGAGAAACATGCATGCCTTCAGTTTCTACAGCGTCTAGCAGATAAAACATGAACAGGATGCACCGGCATGAAGAGATACTGAACAGGCGAAGCAGAGTTAGAAAAGCGCCGCCTTTTTAAGTACACTCCCGCCTTCACTAAGAGGACTTTTGTTTTCTGTAACCCAAAGAAGGAGATGCACTGAATTTCACCAAAGGTCAATTGACATAACCATGACCATCCAATCCTTGCAATTTACAAATGATACTTATTAGCAATTATAAGAGTCATATATTAGCACTTCAAGTTATGAACACCAAAAAACCTGCACAGGGCACTTGCAAGACAACATCACTCCTGCGCAACAAGCCACAAGCTGAAATCATGAGTGCTGATAATTTTTTTGGAAGAACCCCCTCAAGAAACATTTCAATGGGTAATTTTCACGGTCATGAATCATTCTGCATGTTTAAGGGATGATATATTAAGCTGTCTTTTTCCATATTCAGCCTATAAGAAGTAAGTTGCTAATTAGAAATTGCCATACACACGCTAGGAACAAGTCAACGAAGCAAGCAAGCCGAGTAATCATATCCTGAATACCCATCTATTCACGGACGACGGGAATCGCGTAACCGAGTCTATCACCTTAAAAATAACGTGTTGCAGAATTAAAAAGCTAATTAGAGAGCAACCATCAGAGGGGAATATGCTTATTCCCCGTACATTCAGATAACAAACCGTTGGAGTATAATCGCCAGAGAGGGGAAAAATGCTAACCTGAGCTTATTGAGCGCAGATGACAAATCGGAGCCGCCAGGTGACAGCGGAGGCGTCGTCAGGAGTGAAAAGAAAGAAATACGCTGCAATGGGGGGGAAGGGGTCGGCGAGCTCGGTTGGACCCAGGCCACGGAATGCAGGCACAAAAGGGTCGTGAAAAAGGACGCAGAGAGAGAGAGAGAGAGAGAGAGGGGGGGGGGATTTTGCTTCGCGAAAGAGGAGGAAAAACCCTAACTTGAGCTGGTCGAACGCAAACGAAAAATCGAAATAGATGGGGCTCCGGTAGGAGACGGCGTGGTCGGGATCAGAGGCACAAAGGGGTCGTGCAGAGGGTTGGAGGCGAAGCAAGAAGAGGGGCGGAGACGACGAAGGTTGTTTGCAGAAGCAAAGATGAAGGGAGAAAAATATTGGGTGATGGAGAGAGAGGAGGGTCGTGCCTACAGAGCAGGCGGAACAGAAGGGAGAAGAGCTAACGGGGAAGAGGAAGGGAGAGAGCTACCAAACGGAGCAGCGAACGGAGAGGTTGGCGCCGGAAATTTCAAACTTTCTGACAGGTGGGACCGCCTTGACACGTGTCGCGCAACGAATGGACTGTCTCACCGACCACGTGGCATGACGGTTCTACTCAATATTTTCTCGACACGGAAAGTCAGAGAAATCTGACCGGGTGGCACTGGCAGCCATGTGTCGCGCGTTGAGTGGACTGACTCACCGCCCACATAACAAGCCAGTCCCACCCAACATTTTCTCTTTCAAAGAGATTTCTCTTACGAGTGGAACCCACTCGCCAGTGGCCTAACTCACTGCCAACGTGGCGAGACAGGCCCACCCAATATTTCCTCAAAAGAGAAACTTCAATTCACTTTGCTAAGACCACATGGTGCAGCAGCTGCACGTCATAAAGCTTTATTTAGTAATATTTATAGTTTTTGCCATACATGCAACACAGAAATGGACCTTGCTACAAAATACGCCATACCAAGATCACGAAGGACATGAAGCAAAAATCAACAAGAAATTACAGAAGCTCGCTCATCTTGACGCCATCAATCTGGGATGTCAAAGCAGCAGAGGGCCCGGTTTAGGGGTTTAGGGCGGCGGACGGGAGTGCTTCGGACTATCACCTGCAGGATGCCCAGGATTGAGTTAATGATCCCAAGTAAGGAGGCCACGATGCCCAGAACGGCGGCAATTTCTGCAAGACTTAGAGAAGACTTCATTTCTGCCTTTCTGTGGGTGATTGTCGAAGTTGAGATTTTTTCTGGAGATCTCTGGGTGGGGAAGAGGGAGGTGATGAAGCAGACTGGGAAAGGTGGGAGGGCAAGGGAGAATGGGGTCGGCTTTTATAGGGAGGAACAAAACATCGACAAGTCAAAGATGAACTAAAAACTGGATATCACGCCCGAGTCATCACGCCCGAGTCATAAAGAGCTCAGGTTGCTCTTTTGTTTGGTTCGCTCCAGTTTTTAGTCCATATTTGGCTTGTCAATGTTTTTTAAAAAGAAATCAAGTTTTTATTGTACCGAAACACACCCAGGTCCATCCCAGAAATCGATGTCGGACGTGGTGTTATATGAGGGGTCCTTTTAGTATGAGGACCTCAATAAATCCTCAACAAAAAAAAACCCAGATCTCTATTCTTTTTCTTTTCGGGAAAAAAAGTTTACGATGTATTAATTTTCTTAATTCTTCATATCATCAGCATGTGCTTTCAATGTTCTTCCCGAATTTGGAGTTTTGGATATTGTATCCATGATTGGCACTGATAGGCTCTCGCGATGACTCAGTGAAATGTTTCTAATTTCGATGCCCTGCCATCAATTTTATTTTGTTGGCCTTGGATTGGAAGAAAGAAAAATTTGGTGCTCTCTCTATCTTGTCTAGAATAACTACTAGGGCCGAGCAAGTTGGACCAGCTGTATCGAGAACTCCCCGAACTAGCAAGTTTGGTCCGGTCCTCGGTTCCCAAAAATGGAACTAGTGTCCGGGCGGTCCAATTCTTGATTTCTAAGAGGGTCGAATCAAATCGGATCGGTCAAATTTTTCATAATTTTTTTACATTTCTAGGAGGGTCTCTCGACCTCTATTGGCCCCTACGGTCCATTTTATGCCTTGATATACAGGCTGTACGACTTTGAAGGTGTTCTGATTTAATCGATTTCTAGGTTTCCATGCACTATTCATTGAAGATATTCAAAGTCACTGTTCTAGAATTCATGAGTGCGAACTGCTGAGATCCCACTCCTCCTCTTCACGATTCTCCCTATGGTGACACTATGTAGGTTGAAGTGGCGTGGTGTGGTGTTCTTTGTTTCGAGCTGGGGATTCTGATGTTCACGTACTATTCATCGAAGCTGCTCTTTGTTCTTGTTCATGCTCGAATTCACAAATCTCCACGATTGTGATTGTTGGTCTCTTATTGCTCGTCGTGGTGGTCTAGTTCGATCCCGACTTGTAGTTGACTGTTAGTATTTTTATTGCCGTCTCAATTTGTTTACAGAGTGCTCGGAAGCTAGCTATGTCTGACCCTTTGAAGAAGCCTGATGCTATTGAGTTGCAATCGATGCCCTCTGTGGATCCTTTGAGCAATGTGGAGGCCAGTCTATCTAATGTGGGTTTGACTCCGAGTTTTATTGGCTCGGTTTCTATGTGAGGCAAGAAAGCTAGAAGAAGAAGCAGGATGGCTAGAACATTTGAAACTTTGAATCTAATGGAGAACGTCTCAGCCCCCTCTTCAACTTCTCTGTTAGGCAAGATGGCTTTGCCGGAGTTATCTTTCCCGGCCCATATATTGGATAAAGGCAAAGGTATTCCTAAGACCACAGCACAACAAGGTCCTCAGGCTAAGCTGGATCACGAAGGTGTTGCCGACAAAAGGGCTAGGTCCCGTAGCCGACTTGGGCGAGCTAGAAGCAAGCTAAGGAACCCTGCCTCGGGGAAAATGGGCTCACAAGGCCCTACTATTCAGACCAATGCCACTTCGGCTGGTGATAGAGTGGATCATGACAAAGGTAGAGTTCCTCAACCTAAGTCATGGGCCAATGTTGCTCGTGCTAGTGTAGCAATTGGCTATGACCTCTCCTTTATACCTCCTGATATCAATGATGGCAAGCCATGTGTACGTATCTCTAAGGATATCTTAAATGCCACCGATAAGGTTTGGTATGAATCAATAGTTGGCTACTTTATTGGTAAGAAGTTCCCCTTTAAATTGATTGAAGCTTCATTGAAACATCTTTGGGGGAATTATTTGATGGATATGAAGGCTAATGAGGATGGATTCTTTTTCTTCCATGTCCCGGATATTGAATTCCGCGGGAGGATTTTAGAGAGGGGTCCTATTACAGTGGCTAGGATTCCTTTGATTTTATAGCAATGGCACCCTATGCTTGTTCTAAATTAAAATATGTACGAAAAAAAATTAGAAATCTCATTATATATTTTAAAAGTTTAAGACCCACGTTAGGTGCCGGGTTAAATTCTAAAGACTACGAAGCATATTGAGTCAAATTTTTAGAACAATTTATTTTACTTTCTCTTTTTATTTCTAAGTCAAAAGGAAGGGAAAAAGGTTAGAAATAAAAAGAGAAGGTTAGAAATAAAAAGAGAAAGTAAAATTGTTAAGACCCACGTTAGGTGCCGGGTTAAAGTGTAAAGACTACGGTCACTTATTTTACTAGGCGGCTTCCCTTGGGAGTCTATCCACTCGGGCACCTGGTCTGCAGCTCGGAACTTGCTGTATCTATTCAACCAATAAACAAGTGCATTATAGGCAGCATAGTTAAGCCTATAACCCTTTTGCCTACCTGCCCAAAGAACTTGGAGGCGACCTTGGGGTTATTTTCCACCTTAAGCACCTCCGCGACGAGGCCGGTGTCACACGACGGAGCTTGCTGAGCTCGGCAACGACCGGAGGGCCCCAATTACTGTGGTTCCGGCGGAATGCGTCAACAATAAACCGGGCAATCTGAGACAGGCAACGGGAGGCACTGAGGGAGGAGGGAGGCCCGGGTGCCGATGGAGAAGATTGGAGGGGGCTATGTTGGTCTGGGTCCCATTTGTGGAGGTGGAAGGGAGCAGGGATGGTCTTGCGGGAGGAGAAGAGGCCGCCGTAGACAACGGGGCGGTTCTGGAAGGGCGTGCGGTGACCGTAGAAGAAGTACGGTTTGAAGGGCTTCGGTGCAGGAGGGTTGTTGGTACCTGATCTACTGTGTCTTTTTTGTCGACGAGCCCTGGAATTGGTGGAACACCTTCTCTCCTTTGTGTGAATGGATGAAGGAAATCGGGTCAGATTTAAGGTTATGATTGGCTCGTCTTGGAAAGCCCGACACGCCTTCGTTTCCCACCATGCAAGCCGATTCCCGAGTCGATTGTGGAAGAAGCCTCGGTGACGAGCAGAAATTGCGCGACTAGGGGGCTCAGTCGCAGGGAAATTGAGAAAGAAAGAAATTCCCTCGCCGACTCATTGAAGGTGACGGGTCGGAGGGCGTGATGTGGCCGAAAGTGACATGCGCGTTCGTGGAGTTCGACTGTGACGGCTTGCGGCGTGAATATAACCATTCTAATCGTTCTAGTCAAAAATGAAAAAAAAATATATATTTCTAGTTTTTTTAACGAATTTCTAAGTTGAAAAGAGTGTTCCACAGTGATACAAAACTTTCGAGACAAAAAGTCGTTTGATAGATGTTCTTAATTTAAAATCCCATCATCAATATGCGAGCAACGGTAGGGAGAGAAGGACGCAAGGAGTGTTAAAATTTGTATACTATACTCACCTTTGTACCAAAATTGTTTATCGAATTATTTAAGTGTCAAATTTTCTGAAAAAAAAAGATCACCTAAGTGTCAATTTCGATTTACTTGGCCAAACCTCCGATGTGGAATTTTTTATTAATATTTTTGAGTTGACGTGACTCGTCGAACAATCTAGTCAGCATTTAATAATTAAAAATTATAATTAAAAACATAAACTTAATTAAATTAAAAAAAAGAAGAAGATGGGAGAGAGCAAGAGGGAAGCTCTCATCGTTGTCATCGTTGTCGCCACTGCCCCAACATCGTTGAGATGGGTCAGTCGCCAAGCCCTGGCCACATGGGCTAGCGAGGGCGGGGAGGCAGTAATGGTGAGGGCTTGCAGCCCTCCCCATTTGGAATTCGCCTCCTTTAAATTATTTTGAACTAATGTTAAATTTAATTTTAATAAATTAAAGGTATCTTAGATATAAAAAAAAATTGAAAAGCCACGTGGACTTTTTTTAATACCAAATAATAAAAATTTAATTGTGAATGCCACATAAGCAAAGAGGCCGAAATTTCTCACCATCCGCGAGAAGCAAATCATTATGCCAACCAGATTGTAAAAGCTCATCATCTAAAAACACTTCTCACTCATTAGCTATTTAAGCCCTCTCTTTGGAATTTATTATGTCTAAATACTAATTTCTGACATGTTATTTATAGGTCTATTTGGTTCAGCTTTTTCAATGGGAATTGAGCAGATAAAATATAAGGTGATTGGCAATCATTTAAAATGATTTTGAGATGGAAAACTAGTATTGAAAATGTTGAAAGTTCAAGGCAAGCTCTACTAGCTTTTAACATTTTCCAAAAACTCATTTTCATAACCGAATTAACGCAGCCTTACTTCGCTTATGAAATGAAAGTGGCTCCTTTTGAGCCCCAATTTTCTTTTCTTTGCTTCTTGACGTTTTTAGTTTCTGAAATTGCAATTTCCACCCTTCTATTTTGGAGTTCGTTTCGAGTTACCCCTTGACTATGACTTTTGGCCAAATTCTCAACCAAATCTCAATTTCATACTCTCCCTTGATGGTGTCTGCTGGGGCCAAATCCATCCTGCAATTGGACGAACATACATCGTGGCATTGTGCCCCCGATCTTTCAAAAAATTCGTTGGGATGCCCTCACTTTGGTTGTATAAATAAAAGGAATTAATTGTGATAAGGACATAATTGAACATGAGGGCAAATTAGTCATGCTCAGGGGGAGTCTCCTCCTGAAAATCCATAGCTGCTTCTAGAGGGTGGGGGCCCTAGGTCGTGGCTCCTCTTCGTTGAATTCTCATTTTTGCCCCCATGGTGATGATGGGCTCCTCCTTCAAAATTCTAATGGGTGGCAAATATGAGTTTTCACGAACGTAATTTTGCGCGAACGCTGTTTAGCCAAAACGAATGGTTCTAACCTTTTTCTCTTCCTTTTGACTTAGAAATTAAAAGAGAAAATAAAGCGAATGGTTCTAAAAATTTGACTTAATATGCGCCGTAATTTTTAGACTTTAACCCAATAACTAATATAGGTCTTAAACTTTTTAATTATTCAATGAAATTTCTAATTTTTCGTACATATTTAATTTATACATTGACCTATTGGGACAAATGATGATTTTTCCTTCGTGATTTGTGAGGGAAAATTGGAAAGCTTTAATTTGTAAGTATTCTAAATTTGTATTATATCATGGAATTAAAGCTTGTTATGACTCAGCGAAAATTATAAAAATTACAAAAAGAAGAAGAAGCTCGCACAACATATTGAGTGTGCAGTCGTTGCTTTGTGATCTTTGGAAGCAAACTCAAGTTTCCTATTTTGTGTACAAGCGGTGAATCAAAAAGAGCATGTGGTAAGCATGTGTCGCGATTGCTTTCCTCAGCTTGCTATATACCTAAATTTCGTGGAATATGTGGCTCGATAAAAAATGACAGAACATGTTGTTTCAATGGGAGCTTGATGAAATAATATGCTTTCCATTATAACATACCGAATTTTAGTCAAATCAAGTGGTCAAATCTTAAGATATTCAAAATTTTTGCCATGGTCATCCGATCACGAAGTATTGTGAATTTTATAACTTAATTTGATCGATTGATTAAAAGTTAAAGGATTAAGCCACAAGCTTCCCGACGATACCAAAATTTTGATACAAAAAACTCGAATGCATCATTCTTGTTGAAAATCTCACTTCTCAAGATTTAGTTATGTATATTGTCATTGAGATTTTATCCTTATGCATTGGCTAGTTCATAAGGGCAATTTATGTCAAACTCTTGCTGCCTCTGACAAGAAGTTTGATTAGTTGGGTTTGGAATTTGAGGGGACTTGATTGGAAAAGTTTACACATTTGAGATCTTAATTGAACAATGACGTACAAGTTCATGGACCAAAGTGGAAAATAGGAAAGAAAATGTGGCAAACGAATAAGGCTAGCTGGAAAATGATGGCGTTTTTCATGAAAAAGAAAAGGAAGAAAAGCTCTCTCTCATCAGAGGATCTAGAGGATGTGATTTCATATTTTCATGGAAAATAATCATGATTTGTGAGGACTTGGTGGTGCTAGCCGCACTATCAAATTTACGACACCGATCACTTTTTCAACAACATTTACAAAAGCTAAGAAACTACAGCACACAGAGTCCTACATGCTCTTACTCAGTTTTTCCTATTCGAGATGTAATTGACGAGGGTTCCTCCCATCCAATAATTATATGTTACTTTGGCCATTGTGCTCCTCCCATCTAACAAGTATGAGGGTTCCTTCCAATTATTTATGTTAATTGTGCATTGTCTATACTTTTGGAATCATTTGGTTCGTTTACCTACGATTGTGAAAAGAGCTTGATTCTCCTTTTACAAAGTCATGACATAAAATACACATTTTATTAATCAACATGCCTGGTAAATATGTCTCAAATAATCCCACCCCATCATCTATCCAAAAGAGACCACTAACAATAATAATTCCTATAGTAACAAGAAGATGAAATAACATCGGGATCTGAAATGATTTTTATAATAAGCTCCTTAGCATTGAATAAAGAAAATCCATTCATAATCTCTAACACTATGATATGTGGTGATCACATCTCCATGAAAAACATGACCTCATTAGCATAAACGTAACTAATACAAGTTATTGGTTCGACCGAAGATAGCCATTCATCAACCACCTGCAAGAAAGATAGTAACTAATATAAATTATTGGTAGATGCATTTTGTTTATTATACAAAATGGCTTTAATTGTTTCTTTATTTAATTTTCATGGATGATGATGATTGGGAGTGATGGGGGATCAACCTCGCCCAACAGAAATTCTTTGCTAGGTCCTTCCGGTGAGAAGCAAATTCCCCTTTGTCAGCTTCTAGTTAAAGGACAAGCGTAGTTATTAGGCATGATAGGTTCCCAGCCATTTCGATTTTCTCCCAAAAATGGGAACCAGACCAACTAGTTCTGAGACCGGATCAGACTGGATCTATCGATATTAGCTGATTCTAGGATGGTTCAATAGGACGATGAAAATCCTTAAAAAAAATTAATTAATTTAATTTTTTTGTTTTCTTTTGTTAAAGTCAAGTAATGATTAAAACTTTAGAAATTTAAATTGGATTCTTTTTCACTTTTTTTTATATATTTATCTTCAATAAAGTGTAAACAAATTATGAAAAATTTAATCGATCCGATTTGATTTGACTCTCCTAGAAATCAGGAACTGGACTGCCTAGACACTAGTTTCACTTTTGGGAACCGGGGACCAGACCAAACTTGCTGGTTCGGGAAATTCCCGATTCAGTCGGTCCAACTTGCTCGGCCCTAGTAGTTATTCTAAACAAGTTAGAGAGAGCATCGGATTTTTCTTTTTTCCAATCCAATGCCAAAGAAATAAAACTGATGGCAGGGCATCGTAATTAGAAACATTTCACCAAGTCATCGCGAGAGGCTATCAGTGCCAATCATGGATACGGGATCCACAAGTCCAAATTCGGGAAGAACATTGAAAGTACATGCCGATGATATGAAGAATTAAGAAAATTAATACATCGTAAACTTTTTTTCCCGAAAAGAATAGGAATGGAGATATGAGTTTTTTTGGTTGAGGATTTATTGAGGTCCTAATACTGAAAGGACCCCTCATACAACACCACGTCCGACATCGATTTCTGGGATGGACCTGGGTGTGTTTAGGTACGATAAAAACTTGACTTCTTTTTAAAAAACATCCCTTCAGCACCTTTTTGTCTGGTTCCTCCGGACTAGCCTTCAGCACCTTTTTGTTTGTCTGGTTCCTCCGGACTAGCCTTCAGCACCTTTTTGTCTGGTTCCTCCGGTTTTTAGTCCATAACATTGAGGAGGCCTCTCTATAAAAGCCCACCTCATTCTCCCTCACCCTCCCACCTTTCCATCACCTCCCTCTTCCCCACCCAGAGATCTCCAGAAACAAATCTCAACTTCGACACTCACACACAGAAAGGCAGAAATGAAGTCTTCTCTAAGTCTTGCAGAAATTGCCGCCGTTCTGGGCATCGTGGCCTCCTTACTTGGCATCATTAACTCAATCCTGGGCATCCTGCAGGTGATAGTCCGACGCAACTCCGGTCTGCCGTCCTAAACCCCTAAACCGGGCCCTCTGCTGCTTCGACATCCCCAGATTGATGGCGTCAAGATGAGCGAGCTTCTGTAATTTCTTGTTGATTTTTGCTTCATGTCCTTTGTGATATTGGGATGGCGAATTTTTGTAGCAAGGTCCATTTCTGTGTTGCATGTCTTGCAAAAACTATAAATATTTCTAAATAAAGCTTGTACGACGTTTTGAGTATGCAGCCGTTGCTCTGTGGTCTTAGCAAAGTGAACTCAAGTTTCTCGTTTTGTGCACAAGCGGTATATTAAAAAGAGCACGTGCTAGGCATGTGGTGCGATTGCCTGACTTGCATATTTCCCTTTTCTTTATAGCTATTCCTTTCCACAATTGCCTATTTCCCTAAATTTCCTACAGCTTGACCAAAGTTGATAGAAAATGTTATTTTTCATTATAAGCTCAATTTAATGGTATGCTTGCCATTCTAACATACCTGATTTAGCAGAAATTCAAAATTTTTGCCGTGGTTATATGATCTTGAAGTATCGTAAATTTTATGACCTAACCCGATCGAGCGATTTCAAATTAAAGATCAAGCCATAAGCTTCCCGACAAGGCCAAACTTTTGATATGGAAAGCTCGAGTGCAGTGTCCTTGATGAAAAATCTCACTTGCCGGCTCCGACAACAGCTCCAATCGGTTGGATTTGGAATTTGATGGGACTTGATTGGAAAAGTTTACACATTTGAGGACTTGATTGAACAAAGACGTATAAGTTCAGGGACCAAATTGAAAAATAGGAAATAAAATGTGGTAAACACATAAAGTCGGCTGGAAAATAATGGCGTTTGTAATGGGAAAAAAGAAAACAGCTCACTCTCATATTAGAAGATTTAGGGGATGTGATTTCATGGCCATATCTCACCCATTGTTACATTGGCAAAGCTTCAATATCACATTGGACTGTATAATATTCACAAATACCACGTCCATTCTCAATTTTGGTCCCTTCTCAAAGACCATAATACATCACACGATCGAGTAGAGTTCTTCGCAGAGGCAGCAAATTATTCAAAACTCCCATAATAGAAAATACGGACAAGTGATTACCCAAAAAGCCCTCCATATGCATCTCTCTAAGATCTCATTCCTTTACTTGTCGTTTTGTTCACCAGCTATTCTTTAAAGTAAAAATTATACTATAGCCGGAGAGAATCCCACTCATCCTCCAATATATTGGGCACAACTGTAATTACATTCCCAGAAACCCTTCCTGCTGATTGAATCTCTATGCCCCCCACATCTCTTTGGGGTTTATTATCTTTGGATGCTAATTTTCGCTGTGCTACATATTTTGCTTATTAAATGAAAGTAGTTCCTTTCGAAACCCCAAAAAAAAAAATCCTTCTTGACATTTTTAATTTTTGAAATTGCAATGTCCACCCTATATTTTTTTGGAGTCCGTTAAGATTTACCCCTTGACTTCGACTTTTGGCCAAATTCTCATCTAAATTTCCATCTCATATTTTCCCTTGATGGTATCTGTTGAGGGGGTGAATCCATCATGCAAATTCGGCAAACCTACATTGTGCTCCCGACCTTTTAAAAATTCACTGCGACGCCCTCACTTTGATTGTATAATCAAAAGGAATTAATTGCAGTAAGAAGGAGAAAATTAGAAAACAAAAAGTAACAAGGAAATAAACTAGATGAGGGAGGGGGAAAGGGATGAATGGACATGACGATTAGTGAAGGATCCGGTGAGGTGTTGACACTTAAATTTTGGCTACATATTAAAGAAAAATCATTAGCATAATTTATGTTCATCACGTGGTTGGAGTTTGACATTATCACGTACCATCGTACATGTGATCGAAGAGATTTCTCGAAGTTATATTTAGCCGCGGCGGATTTTTAAATTTTCACTTAACTTCTTATGGATGTAGCTCGATCTTCGGTGGTCATTTGATTCAACATTTATCCGTGATTTTTTATCTTCAAGAGATAAATTGTAATTGAAATCAAATTAAAAAAGAGAGAAATTTTAGGTATGAAAACTTTGGAGATAAGAATTATCCACATTAGATGATGGGCAAAAGGCTGAAGATTAAGGATTATAACAAAAGAAAATCTGCACGATTTTTGGTCAGAAAGGGATGTTCGTAAAGATCAGATTTCTCTTAAGCCATGGACCAACGCAATCTTTGAAAAGTTTATCATGATTTTTTTTTAAAAGCTTAAGAGTTCAAATCTGTTAAAGATTGCTCTCTATATAGAGGGAATCAGTCGACCTTTGGGGGGGGGAGAAGAAAAAAAGAAAGGAGGTGAGAGAGAAGATGAACAGAGGAGAAAAGGGAGGAAAACAAAAGAGAAGGGGCAGGAAGACAGAGAGAGCACCGGCCACAAGGGGAAGCATTTGGCCACAAGGGAAGCACGAGAGAGAGAGAGAGAGAGAGAGAGAGAGAGAGAGAGAGAGAGGGCTGGAAAAAGGGAACGTGAGGGTGAAGAAAAATCAGAGAGAAAATGTGGTCCAGAGAGAGGAAAAGATGAGGGCAGCTTGAGAAAAATCGGAGAGAGAATAGGGAGACGAGATTGGCCTCAACTTAGAAAAGAAGATGGAGACTCTCCTTGGAGCCGTGGGCCACTTCTGGGCAAAAGGGCATCTCCCCATACGAAAAGGACGACCACAAATTGGAAGAAAAAGAAAAGTACATAAGCCACGTCCGAGCTACACACAGTGGTGCCAGATCCCGTATATGTTCCCTTGCGATTCTAAGTGTCCCAGCGAACCCTCTAACGGATTAGCCGGCGTTGCGTCCAAAGGGGTTTTGCCATATTGCATCCGCAAGTCCAGTGAAACTTCGAAGTGTCCAGCTCTCCATCAATCTTCACGAATAGCTGGTGAATCCAACATTGGCAACCACCCGAGAAAACCTCCTATAATCGGAAGCCGCGAGCCCCTTTGCTAGCGATTCCCATTCTCACGGCCACGGGTCTCTCATCAGCGATCCGCAATTCCAAACCTCAAGAACCACTGTCCACGACAAACTGTTTCCTCAAGTCGTGATTTGTTGCCAATTCAAATTTGAAAAAATTTCTGAGAATAGATCAGACTTTTCTCCAATCCCCTTCATTGACGGTGAAGCTTGTTGATCCTAGCAGCCACGACCCCAATGAGCCGAACGTGACAAGGTTGCTGCTTGGGACTCTACTTGGTGCTGACCCACTGAGCCACCTACTCTTCCATTCGTGAACGACAACAATGGTGCTCCCTCTTCTTGCTGGCTTCGATGTTTGTGATCATCGCTGGCCAACCTCGCCGAGATGCCAAGCTGTAATTCGTCCCTTAGCCAAGTCCACCATCAATCGACTATGTCAGCCGACATTAGCGATCGTCGTTCGGTCCATTCAAAATGGAAAAGTTTATCTGCAAGATTAGGTAACATACCTCATCTATATCAAATTAATTTAGCTCATTGATAATTTGCCTAATCTTGAAATATTTGGACTAACGTGCATCATCTACAAGATTTATAGGTATCAAATCAATTTAGGAAAATCCTTAATTTTAAACAAACTGGAAATCGATCAAACTGATCTCATGTTCGAAATACGATTCGTATCGGTTATCAAGTTTGAATAAATTGCACTGATTTTCAAATATATTGCTTGATTTGATGGTTGCAAATGTTATTTGATTAATTGTCATGAACATTATCTTTAATTATAAATAACCTTAGGATAACTTTTTTTTTCCTGATGATTTGAAAACACTAAAAAATATTTAAAGTGTTAGTTTTATGTTAGAATGAGATAACTATAATTAGAATTTGCACTCTAGGGTGTTATCCATGGTTAAGATATGATATTAGTTTAAATTAGGGGTAAAGATAGGTTAATTCCTCATGTAAATTAGATAATATGTAACTATGGATAACTAGTTTCATTAATTAAATAATTCTGAATTTCATTAAAACATAAAAACATATGCACTTCCTATAGTTTAGGACACATCATATTATTAAGTCATGTACATGTCATGGAGTCACGCATCAAATTCATTTAATTAGAAATTGCATGTCATGTAGAGCTAGATGCATAATTGCCATATCATCAATGTTGTTTGCTTGCCATGTAGTTTGCATGTTAGTTTCGTTAATTAGGAAAATTGCATATCAATCTTGCACGTCACGTATAAATTGCATTTTAAAGTCATTTTAGAACAATAGGTTAAATTGTTAGTAGACCTAGGGTTTTTTAATACATGTCATATTAGATCAGAATTCATACCATCATTATACCATTTACTTTTAATAAAAAAAATGTTCTTATGATAGGTTAGCGGCATGTTTAATTTATGTATTTATTAATTTCGAATTCCATTAATAAATGAAAAACAAAAAAAATCATTTGCATGCCATTTAGATAATTACATGTCTTCAGTTAATTTAATCAAATCACATGTCGTGTCAATTGGTTTAATTTAGGATTTCATGTACATGACATATTTGGGTAGTTGCATTTAGGTTTAAGTTTCATCATATGCATGTTAGCATTAAAAAGTGAAAATCCAAAAAAATTATTTAAAACTTCATTTTTACATACTCAGTTAACTTGAATGTTAGGATAATAACAAAACCAAAATAAATCATTTGGTTTGCTTTGTTAGATCATGCTTGTAATTTATTTGCTTGATTGAGTGTTCACATTAATGGTTGCGCACCTGCATGGGCACCTGGTATATTAGTGGATGGAGTTACAATCAATTCAAACTATTTGCTAACATTTTTTTAAATAAAAGGAAAGGTAATGAAAGCGCGTTAGATTGATCTAACGTAAGTAAGTTCCGTTCATAGGAGTAAAGTATATCTCCCGATACTTTACTTGGGTTTTTAATTGACCCACCAAAAAATATATTAGTGGCAATTTCAAATAAGAACCTTAACCTAAGTTGCGCATTGATATGAGCTTCGGAGAGCTCGAGTTAAGTTAAACTTAATAATCCATTAGCTGAATCATAGATGCGACATGGGGTTAGTGGCGGCCCCGCCCCATTTTATAATAGTGGGAAATTCTTAAAAAATAAAATTACATGTGACATTTTAGTCATTTTTCTTAGTCTCAAATTCTCTTTCCATCATTCTCGATGGTGATAGAGCATGTGATTTAAGGGTGGGTGTGGTGTTTTTCTCCACTATGAAACTTACCCTATAAGTAGACTTTCATCGGTTGGAAATCCAATTAAAGAAAAAAAAAGAAAGAAATGGCAAAAACCATCATAGTTAATTTATGGCTAAAACTAGCTAGAAGGACTATATTAACAAATTAGTAAAAGATATGAGATTAAATTGGCAAGTTGACAAATCGTCAAAAAAGTTTATGACTTGAATTGATAAAATTAAAATTTTTAAGATCGAGTTAACCATCTTTCAATAAATTTATGACTTTTTGGACATCTATCCTCCCAACAATGTTATGATTGAAAATTTTTAATTTAAAGTTTTAGCTTTTTTTCGTTATTTTTTTGAATGCCTTTATTGGGTAAAAAACAAAAAAAAGGAAAAAAAATAAAAATTGAAAGAAGAAATTCTCTTACTAGTCGGGCCACACAAATCCTATCTTAACTTAAGAAAATTCTCTAAAAATGCGATTTGATTTAAACACGTTATTTAGCCGACATATTTTCTAAACATGTAATTTAAATTAAATTAAAAGATGCCAATCCTACCATGCAATTCTATCTACATGTAATGCAGTCTTTTTATTTTTCTTGTTTCAAAGCATGGCATGTTATTTATGATAAAGATAGAGTTTCTCATCCATAGAAGCACTTAATATTTAATTTTGATAGGAATTGAGGTAAACGGTCATCTCACAATTTAAATTAGATACTAAATCAACCATTTTCCATAATAATTATCCAAAGCAAAATAAAAAATTGATCCAATTTCTTTACGGTTAGCAATTAAATCAATTTATCCCGAATTTGCATAATGCATAGATTGAATTAATTTATGGATAAATTTTTTGAATTTTTTAAAGTAAATTTATAATTTTATAAATTAAAATTAAAATAACTAAAATTTATAACAAAAAATTAAAATTAAAATATAATTTTGAGCAATTTGTTATTCAAATATTTTAAATATTTCATTTTAATTTTAATTTAAGATATTTATTTAATTTTAACTTAAAAACATTTTAAATTTACATTAAAATTTAATAATTTTTATTTATTAAATGTAATTTAGTTTAAGTGTTTTAAACTTTTTTAAATTTTTCTACTGATGTGGCGCTTATGTGTCTTAACAGATATATGAAAATTAATTTAATTTTAAAATTTTTAATGAAATATTTTTTAAATTAAAATTTAAACTATAAATTAAATTACAGTTTAATGTTTAATTTTTTAATTGAAAAAATATTAAATTTACATTTTTATGAATTTTACCAAATCCAATTTTTTAATATATGATTTAAGACGTAAGTAATTGTTTTAAAAATTTTAATTAAAAAAATTAAATTTTATTTTTGATAAATTTCATATTTCAAATTATTTCAAACTTTTTTAAATTTTATTCTTTTTTAGAAAAAATCGATTTTTTTTTAAATTTTTCAGTTTTTATATGTAAAATTTGAATTAATTGAATTAATTAAAGTGAAAATAATAAAATTTATTTTAATTAATTTAGTTAAATTTGAAATTTAATTTTTAATTTTTAATTAAATTAGTTTAAGTTTTTATGTTATAAATTTTAATTTAAACATAATCTCCTTTTTAATAAATTTAAAACTTTTTTCTTTATTAAAATGTAATTTAGTTTATATTTTTATTATTTTTACTGACGTGGTGCCTCCGTTTCTTAAAAATATATATTTAAAATGCCACGTCAACTTTTTCCATTACTTTAGTTAACGGAGTTAGTGGAGGGACTCATTTGAACAAATTTGACAAGTTTTAGAACTCGATTGCACTTTTTGCAAGATTTAGGACTCACTTGCACTTTTGTTACAAGTTTTAGGACTTATAGTGAACATGTCCCAAATTTAAATTGAATTCATTTTACTTTTTTATATATTTATCTTTAATAAAATGTAGAAAAATTATGAAAAAGTTAATCGATCCGATCCGATCCGATCCGATTCGGCCCTCCTAGAGATCGGAAATTGAACCGCTTGGACACCGGTTCCACTTTTGGGAACCGATGACCGAACTGACACCTCCGGGATTCTGACCAAACTCGTTGGTTTAGGCAGTTCCCGGTTCAGTCAGTCCAACTTGCTTAGTCCTAATAGTTATTCTAAACAAGATAGAGAGAGCACCGAATTTTTCTTTCTTCCAATCCAATGCCAAAGAAATAAAATTGATGACAAGGCATCGGAATTAGAAACATTCCATTGTGTCATAGCGAGAGGCTATCGGTGCCAATCAATTGATACTAGATCCAAAATACCAAATTGGGGAAGAACATTGAAAGCACATGTTGATGATATGAAGAATTAAGAAAATTAATAGATCGTCAAAACTTTTTTTTTTCTGAAAAAGAGTAGTAATGGAGGTTTGGGTTGTTTTTGGTTGAGGATTTATAGAGGTCCTAACACAGAAAGGACCTCCTCATTCAACACCACGTCAGACATCAATTTCTGGGATAAACCTCATTGGAACGAAACGATGCTTGACCTTGGGAACATTAAATAAGTAATTTTACATGGGACATGGGATGGACCTTTTCCCTTTTCGTCCACTAAGTAATTTTACATGGGACACGGGATAGACCTTTTAAGTAATTTTATATGGGACCTAGGATGGACCTTTGACATAGCATGGACTTTATGTCCATCCCAATGTCAAGCATTGTTACAATAAAAAAATCAATGTTGCGGCTACAAATGCTCAGCCCCATTGTCCCTCACCCTCCGACCTTTCCCAATCTGCTTCGTCATCTCCCTCTTCCCCACCCAGAGATCTCCAGAAAAAATCCCAACTTCGACACTCACACACAGAAAGGCAAAAATGAAGTCTTCTCTGAGTCTTGCAGAAATTGCCGCCCTTCTGGGCATCGTGGCCGCTCTCCTTGGCATCATTAACTCCAACCTAAGCATCCTGCAGGTGGTAGCCCGACGCAACTCCGGTCCGCCGCCCTAAACCCCTAAACCGGGCCCTCTGCTGCTTCGACATCCCCAGATTGATGGCGTCAAGATGAGCGAGCTTCTGTAATTTCTTGTTGATTTTTGCTTCATGTCCTTCCTGATCTTGGGATGGCCTTTTTTGTGGCAAGGTCCATTTCTGTGTTGCATGTCTTGCAACAACTATAAATATTACTAAATAAAGCTTGTACGACGTATTGAGTATGCAGCCGTTGCTCTGTGGTCTTAGCAAAGTGAACTCAAGTTTCTCGTTTTGTGCGCAAGCGGTAAATTAAAAAGAGCACGTGCTAAGCATGTGCCGCGATTGCCTGACTTGCATATTTCCCTTTTCTTTATAGCTATCCCTTTCCTCAATTGCCTATTTCCCTGAATTTCCTACAGCTTGACCAAAGTTGACAGAAAATGTTATTTTTCATTATAAGCTCTATTAAATGGTATGCTTGTTAGATATTATAAGCTCTATTAAATGGTATGCTTGCCAATCTAACATACCCGATATAGCCGAATTAAGTGGTCGGATCTTAAAAAATTCAAAATTTTTGTTGTGGTCATATGATCGTGAAGTACTGTAAATTTTATGACCTAACCCAATCAAGCGATTCAAAATTAAAGATCAAGCCATAAGCTTCCTGACAAGGCCAAACTTTTGATATGGAAAACTTGAGTGCGGTGTCCTTGATGAAAAATCTCACTTGCTGGCTCTGACAACAACTCCGATTGGATGGATTTGGAATTTGAGGGGACTTGATTGGAAAATTTTACACATTTGAGGACTTGATTGAACAAAGACATATAAATTCAGGGACCAAAGTGGAAAATAGGAAAGAAAATGTGGCAAACAAATAAAGCCGGCTCGAAGATCATGGCGTTTGTAATGGGAAAGAAGAAAACAGCTCACCCTCACTTTGGTTGCATAATCAAAAGGAATTAATTGTGATAAGAAGGACATAATTGAATATGAGGGCAAATTAGTAATGCTCAGGAGGAGTCTCCTCCTGAAAATCCATATCTGCTTCTAGAGGGTGGGGGCCCTGGGTCGTGGCTCCTCTTCGTTGAATTCTCATTTTTGCCCCCATGGTGATGATGGGCTCCTCCTTCAAAATTCTAATGGGTGGCAAATATGAGTTTTCACGAACACAATTTTGCGTGAACGCTATTTAGCCGAAACGAATGGTTCTAACCTTTTTCCCTTCCTTTTGACTTAGAAATAAAAAGAGAAAGTAAAAAAATGGTTCTAAAAATTTAACTCAATATGCATCGTAGTCTTTAGACTTTAACCCGACACCTAATGTAGGTCTTAAACTTTTAAAATATTCAATGAGATTTCTAATTTCTTTCGTACATATTTAATTTAGTCATTGATCTATTGGGACAAATGGTGATTTTTTCTTCGTAATTTGTGAGGGCAAATTGGAAAGTTTCAATTTGTAAATGTTCTAAATTTGTGTCTTATCATGGAATTAAAGCTTGCTATGACTCAGCAAAAATTAGGAAAAAAAAACTCGCACAACATATTGAGTGTACAATCATTGCTTTGTGGTCTTTGGAAGCAAACTCAAGTTTCCTATTTTGTGTACAAGCGGTGAATAGAAAAGAGCATGTGGTAAGCATGTGTCGCGATTGCTTTCCTCATCTCGCTGTATACCTAAATTTCGTGGAATATGTGGCTCGATAAAAAATGACAGAACATGTCATTTCAATGTGAGCTCGACGAAATAATATGCTTGCCATTATAACATACCCAATTTTAGTCAAATCAAGTGGTTAGATCTTAAGATATTAAAAAATTTTGCCATGGTCATCCGATCACGAAGTATTATGAATTTTATGACTCAATTCGATCAATTGATTAAAAGTTAAAGGGTTAAGCCATTGATGCCAAAATTTTGATCAAAAAACTCGAATGTAGTGTTCTTGTTGGAAATCTCACTTCTTAAGATTAAGTTATGTACATCGTCATTGAGACTTTATCCTTATGCATTGGCTGATTCATAGGGACAATTTACGTCAAACTCTTGAGGTCTTGATTGAACAGTGACCGGACTGCAAGAAACTGCATAGAGGCCCTAACACAGGAAGGACCTTTTCCAAGTCAAAATTGTCTTTTGCAGGGGCCGCAGTAGCACGATGCTCTAGAAACTTCATCATCTCCCTCTTCCCCACCCAGATATCTCTAGAAAAAATATCAACTTCGACACTCAACACACACAAAAGGCAGAAATGAAGTCTTCTCTGAGTCTTGCAGAAATTGCCGCCCTTCTGGGCATCGTGGCCGCTGTCCTTGGCATCATTGACTCCATCCTGAGCATCCTGCAGGTGGTAGACCGACGCAACTCCGGTCCGCCGCCCTAAACCCCTAAACCGGGCCCTCTGCTGCTTCTGTAATTTCTTGTTGATTTTTGCTTCATGTCCTTCGTGATATTGGGATGGCGTATTTCGTAGCAAGGTCCATTTCTGTGTTCAATGTCTTGCAAAAACTATACGTATTACTAAATTAAGCTTGTACGATGTATTGAGTATGCAGCCGTTACTCTCTGGTCTTAGCAAAGTGAACTCAAGCTTCTCGTTTTGTGCACAAGCGATAAATTAAAAAGAACACGTGCTAAGCATGTGCCACGATTGCCTGACTTGCATATTCCCCTTTTCTTCATAGCTATTCCTTTCCTCAATTGCCTATTTCCCTGAATTCCTACAGCTTGACCAAAGTTGACAAGAAAATGTTATTTTTCTTATAAGCTCAATTTAATGGTATGCTTGTCATTCTAACATACTCGATTTAGCCGAATCAAGTGGTCGAATCTTAAGAAATTCGAAATTTTTGCTGTGGTCATATGTTTTTGAAGTACCGTAAATTTTATGACCTAACCTGATTGAGCGATTCCAAATTAAAGATCAAGCCATGAGCTTCCTAACAAGGCCAAACTTTTGATATGAAAAACTTGAGTGCGGTGTCCTTGATGAAAAATCTCATTTGCCGGCTCCGACAACAACTCCGATTGGTTGGATTTGGAATTTGATGGGACTTGATTGGAAAAGTTTACACATTTGAGGACTTGATTGAACAAAGATGTATAAGTTCAGGGACCAAAGTGGAAAATAGGAAAGAAAATGTGGCAAACAAATAAAGCTGGCTGGAAGATCATGGTGTTTGTAATGGGAAAAAAGAGAACAGCTCACTCTAATATTAGAGTATGTAGCTTGATGTGATTTCATGGTCAATATCTCACCCATCTTTATATTGGCAATTAGAAAAATATGAGAGAGAGAGAGAGAGGTGGCATTTTCCCGTCCGAACCGCCTGGGCGGTCCATCTCAGTTTTCGCCAGCCAACCCGGTTGGTTGGGCTGATCCCGAAGCCGAACCTCTGCTCCGGACATTTCGGTACTCGTCGAAAAGTAGACAATTGTCTATGCAGTCCCCCAATGCGCAGTGTGATGAAGGCCCGAATGACAACCCTCAAAGAAGGAAATACCGCGAGTTTCCCGGGTCGGGTCCATTTTTACCCATTTTCACTAGCCTGGCCACCATCCGGGGGTCTTCCTCAAGTCAATCTCTTCTTCATCTATAAAAGCGAACCCCCCACCATCTTCCCCGCCCTGCCACCAATCATCGGCGCTCACATTGCCCGCAAAAAATCTCTCCGCTGCTTCCTCAACCCTCGAAAGATCCCGAGCCCAAGTTTCTTGATCAGTAGCTCGCTTGCTTGGACGAACGCCTGGACGCTCCAACCTTGAATCGCCGCGAGCTGTGTTCGTCGGGGGATAAAACCCGGTGGCAGACGAGTTGAAGACATCACGGCTATACACGGCGTTGCCCGGCCCCTCATCCACGCCCGCTCCGTTCGACACTGCAAGGGTTGCCTAATCGCCGCCTCCTACATCGGCAACCCTTGGCCGCACGGCGGACGAGGCGACCTCTCCTCCGAAGGCAGCAGCCCCTCTGACCTTCTCTTCCTCGCCGGCGGTAGTCCCTCCTCCCTCCTCTACTGCTAGCGTATTATTTTTTAGGTTTTCGCAATAGTCTGTAGCGACGCCGAAGGCCTCAATATTACATTGGACCGTCTAATACTCCCATAAACCACGTCCATTCCCAATTTTGGTCCCTTCTCAAAGACCGTGATACATCACACGATCGAGTAGAGTTCTTCGCAGAGGCAGCCAATTATTCAAAGCTTCCATAATAGAAAATATTGACAAGACATTGCCCAAAAAACCCTCCATATGCATGTCTCTAAGATCTCAAAACTGCAGAAACCTTTTCCTTTACATGTTTTCTTCACCAGCTATTCTCCATTACACCTTAAAAGTAAAAATTATATTATAGCCAGATTGAATCCCACTCATCCTCTAATATATCGAGCACAACTCTTATTATATTCCCATAAACCCTTCCCGCTAATTGACACTCTAAGCCCCCCACATCTCTTTGGGATTTATTGTGTTTGGACGCTAATTTTCACTGTGCCACATATTTTGCTTATTAAATGAAAAGTGGTTCTTTTCGGAACCCCCCAAAAAAAAAATTCCTTCTTGACGTTTTTAATTTTTGAAATTGCAATGTTCACCCTATATTTTTTCGGAGTCTGTTTCAATTTACCCCTTAACTTTGACTTTTGGCCAAATCTCATCCAAATTTTAATCTCATATTTTACCTTGGTGGTGTCTGCTGAGGGGGCGAATCCATCCTGCAAATTCGGCGAACTTACACTGTGCTCCTAATCTGTTGAGAATTCACTGCGATGCCCTCACTTTGACTGTATAATCAAAAGTAATTAATCACAATAAGAAGGACAAAATTGGAAGAAAAAAAGTAACAAGGAAACAAACTAGATGAGGAGAGAGGAAGGGATGGATGGTCATGATGGTTGGTGGTGGACCTGGTGAGGTTAGTGGCGCCCCCACCCCCATCTTATGATAGTGAAAAATTCTTCGAATAAAAAAAATTATGTGTGCGATTTTACTTATCTCTTTTAGTTTATAATTCTCTTTGCATCATTCTCGACGGGGTAACTTGTGCAATTTATGGGTGAGTGTTGTGTTTTTCTCCACCGTGAAACTTACCCCACAAGTAGGCTCTCACCAATTGGAAATCCATTTAAAGAAAAAAAGAAAGAAATAAAACAAAGAAAAAAGAAAGAAACAAGAAAGAAGTTGCAAAAATTGTCCATATTAATAATTGTTGTCTAAAAATAGCTGGAAGGACTATGTCAACAAATTTTTAAAAGATATACTACTAAATTGGCCAACTGTTGAAAGATTCATAACTAAATTGATGAAATTGAAATGCTTATGATCAAATTGGCCATCTTATAATAGGTTTAGGACTTTTTGGAGAAGTATACGTCCCATGTGAATGAACTTTGCTTGGTGATTGAGGCTCTTTTCATTTTGCATAATATAGCTTCTTGAAAAATATTTTTCAAATTTTCAAACATTTGTTTTGCGGAAAATAAATTAGTTAAGTAAAATATTTTCCACTAATGAATGAACACATTCAATAGTGAGAAAAATATTTTTCCGATTTGGGAAAAGTGAAAAAAAAAATTATTTTCTATTTGCTCGATTTGGCTAAGATCAGGCAATTCTCCATTGTGCACTTCATGTTATTATTTTTAAAATTATTTTCTATTTTCTTCTCTTTTAATAAGTTTTCTCTCTTCTTTCTTTTTCTTTTTACCTCTTCCTGGCCGGTGGTCGCTGGCCTTTGGCAAGCTCGAGCTCGCTGGCCATGATGACCCCCAACAATCGGTTGAGAAAAAATAGAAAAGAAAAAAGAGTAAAATTATAAATTATAAATAAATTAATTATAAATTAATTTTTATAAAAATAAATTTAAAATTATTTTAGTTAAAATAATTAATAGATAAGATTTTTCATTCTATGTAGTAGAAAATATTTTTTCAATTCATTTGTAAATTTCAGTCAAACATCGAAAAATATTACTATTTACTAAGAAAATGACTTTCCAAAATATATTTTATAAAGACGTCACATTTTCGATAAGACTTTCATGCAAATTGAGGCGCCCTCTCTCCCCCAACTATTATTTATGTATGTCAGATCGCAGAAATTGCCTCCCTTTTGGCATCGTGGTCACTCCCCTTGGCAACATTAACTTTATCCGTGGCATCCTGCAGGTGGTAAACCTGACAAAATCTTGTTTCCCTGTCCTCAAGCTCCTGAACGAGGCCTCTATTGCTTCAATATCCAGAGATGGACAGCGTCAACATGAACGAGCTCTATAATTTGTTTTTAGTCCCTAAATTTTCCTTAACTTTTCAGTTGGTGAAAAGCGAAAAGCATTTTTCAGTTGCTTTATTTCATCCAGATCAAGCAATTCTCCTTTGTGCACTTCTTGTGATAATTTTAACATTTTTTTTTACTTTTCTATTTTTTATATATTTCTTAAATTTTCTGCCTTTTTTTTTCTTTTTCTTTTTCCTTCTTCCTCAACCAATGATTGCCGGCCTCCTAAAGCTTGAGCATGCTAGCCATGGTGACGCCCAGTTACTGCTGAGAAAAGAAAAAAAAGAAAAAAAGAGTAAAACAAAAAAGAAAACTAATTAAAAAGAATATGATTATAAATTATTTTAAAAAATAAATAAAATGTTCCATTTTTTAAAATAATCATATTTAAAATAATTAATAGATAAGGTTTTCCATACTAAATGGTGATATTTTTTTAGTTCATTTTTAGGTTTTTGCTAAACAACTAAAATTGTTGTCATTTTTCGAGAAAATGACTACATGAAAAACATTTTCTAGATACGTCACATTTTCGACAAAGCAAATGGAGCTTTATGATCTACATCTTGTAAATTGAGGCATTTTTTCTCCCCCAACTATTATTTTATATATACGGTGTAACTATAAATATGAAATTCAATGGACCTCCTCTACCTAATTTCATAAAATCTTCACCAATGATGCAGAACCATTGTTAAGGGAATCACGTCTCCCAACTCCATTACTTTTATAAAAAGAAATATATATATATATATATTCATTAATTGAACTACCAGTACGGTGTGAGAGATCCATCTTCACAGTGTTGATCCTCAAATGAATTATTAATTTTCGTCATGTGGTCAAACATTGTTACGATTTTTTTCTTCGATTCAAATATTAGGAATCACCCCGTCATTCTCAAGTTTCCAACCTATTGATGCCAAGAAATAGCAAAAGGACAAAAAGTGAAGAGAAACCCTTATTGATTTTTTTTTTTGGGTGAAGTTGTAAATAGTCCAAGACTAAAGAAGTTTCTATCTAAATTAATTTTTGCTTTTTACTTTCCTATTACATGAAATCTTTCCTCGTGGAAAAGTTTGGATGTGCGGGGCGAGAATCGGAAGGACGAGAGTTTGGACTTGTCCCGCACATCCGATTTTCGTTCGACGAGGACGACCTCTACCAATGCCAGAGATCTCCAGAAAAGATCTCAACTTTGACTCGCGCATATAGAAAGGCAGAAATGGAGTCGCCGCTGAGTCCTGCAGAAATTGCCTCCCTTTCTGGGCATCAAGGACTCCATCCTGGGCATCCTGCAGGAGGTAGCTCGACGGAACTCCGATTGGCCGCCCTCAAGCTCCTGAACCGGGCCCTCTGCTACTTCAACAGTCCGAGATGGATGGGGGGTCAACACGAGCGAGCCCTATAATTTGTTTTTAGTCCTTGAACTCTTAAGTTATTCAACATGATCCTTTAACCTTGGGTATACATTCAGTTTAGTCCATAATTTATATAAAAGTGTTTAATATTGTCACTGAACTTCAATTAATGGAATGGCAACTACACAAGTTCAGGGATTAAATTCAACAAGTGCCAATGGTTCATAGACTATATTGAATAAATTATAAGTTTAAGGATCACATTTCAATGATTATATGCGTCATTATCCTAAATGAAAAATAAAAAAGGCAATTTGATCTGTTGGGAACAAATGGTAATTTTTGCTTCGTGATTTGTGAGGGCAGATTGAAAAGTTTCAATTTGTAAAAGCTCCAAATTCGTGTTGTACTATAGAATTAAAGCTCTCCATGACTTAGCAAAGATTACAAACATTACAAGATAATGCTCGTACGGCATATTGAGTGGTCTTAGGAAGCAAACTCAAGTAAGCAGTGAATTGAAAAGAGCATGTGCTGAGCGGGAGCCGCGATTGCCTTACTTGCACATTTTTCTTTTCTTCATAGTGATCCCTTTCCTCATCTGGCCATGTCCCTAAATTTCGTGGAATAATATAATTCTTTACCTAGCGATTGATCAAAGTTGACAGCAAATGTTATTTCGGTATAAGCTCAATTTAATGGTATGCTTAGCATTCTATGGTACCCAATTTAGTCAAATTGAATGGTCAGATTAGAAGATATCCCAATTTTTGCTATGGTCATATGATCGTGAAGTATTGTGAATTTTATGACTTTGCCCGATCGATTGATCCAAACTGAAAGATCAAGCCATAAGCTTGCCTACAAAGCCAAAATTTAGATAAGGAAAACTTGAGTGCAGCATCCTCATTGGAAAAATCTCACTTCTCAAAATTTAATTGTATATGTCGTCAGTGAGATTTTGCTCTTATTCATTGACTATTTTGTAAGGGGAATTTACATCAAATTCTTGCTAACTCCGACAACAAGTTCGATTAGTTGGATTTCAAATTTGAGGAACTTGATTGGAGAAGTTTACACATTTAAGGACTCAATTGAACAAAAATGTATAAACTCAGGGACCAAAATGGAGAACAAGAAAGAAAATGTGGCAAACGAATAAAGCTAGCTAGAAAAATATGGTATTTTTAATGGGAAAAAAAGAAGAAGAAAAAGAGCTCCTTCTGGTTTTAGAGGATTTAGGGGATGTAATTTTGGTCATATCCCCCCCATTATTACATTGGTAAAGCTTCTATGATCACATTGGATCATATGATACTCCTAGAAATCATGTCCAATTCAATTCTGGTCTCTTCTCAAAGTTCATGATACGTCACAACATTGCATAGAGTTCTTCGCAGAAATAGAAAAATGTTCAAAACTTCCATAATAGAGAATATAGTCAAGAAATTACCCAAGAATACACGGTACAACTGTTGTGTCATATTAGTTTTAAGATGAACCCATCGATAAGCATGTGGCTTCTTTTAGTATTTGCCTACAAATGACATGGCTTATTCTCTCACAAAGGTTTCGTTTGCAATACTTGAAGATGACATGAGAAATATTATCTACTGGCTTGAGCTTTTGAAAAACAAACCCAAATACACCGACTAGAAGGTGCAAGGATTGAGGCATTATGTGCACTGTTTGATGTCTTACTAATTAGAGATGCTCTTTTTGTTTGTCTATTATTTGTTGTTTTAATAGGCTACACGAGCACAAAAATTATAAGGTTGGGACTTGTTAATTTTGCTAACTTGAATGCAACATTATGTTGAGCCCTAATAGGTCTAGTCGCTCTTATTCCTTGCCATAGTAGAGCCCTCATCAAAATTTTGCCACTGTGCTAGATTCCTTGACAAGTTTAGCTTTGGAAGTCGACTGGACATTTTGAGTATTTCAAACCTTTAATCCTAGGAAGCATACTTTAATTCGTTTGCCCCATATGCGACAGGAATGACCTATTTAGACTTTGGACCGCCTGATACTGCACGAAATGACACTGATGCGCCCTTGTTATATACAAAACGTCGAGATTTCTCATCCAACTGAGAGCAAAGAGAAAATTCGGAACGAATACCATGCAGAATGACAGAAGCACCTAAAGAAGAGACTGCCCATAGATTCGGTAAAAGTGTTGACTGGTTTTGCAATTGTTCACCGGTGCCTTTCAAGAATGCTAACAAATTTAAGACACTAAACGGCCAAGCCCCAACTTCAACGGGCACATGCAAACATAAGCACCTCTGCATCATTTCAAGTGTTAGCCTCCTCGTTCACAGTGAACTTACATTGGGGAAGTCAAAACAATCAGCCTCATTCAAATCATACTCAGAGACATTCATTATGAAGTGATTGATATGTAAACTCCAGTGGAAGCCTAGTTTGGTCTTAACAAGCAAGAACGCCCATGTTGTACCGAGGCCCATGGCATTTCTCAGTCACAAGTTGCAACACTCATCTCATGCTTGTGAAAAAAAAAAGCATGAACATGATACTGCAGGATGTATTGACACACACTTATTATCAGCTCCATCTTTATGCGCTCTAGTTTCAACTTCTTCTACTTTCTGGGCAAGAAGCTAAAAGAACGATTTCTGCAGGTAAAAATAGCTAGTACCAACATATTTGCATAACCTTGCTAGCCGAAATTAATGACAAGCTGAGAATTTAGAAGACCCAATTGCTAACCAACAAAAGATCGAACTAACCTGTCCCTGAGCATAGAAGTCAACTTCAGTCTTTGAGACTTAGCAAGAGCAACCATTACCATTAACACTGCTCATTCACAAGCGAGCGTGACTGTGACATGATCAAAATTACGACACTAATAATCACTTTTTCAAGAGCATTTATAGAAGCTGAGAAACTGCAGCACACAATGTCCTACACACTCTTGCTCAGTTTTTCCTATCCGAGAAGTAATTGATGAGGGTTACTCCCATCCAAGAATTATGTGTTACTTTGACCAATTAATATGTGTTCCTCCCATCCAACAAGTATGAGAGTTCCTCCCGATTATTTATGCTGCGATTGTGCATTGTCGATGCTTTTGCAATCATTCGATTCTTTCATCCGAGGATTGTGAAAAGAGATTGATTCTCCCTTTACAAAGGTATGAAAAATATACACAATTTACTTATCAATATGCCCAGTAAATATGTCTCAAATAATCCTTCACCATCATCTAGCCAAAAGAAACCATTAACAATAATTATTACAATAGTAACAAGAAGATGAAATAATATTGGGATCTGAAATAATTTTCGTAATAAGTACCTTAGTAGTGAATTAAGAAAATCCATTTATAATCTATGACACCATGACATGTGGTGATCATTTCTCCATGAAATACATGATCTCATTGGCATATTATAACTAATACAAGTTATTGGTACAACCAAAGATATCATTCATCAAGAACCTGAAAGGAAATCAAGAAATAGAAATGAATATTGCACTAATACACCACTAAATAGTAACTAATACAAATTATTGGTAGATGTATTTTGTTTATTTTGCAAAATGACTTTAATTGTTTCTTTATTTTACTTGATAACTCAGAGTGACGGGGTATCAGCCTCGCCCAATAGAAAATCTATCCTAGGTCTTTCTAGAGAGAAGCAAATTCCCCTTGGTCAGCTTCTAGTTAAAGGACAAGTGTAGTTATTAGGTGTGATAGGTTCCCCATGTGGTTTGATTTTCTCTTGGAACTAAAAACAAGTTAGAATCGAGAACTAGACCGACTAACTTGGGATCGGACCAGGCCGAATCCATCAGTCTTTGGTCGGTTCCAGGGCGATTCAATGGGACCGTGTTCTGAAAAACAATTAAATTAATTTACTTTTTTTATTTTTTAAAAAAATTGGGTAAGTATTAAAACTTCAAAAAATTTAAATTGGGTTTTTTTTACTTTCTTATATTTTTATCTTTAATAAAATGTAAAAAAATTATGAAAAATTTAATCGATCCGATCCGATCTGATCCGATCCAGCCATCCTAGAAACTAGGGACTAGACAAGACTTCCAGGAATCGGACCAAACTTGCTAGTTCAATCAGTTCTCAATTTAGTTGGTCCAACTTACTCAACCCTAGTTGTTATTCTAGACAAGATAGAGAGAGCACCGGATTTTTCTTTCTTCCAATCCAATGCCAAAGAGATAAAAATGATGGCAGGGCATCGGAATTAGAAATATTCCACTGAGTCATCACGAGAGGCTATTGGTGCCAATCATGGATACATGATCCAAAAGACCAAATTCAAGAAGAACATTGAAAGCACATGGTGATGATACGAAGAATTAAAAATATTAATACATCGTCAAAACTTTTTTTTTCCCTGAAAAGAATAGGAATGGAGATCTGGATTTTTTTGGTTGAGGATTTATAGAGATCCTAACACTGAAAGGACCTCCTCAAACACCACGTGTGACATCGCTTTCTGGGATGGACCTGTGTGTTTTTCGGTACGATAAAAACTTGACTTCTAGAAGTAAAATTGACTTCTAGAAGTCAAGTTTTTAAAAAACATCCAAAAATGTTAAAAGTCAAAGTGCTTAAAAACTTGAGTGCTAAAAACTGGATATGTTAAAGTCAAAGTGCTGTCAAAGTGCTAAAAAACTTTTGAGTGTAAAAACTGGAACACTTCGACTTTAACATTGAGGAGGTCCTCTCTATAAAAGCTCACCCCATTCACCCTCACCCTCACCCTCCGACCTTTCCCAATCTACCTCGTCATCTCCCTCTTCCCCACCCAGAGATCTCCAGAAAAAATCTCAACTTTGACACTCACACACAGAAAGGCAGAAATGAAGTCTTCTCTGAGTCTTGCAGAAATTGCCTCCCTTTTGGGCGTCGTGGCTGCTCTCCTTGGCATCATTAACTCCATCCTGAGCATCCTGCAGGTGGTAGCCCGACGGAACTCCGGTTCTCCGCCCTCAAGCCCCTAAACCGGGCCCTCTGCTTCGGCATCCCCAGATTGACGGCGTCGAGATGAGCGAGCTTCTATAATTTCTTGGTGATTTTTCCTTCGTGTCCTGCGTGATTTTGTGATGGTGTGTTTTTGAGCAAAGGTCTATTTCTGTCTTATTATGGAACTACAAGAAAGCCATGTCATGCAAAAACTATAAATATTACTAAATAAAGCTCGTACGACGTATTAAGTATCCAGTCGTTGCTCTGTGGTCTTTGCAAAGTGAACTCAAGTTTCTCGTTTTGTGCACAAGTGGTAATTTATAAAGCGAACGTGCTAAGAATGTGCGGCGATTGCCTGACTTGCATATTTTCCTTTTTTTTTTATAGCTATTCCTTTCCTCAATTGCCTATTTCCCGAATTTCCTACAGCTTGACCAAAGTTAACAGAGAAAATGTTATTTCATTATAAGCTCAATTAAATGGTATGCTGGCAATTCTAACATACCCGATTTAGCTGAATCAAATGGTTGGATCTTAAGAAATTCAATTTTTTTGTCATGGTCATCTTATCGTGAAGTACCGTAAATTTTTTGACCTAACCCGATCGATCGATTCAAAAGTAAAGATCAAGCCATAAGCTTCTTGACAAGACCAAACTTTTGATATGGAAAACTCGAGCACGGTGTTCTTGTTGAAAAATCTCACTTCTCAAGATTTAGTTGTGTATGCCGTTATTGAGATTTTATCCTTATGCATTGGCTTATTCATACGGGCAATTTATGACAAACTCTTGCCGGCTCCGACAACAACTCCGATTGGCTGGATTTGAAATTTGAGGGGACTTGATTGGAAAAGTTTACACATTTGAGGACTTGATTGAACAAAGACATATAAGTTCAGGGACCAAAGTGAAAATAGGAAAGAAAATGTGGCAAATGAATAAAGCCGACTGGAAAATCATGGCGTTTTTCATGGAAAAAAGAAGAAGAAAAAAGCTCTCTCTCATAAGAGGATCTATGGGATGTGGTTTCATATTTTCATGATCATATCTCACCAATTTTTGTGTCGGTAAAGCTTTAATATCACATTAAATCGTATGATGTTCCCGGAAATCACGTCAATTCCCAATTTTGGCCACTTCTCAAAGGCCTTGATACATTACACCCTCGTGTAGAGTTCTTCGTGGCAGCAGCAAATCATTCAAAACTTCTATAATAGAAAAATATGGACAAGAGATAATCCAAAAAGCCCTCCCTACCCATCTCTTTAAGATCTCAAAACTCCAAGAAACCCTTTTACTTTACGTTTTGTTTTCTTCCCCAGCTATTCTCCCTTCTACTTTAAAGTAAAAATTATATTATAGCCAGAGAGAATCCCACTCATCCTAGAATACATTGGGCACAATTGTTATTATATTACCAGAAACCCTTCTCGCGGATTGACTCTCTAAGCCCCCCACATCTTATCATGTGTGGATGCTAATTTTCGCTGCTACATATTTTGTTAGTTAAATGAAATGGTTTTTTTAGAAACCCCCCAAAAAAATTCCTTCTTGACGTTTTTAATCTTTGAAATTGCAATGTCCACCCTATATTTCTTTTGGAGCCCTTTACGATTTACCCCTTCCCTTGACTTTGACTTTTGGCCAAATTCTCATCGAAATTTCAATGTCATATTCTCCCTTGGTGGTATCTGCTGAGGGGGCGAATCCATCCTGCAAATTCGGCGAACTTCACTGTGCTCCCAATTCTTTAAAAATTCACTACGATGCCCTCGCTTTGATTGTATAATCAAAAGGAATTAATTGCAATAAGAAGGACAATTGGAAAACGAAAAGTGACAAGGAAACAAACTCGATGAGAGAGGTGAAAAGGGATGAATGGTCATGACGGTCCGTGGCAGACCTAGTGGGGTTAGTGGCGCCCCCACCCCTTTTTTATAATTGTAGAAAATTCTTTAAAATAAAATTACGTGTGACATTTTACTCGTCTCTTTTAGTCTCAAATTCTCTTTCCATCATTTTCTATGGTGATAGAGTTTGCGATTTAAGGGTGGATGTGGTGTTTTTCTCCACCATGAAACTTACCCTATAAGGAGGCTTTCATCTGTTGGAAATCCAATTAAAGAACAAAAAGAAAGAAATGGCAAAAATAATTCTTGGTAGTAATTTTTGGCAAAAACTAGCTAGAAGAATTATATCAACACATTTCAAAAGATATAAAATTAAATTGGCAAGTTGACAAATCGTCAAAAGGTCTATAACTAAATGGATAAAATTAAATTTTTTAAGATCGAATTAACGATTGTACAATAAGTTTATAACGTTTTGGACATCTATCCATCCCAACAATGTTGTGATTGTACTTTGTGATTGAAATTTTTTTCTTTGAAGTTTTAGCTTTTTTTTTTTCCTTTTTCGAATACCTTTTTTGGGAATATAGTAAAAAAGGAAAAAGAATAAAAATTGAAAGAAGAAAATTCTCTTACTAGTCAGGCCACACAAAACCTATCTTAACTTAAGAAAATTCTCTAAACATGCGATATTGATTTAAACACGTTACTTAGCCGAGATATTTTCTAAACATGTAATTTAAATTAAATTAAAAGATGTAAATCCTACCATGCAATTCTATTTGCATGAAATGCAATCTTTTTATTTTTATTTTTCTTCTTTCAAAGCATGGCATGTTATTTATGATAAAGATAGAGAATCTCATCCGTAGAAGCACTTAAGAATCAAATTTTGATAGGAATTAAGGCAATCTAAAAATAATAAGTGGTCGTCTCAAATTAGCAATCGAATCAATTTATCCCAAATTTGTATAACGCACAGATATTGAACTTATTTTAAATTAAATAGATAACACAATCTATCCATAATTAGTAATAATATATTCAAATTAAATCAGATGAGATTTGTTACCTAAGCTCGAGTTTGCACGCAAATTCCGATTCGAAATCGGACGCGCTTGCGAATGAGGTGCGGACGACAGCGACAATGTGCAGCTGGCCGGCAATGCTCGATGATGGGTTCACGGGCAGGAGGGCTTTCGGCTGCGCGGCTTGAAACACAATCCTTTTGTTTTCAAAGATCACCACCCAACTTTTTTGAGGGATTCACCGTGACCGGCGAATACACCTGTATTATGTGTGCAC